>JAKSZU010000006.1:160107173-160696763 GCA_026018925.1 Tupaia tana | reverse complement strand
ATTCCAATTTCATTTGTTGTTTTATTAGTAGTAGTCTTTCAGCTCCAGGATCAAGTTTAGGATTGTAAACTATATTGTCATGACTCTTTTATCTAATAATTCCTCTATCTTTGGTTTTGTAATATTGATATATTTTAACAACGTAGGACAGCCAAGGAAACCCTCAGTCTGGGTTTTTCTGATATTTTCTCATGTTTATATTTGAATTCTTCAGTATAGTTCAGAATACTATAAATTATATGTCTTCCAGGTATCACGTGTAGGTCCACAGAATGTATTAGTAATAACAAACCCATTTTTAATGTTTATGTTTTACTATTTCATGAATACATTTACTTTAGCAGTAGAGAAATTATGCTTAATAATGCTCGCACAAAATACATCTATATCATAACTGTTTATTAATCATGAGGCAATTACTGTGACAATATTGCTTTAGATTATAAAACACAGTCATTTATTTTCATTGATTAGTAACCATTATAAAAGATGATTCTAGGAAAATTAAGTGCTCACTAAAAATTAAAACTTGATTAATTCCTGGGACCAGCAGTTAGCGTAATGGCTGTGTCACTGAACTCCCATGTAGCCAACCGCTAGTTCAAGTCCAGACCCAGTGGCTTAAACTCACACCCCAGGCACGTGTACATGCATGCCCAAGATCCTGAGAGGAGAATGAAGGAGAAGGGATTGCAGCATGGACATCCCTCTGGGGGGGGGGGGTGATTTCTCACTTTCTATATCTCTGTCTGGTGAGCACACGTGCCCTATAGCAAAAACACTCTCAAAAAAAAAAGTTATTAATTCAGATTCCCAAGGAACATTCCTCAAGTCCTACATGTTAAAAAAGTGATCTAAAAAATAATTATCTCAACAGAGTAATCATTTAGGGCCATTGAGTTCCCTTGGATTATAATAATATATAGTGACTAAGCTGAAAAAGGTACAACTATTAGATTTTATTGACCATAAAATCTAAGAATCATATAATTAGACAATTTTGGAAAATCTTGGTTCCTATATAGATGGTCCCCAATTCCACAATGGTTTGACTTATGATTTTTCAACTTTATGACCATGAAAAAGCCATTGAAATCTTCACACACTTCAATTTTGAATTTTAATAATTTCCCAAGCTAGCAATATGTGGTATATGAAATATTCAAAACTCCATTATAAAATAGGCTTTATATTTGTTGATTTTTGCCCAACTAAAGGCTAATGTAAGTATTCTGAGTACATTTAAGTTAGGTTAGGCTAAAATTATGATGTTCAGGTGGTTAGGCATATTATAATGTACTTTTTACTTAATAATGGGTTTACTGAATCATAACTCCATGGTAATTCAAGGAGCATCTATGTATAAAAATACTCAGGAGCCAACAAAATAGATAACTTCTTTAGAAACAGAAGTGAACATCAGTTTTTGGATTACACTTAATTGAATTTCTCTAAATAAAAATAGAATAAATGTCTTAAAAATTTCCCTAAAATATCCCCTTTGTTTGTATTTCTATAAAGGAAAAATAACATTTGTCTTGTATTTATTAGTAGAAAGCAATTTTATAACTCAGGAATGGTGATGGCTTTTTCCAGTTCCCTGCAACAACTTTATATATTGTCTCTATGCTTTCATAAAAATTCAGTTATATTTTAGCATATAATTCCCAAAATGCTAAGAATGACTTTTAAATAGAGTTATTTAATAATTCTGTTTTCAATTACTTCGGAAATTAAAATCATTGATCAGTTTGGTGGTCTAATGAGAGAGAAATTGTGTAATAGAACAGGGGAGGGAATTGCCAAAGAGCACAGAAAGCATATTGATTTTGTGATAAATAACATTTTTTAAAAAATTTCCAAATGGAATTAATTACTGTTTGAAGGAGTGTTTAGAAAATATCAGACAAAGAATATCTGTTTTTCACATTTATATGGCTAAAATATTGTTACATAGACTTCTATATGTAAAGGAATATTATTAGGAACGATGTGTTATTTAGGATTTCTAAATATATTTTATAATACATTCAATTGCTCAAATTTTTTTCCTTTTATTTTATACTACAAGAGAGTATGAAAAAGCAGTAAGTTCCAAATGTTTCTAGGCTTTGAGTGAGGGCCAGTGTTTATACACTGGTTCCCTGGCTGTAGAAGGAATAGAGTCACTCATAACAGTGGCAGAAGCTGCTCTGGAGGGTGGTTTCTAAAGATCTGAATGCCTGAGAAGGGTATGCATGATCCCTTCTAAGTAAGGTAATTGTGTGGAGTTATCAGTAGAGAGTTAGTGAAGTCCTCTGTCTTGAATGGGTTCCACACAAGAAAGGTATAGATGCTTAGTCATTGTGTCTACAGTGGTTAGATTCTTTGTTTTCCTGTTGTGTGTTCTTCTGGAGTACGGGAAAACATCCTGCCCTGGAGCCTGCCTTTCTCTGACTGTCAGCACTCCAAGGGATAGGGCTGAACACTAGCCTATTTTTTGAGTGCTTACTCAGGCCAAGATGGGTGCTAAGGAGAGATGCCACTATGGTTGGAGGGAAAAGCCCACCCTGGTGCATGCTTTTTCCCAAAGCAAGGTCCATATCTCCAGGGGCAAGGCTCATCTCTGGTCACAGAATTCTGTCCAAGAGGGAGAGAGGAAGAGAGATTCTACTATGTTGGAGGGGAACCACTTCCCTGGTGGCCAGGTCTCTTGGGGATATGGTTCTCTGTCTAGGTGGGATGAGGATGAGGGGCCTGCAAGGTGCAGGAGAACCTGGTATCCTCCTCTTGGCCAGCCACCCTGGTCCCCTTCCCTCTACCCAACCACTTTGCTCAGGGAGATATCACTGGAGAAATTGCTGATTAGAAATCTGTAGCAAGGAATATATAAAATGATCTAGGAACATCTCATATTGGAAGAAAATCAGGAAGCAATTAAAAACCAACCAACAAACGGCACTGTGCCAAAGGACACAGGAACCAACTGAAAGAGCTCCCAATGGGCCAAAGTTGAAAAACTTAGTAACAAAATTAATTAACATTATAAATTATTCCAAGTCCAAAACACATATCCATAAGTTCATACTGATATAAATAAATGATTAAATAAATGACTTATGGGAAAGAATGCTCTAATTTTCATGTGAAGCAATCCCATACAATTTATATAGGTACTGCACCTTCTAAGGGGCTTACTTCTTAAATGGGGGCTGCAAGTGATGACCTCCCTTCCAAAAAAATGCAGTGTGGAAAAGGAAGGTGAGTAATTTCACAGGGGAAAAATCCAAACAGTGCCTCAGAAAGATGATCAAGGTTCACATTGGGGAAGGATAATCATGTTAATGGCATAAGCCATTAACATGAGGGGGAAAAAATGACATATTATCCCTGTTGCCTTTTCCAAAACACAAAATATGTCTAATCTGAGGAAACAAAATAAAAACAAAACAAAACTATAAATCCCAAATAAGGGATATTATACAAGATACATGATCAGAGTCCCTTAAACTCTTGTACCAAAAGTAAGAAAATATCTGAGCCACTGCCACTGTTAAAAGAAAACATAGGGAGATGACTAAATGTATTGTAGTATCTTGGATCAGATATAGACACTGAACAAGAACACTAGGGTAAACCAAGAAAATATGAATAAACTAGGGACTTTTAGTTCATAATAATGTATCAGTATTGGTTCCCTAAGTATATTGAATATATTAAATTGATATAAGATGTCAGTAATATGAGAAACTGCATAAAAAGTATATAGGAAACTAATGTTATTTTTCTGTGACAGAATGCAAGGCAAGTTACTACATGGCATTTAGTCAACATGTCTCATTAATCTCTTCCTAAGGGACAATTTCCCAGTTTTTGTTTTAACACCCTTAACAGTATGGTAGAAGTACTATGACTGTGTTGAATAGTATCCTTCCAAAATCCATAAACACCTTAAAATATGACCTTTTAGGAAATAATTTTCTCTGCAGGTATAATTAATTAAACACAATATAACTAACTGGTCCATAAGAGACAGACAGACAAAGAGAAAGAGTGTCATGTGAACAGAAAGGCAGTAATTTGAGTGATGGAAGTTGCAAGCCAAGGAAGGACAAGAATTTCTGGCAATTACCAAAAGCTAAGAGAAGAAAAATGTATCGCCAGGGCCTTGCTTCTTAGAGACTTCAGAAGCAAGGCCCTGGTGATGCATTGATTTCAGATTACTAAAACTCCAGAGGTTTATAACAGGGTTAAGCTGTGCCACCGACAGAACTTCTTACTGTTTACATTAACAGCACCAGCAAAAACTGAATATTAGAAAATTCTAAGAAAGTGTATTAAAGAAGGACATCAAAACAATTATTTCAAAAATTAAAGAATAGCAAACATTTGGCATTTATTTGTGTAAACAAATATAATGGAACCCTCAGTTTGCACAGATAATACACTAGTCCTTTTGGAGTCATATGTTGAACAATAACCCCCTGTTATCACTGAGTTTACATTCTATGTGTCAAACAAATAATTAACAATGATCTGTTTGCTATTAATAAAGTCTACAAAAACAAATTAAGATAAAGAGAGATGATGGAGTTGAGTGATTTAGTCATCAAATTCTCTAATTAAAAAATATATACATGTGTCTTTTTTGATGATCAGGTACACACACATGGACTTGCACCAGCTGAATAAAAGTGTCTATTAAGAAAGAGTGATCTCAGAACCAGTAGATGGTATAATGATTACGCCACTGACTCCTACGTAGTTGACAAAGTTCAAGTCCCAGACCCAGCAGCTTAACACTCATGCCAGGTGTGTGTGTGTGTGCATGCCCAAAATCCCAAGAGGAAAATGGAGAAGGGATTGTGGCATGATCATCATCTTTGGTGGGTGATTTCTCTCTTTTTTCTCTCTGTCTCTCTGGCAAGCACACATGCCCTATAGCAAAAAGAAAAAAAAAATCTTTAAAAAAAAAAGAGAAAGAAAGAGTGGTCTCTAGGGGGCCAGAAGGTGGCAAGGTGATTAAGGCACTGTACTCCCACATGGTTGACTAAGTTCTAGTCCAAAACCTGACAGCTTGCTTTCTCACTTTCTCTCTTTCTCTGGTGAGTGAATGTGCCCTATGGCAAAATTTAAAAAATAATAATAGCAGTAATAAATACAAGAAAGAATGGTACTTAAGAAAAACTAGATCATCAATAATTAATTAGAGCATAACATTGGAAATATATATAAAAAGAAAAATAACAGGGCAAGCAGGTGGCATGGAGCTTAAGGCACTGGATTCTCATGGCTGGCTGCAGTTCCAGTCCCAGACCTGGTAGCTTGCTTTCTCACTTTCTCTCTCTCTCCATATATATATATATATATATATGTATATATATATATATATATATACATATATATATATATATATATATATATATCTTGTGAGCGCACATGCCTTATAGAAAAATTTAAAAATAATAATAATACAAGGCCAGCAGGTGGCGTGGTGGTTAAAGGTGCTGGTTTACCACATGGCCGACCACAGTTTGAGTCTTGGACCTCGTGATTTGCTTTCTCTCTCTGCCCTTTTCTGATCAAATTGAAATAAACAAATGAATAAATAAATAAAGTTAAATAAAATAATTCTTAAAAAAATAATAAATTGGGGTCAGCAGTTAGTGTAATGGCTATGTCGCTGAACTCCCACATAGTCGACCGTGGTTCGCGTCCCAGACCCGGTGGCTTAAAACTCACGCCGGGCGCGTGTGCGTGCGTGCCCAAGATCCCGAGAAGAGAATGGAGGAGAAGGGATTGTGGCATGGCCATCCCCCCGGGGGGTGATTTCTCACTTTCTGTCTCTACGTCTCTCTCTGTCTGTCTGGCGAGCGCACATGCCCTATAGCGAAAACCTCTCAAAAAAATAATAATAAATAAAATAATTCTTAAAAGAAAAAGGAAATTAAATATAATGGGGAGAACTGCTGAGGGACAGAGGGGCATATGTAAAATACTCTACTGAGTAAAATATGGCCCATTGCACATTGAAGGAATTAAGTCCTAGAGTTCTAAAAACCAATCTTGTCTGCCTTCCAAGATGACTTTTCAAAAACTTTGAGTGCTGTTATAATCCCCAACTCAAGCTTTTTCACATCAAAGACAATGCATTCACAGTAAAAAGGTTATTATTGCCTAAGAGTTATTTGTTTAGGATTTAAAATTTAAAACCTAGATACATATTAAGAAATGACATTCACAGAGACCAGCAGGTGCCGTGGTGGCTAAGGTGCTGGACATTCCCACATGGCTGACAACAGTTCAAGTCCAGGACCTGGTGGTTTGCTTTCTCACTCTCCTTCTCTCTTTCTGCCTCTCTCTCTCTATGTATGTGTCTCTCTCTCTGGTCAAATTAAAATAAAATAATTATTACAAAAAGAAATGACATTTATTTGCTGTGTGACACTGAGATAATCTATCTAGGCTCTTAATTTTACTCACAAGAAAAGACCTCTATTCTGTAAAATACCCCTTTGAATTATGCTAGCTTAGAGACCTGGAGCCATATTTTAGGTGTCCTCCTCAAGCCTAAACATAACTAATTCTATTATGTTTATACTCTGTTTCTAGTATGTTCACTATTATGATTTGGAAAACAAATGTTTTAATTAAATATTAACATTATATGGCATAAGAATGAAATCTTTCCTAGATATTTATAAAAGGCAATAAATATGTAATATAAATTAATATCCAGAGTTCACAAGTGACCTATATTTTGGATGCATCTATGCTAAAAAACACAGAATTATTAATTTATCAAACTTAATTCAGGTGTAATATTTTTGAAGACAAACAAGATTAGAGAATTAAATTGATAAAATGAAGAGATACCAGCACTAATAAAAGACTATCATGGATACAGTTACCATCAAAAGCATACCAAAAGTAGACTCAATGACTATTTACTGATGAATTGAGTTATTATCATAACAGAAAAATAAAATAAATAGATATGTCAAGAGGGTAGTTAATGCAGACTAAATTTTTTTTAAATGTTAGTAGTATTAATTTACAAAAGTCCAAGCTACTATCTCAATGTACTAAAGATACATTTTTTTACTACATCCTTCAGAGCTTGTTTCACTTGCTTATTTCTCAGGGTATAAATAAAAGGATTTAATACAGGAGCAACTGAAGTGGTGAGTACTGCTACCCCCTTGTTTAAAGCTACCCTCTCCTCTGCAGAAGGTTTAATATACATAAAAATACAGCTGCCATACGAGATGGAGACAACAATCATGTGTGAGGAACAGGTAGAAAAAGCTTTCTTCCTCTGCTGGGCAGAAGGGATCTTCAGAATTGTTCTGATGATATTTGCATAAGAGACCATTACCAATGCCAATGTAACCAGGAGTGTGACAATAGCTAAAACAAAACTTAACAATTCTATGACCGTTGTGTCTGTGCAGGAGAGTTTCAGGATAGGAGAATAGTCACAGCCAAAATGGTCAATGACATTGGCATCACAGAATTCCAACCCCAGGCCCATGAGAAGTCCAGGACAGATGGTTAACAAACCAGCCAACCATGAGGCACCAACGAGCTGGTTGCAAACTCTGTTGCTCATCATGGTTGTGTAATGAAGCGGCTTGCAAATGGCCACATAGCGGTCATAGGACATGGCAGCCAATAGGAAAAACTCAGACGCCCCCAAGAAAATGGCAAAAAATAATTGTGCAGCACAAGCATCATAGGAGATGGTTTTATCCATAGTTGCTATGCTGACCAGGTATTTAGGGATGAAGACAGAAGTCAATGAGATTTCTAAAAAGGAAAAGTTCCGAAGGAAGAAATACATGGGTGTTTTGAGGTGGGAATCCAGCAAAGTGAGCAGGATAATGATGAGATTTCCTGTGATACTCAATAAATATGTTAGAAATAGAAAAAGGAAAACTACAAGTTGCCAGTTTGCATCATCTGTCAGTCCTAGAAGAATGAACGTTGTCACCTTTGTATAGTTACTCATTGTTAAACGTCTTAATTCCATCAGACCTGCGGGAAAAAAAAGTATTTAATTTATGTTTAAAAAGGTTTCAGTGAGTATGAATTTTAAATCTTAAGTCTCAAGAAGCTCAATTGAAACATGTATCCTTATTTTCTGTTAACCGTTTTTATCTAGAAGTCAGAGCCTCACAAAAAAAAAAAAAAAAAAAAAAAAAAAAAAAAAAAAAAAAAAAAAAAAAAAAAATTATCTCCGCTTTACAACCTGTGCTTTTCTAATTCTCTTTTCAGATCATTTTTACATTGGGAAAGAATGACTTTATCATTTCTTGGTGTAAGTATCTACATGTTTCTCTGCTTTAAAGTTTTGTCTCAGACATTAAGAACTATTGTGATCTGTTTGAATCCACAAAACAATTTTTAGATTAGTTTAGTTAATCCCTCTATTGTTAAATTTATACTTTTCAGTTTCTTTTATTAAGATTTTTTTCTGTATAATTCTATATTTAAAAGAGCTAAGTAGAATAAGTGTTGTCAATGCTCTTTTTAAAAATAGTCATTATCTGATAGTATATGAGGGAACTTATAAAAGTTCATGAAAATGGGATTAAAGTACAAGTGTATTTTGATGCCAAAAAAAATGGAAAAGCATCAAAACATTTTTATGATGTGTATTTTCCATGAGTTTTTTGAAGATTCTTTGTAGTACTAGATAGTCTGCATTCTTTGGTACTATTAATTAGAAATTTCTCACTGGAAAGTGTGTTTGCAAATTTCAGTTGATATGAATCCCAACTTATTATGTAAATATCAAACTTAATTTTATATAAAATTTTGAATTCATTTACTCAATTTTTTCAGTCACTTTCAACTTCAGGAGTAGCTTTTTCAATGTAAGAAATTTCTTAAATTAAATAATATTAACATATGAACTTTTTTACTATATATACCAGTCAAATTTTAATAAAAATAATTAAGAATTGAGTTAACCTATGGTGTGATGGTTAAGGTGGCTGAATTTCACATGGCTAGCTGGATGGATCAAGAACTGGGTGGGAGGCCTCAAAAATAAGCTGGGCATGTGTACGTTGCATGCCCAAGTTCTCAACAGGAGGATTGGATTCTCTATTCTCCCAAACAGAGGAGATGGGATTGTTAGTAACCATCCCACTTGGAGGTTGTTTTCTCACTTTCCCTGTCTCTCTCTCTTTCTCTTTCTCTGGAGAGTGCATATTCCCTCTGATAAAAATTTTAAAATAAAACAAAACTATTAAGAAGTAATCTATGTTCCTCATGGTTCTATTCCAGTAGACAAATTCAAACACTGTAAAATATATACATTAAATATTTAACAATTTTACATAAATATTTTCTCTTTTCTCTAATTCTGAACCTAATGGATTTAATCTTGTTGAAATATATTTATAATAGAATGTATTATATAGCTATTGTGTGTACACAAAACAACAAAACACTGAAAACACTTACTTTTCATGAATTCCATAAGGATTCTCTTTTCTGATGCATTATAAAATTTTTCTTTTGTATCATTGCCCAAAAGTATGTTACAAATGATTTTTTCAAAAACAGGTAATTTCTTTTCAACCTGTATTTCTTCGTTGTGTTTTCACTCGCAGTTAAGATCTTGTTCACATTAATATTCAGTCATATTTAATAACAAACACAAATGTGCATCTCTCTCCCTCCCTTTCCTTCCCCAGACAGCATGCATGTGGTATTTTCAAACAATTTTTTTTATTTCTCTAAAATAAAATAAATAATGCCTGGGCTCAATACAACTTAAATCTGAAAATCGAATTTGCTAATTGGAATCAAAATGGAAGTGATTTTTATTTATTTGTTAATTTCTTAAGAATTTTGATCACTACCTGGAGTTTTTCATTCTCTCTTAAATGAAAAAAAAGATTTGTCTCTACATCACCGTAGATCTTTGTTCTCTAATAATAAGGAGAGTACTTACTCTGAAATAATATAGGACCCTGGGGATATTTTTAAAGAAGATACTAATTGACTATCATCATCATTAATTCTAAAAACAGAAAAAAGTAACAAAGTTAATTAGAGTCAAGTTATGGCACCTATGAGGAAACCTGAAATGTTGATGGTATAATGAAGTCTAATACTACCATGTGATTAAAAGCTTGTTTAAAGAACTGACTTTACAAACTGTCTGAGACTGTTTCAAAGAAAGGAGAACACTGAAGAAATAAGATGGGAATATTGGTATACGTTATGTCAACATTGTCTGTAGTTCACTGATTATTAATAAGTTGACTCATAATATCTACTATTTTGAGGCCAAACATATTTCTTTCTTATTCTTGCCACTCAACCTTGTAGCATGAGTTATTTGTTATACACTAACATAGCAACCAGGCAATTAATGGCACAACTAGCTTTTTAGAAAACAACTAATAATGAAACTTAATTAAATAAAGTCTTTTCAGAGAAAAACACATCTAGATTTTTGTCTACAAGTCCTCTAAACTATAAATATGATCTATTTTATGAACTAAAATGCAAAAATATTTATTTCTTGTTCAGTCTTATTAAGAAAACCATAGTCTAAATTTGTAAAAATTGGTAAATGGGACCAGCAGAAGGTATAATGCTTACATCACTAGACTCCCAATTTGGCTGACTGCAGTTTGAATCCCAGACCCAGTGGCTTAAAACTCACACCAGGGGTGTGTGTGTGTGTGTGTTGTGTGTGCCCAAAATCCCAAAGAAAAGTGATTGTGGAGTGACCAGCACCCGGGGAGTAATTTCTCACTTTCTTTCTCTCTGTCTCTCCAGTGAGCACACACGCCATATAGAAAAAAATCTCTCTAAAACAAACAAAAAATTGTGAAAAGCAAGCTGGATTTTTATCAATAGATGTTAGAGAGATTTTCCAAAATACTGATAGCAGTAATTGATTATGATATATATGTCTGAGCCAGCAAGTACAGTGGTGATTAAAGTGGCTGGATCACACACAGCTAGTCTATGCTTTGAGTTCTGGACCCAGCAGTTGAAAACCATGCCAGGCACATGTAAAATGGATTGTGATAAGACCACTCCCCAAGGGGAGTGCTTTCTCGCTCTCTGTCTCTCTGTCTTTGTCTCTCTCTGGTGAGTGCGGGTCTGCTCTAACAAATTTGAAAATAAAATAGTCTATATATGTAAAATACCTTCTTTGTGGAGGATTATATGCTTTTAAAATGTCTAAAATGTTATGCTGAACTACTAAGAAAAATATTTCATTTTTTGTGCATTAGTAACTTTCTTCACATTGGTTTTTTAAAGAGCGTAGAGAAATAGAAGAAAAGTGAGAAAGCAAGTAGCAAGGTCTGGGACTCGAACCACAGTTGTCCATGTGGGAATCCAGTGCCTTAACCACCATGGCACCCGCTGGCACAATATCTAAATTTTAAAAGACCCTAACCCTGTTATGGCAGTCGAAGACTGGACGTGTAAATTGGAAGACAGTTAAATAACAAATGTCCCAAATAAACAATGAAAATAAGGAAGTAAAGGTAAGATACATTTGGAATACAGGCTAATATTCTAATATACATATCAATTAACATCCCAGAAGAGTACAAAGACTGTAGTACCAAAGCAATATTCCAAACAATAACTACAGAGAATTTAACTTTCAGAGAATTTCCTAAAGTGCTAGAAGAAGTAGCCTCAAAATTTAAGAAACTTCATGAGCCTGAAGTGAAAATAACTCTGAGATCTATTTATTGATCCCTGCTGAAATAGAACAGTAGCAAAATCATTGAGTTCGAAACCATAGATGTGAGCTTTATTTCTTTATACTCATTAATAGATATGCCCATTGGGCTTCTTTGAGCCATGAAATAAAAATATAAGTGTTGTTTCACTTACAAATAGAAGTATATAATAGTCTACAATATTCTTCACCTTATTTTTCTACTTGAGAGTTACCGATAATATTTACATTATATTAACTTAGATTCTTATTGGAGCAAGATGTAGAACAAAGTCTTTAGCCAAACTGCACCTGACATGTGTTGAAGAGGGGAAATAATTTTGTTTTAAGCCATTGAAATTTTAATTTTTTTTTTGTTAGTGAGCACACCATAGAAAATCCCAATAGCATACTAAGATGACTTATGTACAATTATGAGAAAATCGCACAATACTAACTATTCATATATTTTCTTGCTTTGTTACTCCTGTAGATGACTACTAATAACTACTGCGGGTGGCGGTGACCTCTATCATTTAAACATCATTTACAAGATATTAAAAGAGAAATTTACTGAGATATAAGAGCAATGAATGTTACCCAAAAAAGAGTAAAAGTGATAATAAGTCATCCTTTATTTTGGTGGAGAAATCGAACTTGTCTTTGCTGTCTGAAAAGAGTGAATTATATTAGGCAAGACTATGCAATTGTTTCTGCAGTTGTCCTTAGAGTTTAAATGGGTAGAATTTTTTTTTTCCATTGGTGTAAAAATCAAAGGAAATGCCTGTAGTAGATACTGTATATTTACTAATTGACTTATTTTCTATCATCTTTTCAGATAAAGAGGTGAAGGAGAAAAATGTTTTTTTATCAATTTCTGGTTTATTTTGGGAAAATTGTGGTTACCTAAATAAAAATATTTCCCTACATTTTCTAAAAACAGAAGATTAAAACAAGAGGAAATAGGATTCCTGATAGTTTAAAAGCACAGCATAATTAGAAGAACCATCTCTAAGTTTATACCAAGACAAAGAGTAATGCAGGTTTTTTGCTGAGTAAAGGTAAATTTGTTAGTTTTAGATGTGACAATAAAAAAATAAAATGAAATAAAATAAAAACTTTTAAGTTCAATAATGTTTCATCTCAGAATAAAAATGTTCTCATAAATAGAAAAAATAACAAATTTGGTGTATCAGATTGCCAATTATAAAGGAGATAAAAAAATAGATGAGAAAACCTGCAAGATCTGAATTGGTTTTCTTTAAAAGGCACCAATTCTGAAGCAGAAGCAGGGGCAAGTAACTTGTGCATTAATATTCTAGCAAGTTAGCTAGCAAGAGTTTTGATAATATAATCATGAGAACGACATCACAGCATCTTTTGTTGGAAGTAAATCTGACCACACTCATGGAATAGAGATGATCTAAGGTCATGAACAGTCAGAATTAGGATAGTCAAGACTACCATAAAGTCTTCCTGATACATCTTAAAAGAGATATTTTCCTAGAACTTGTTAACAGATGGGAAAGTGTCGAGCTGCACTGTGAAGTCCTTGGTTCTTTGGGTCCAGATCACTGAAATTAGAGACCTGTCCCTAGGTGCAAAATGAAACTGCAACCACGAGTGAAGTATGTAGAAAAGAAGATTTAATAGGAAGGAAAGGAAATGAAAGGAAAGAAAGTACACCCATAAAGGTGCTTGGACAGGCAGATTGCCAAGTGGCAACCAAGCTTGGTACTAGTTCACCATTATTTTATTACTAGAGGTCAAGAATATTCATTAGTGGGAGGCCCCTTACACTGCCTATGTCCTTCCTTTAAATTTGAATCCACACGTTCTTTTCCTGCACCTGCACATCTTTCTCACAGGTTAAGAATGAGGAACTTGACCACCTAATTGCGTGTGGTGCCCGATTCAAGCCAGGTTGCCCCAATTAGACTGCCCAATTAGTCCATTGCCCTAATAGAAATTGAGGCATTGACCAAAAACGCTTGCTTAGGTCATTTTGATAAGAGAAAAATCTAGGAATCATCCCTGTGTGCTTCCCTCAGGCCTCAAGGAAGGAAGATGGCAAATTGCCTCACTCTCCTGGCGCCCAGAGCTAGATGAGCCTTTCGCTTTTCTCTTAGGGCTGCCCACGCATGACTAACTAACGGCCTATCACAAACTTTTGTGATGAAAGTAACAAATAATAGCTACAAGTGTGTAAAACATACTAAACAACATTTATAAAGCATCAGAATAAGGAAAAATGTAGCTTTTATTGGTTAAAAAAAATCTTTCTTTAGAAGTTCTCTAAAATTAAGACAGTCAGCTTAATTCACTAACATTTTCTCCCTGTTCCTGTAGATTCATCTGCTATAGCGAGGTGAAGTAAATATTGTACAAACATAATTCTAAGGAACAAAATAATTAGAATCAAATATCCATAAAAGACATGCTATAAGAAGAGGATGACAATGACAAACGATTTAGTAGTTGGTAGGAAAACTTAGGTATGCATAATAAAACCACACAATTTTTAATATTATTTTCTAGTGTAAAGGGAAAAATACTTTTAATACTTAATGTTAAATTGAGGTAGGAGACAGGAACCTTAAAGATGTAGTTAGGGTATAGGCCCAAATTGGAATCACAAAATGGCTAAATTTTAAAATGTATTCACGCAACAGGTCAGTAGGAATTCAACTCCTACTGAGCTGTTGCTCACAAGAGAAAGCTTATAGCAGTGACTCAGTGATTGACCTAAAGCAAATATATCAATTAAGGCTTTTTCCATGACAGTTCAGTAAAAAAGGTAATGATCTTTATGTCCCAAACCTTTAAGACAAAGATAGTCTCATGACCTCTGTACACATTCCAAAATAAGAATAATAACTAGACCCATACAACAAGAGAGAATATATGCACACTCTACTCTTGAGAATAAGCCTGGACAAAGCCTTTCCTGACCAAGATAAAACTTCTTGCCTCAATTCCCCTTGGGAAACCCCTTCCTGGGCCTCCCACCTGCCTGGTAGCTATTCTCTCCTTCAATAAACTCTACTATCCCCTTTCTGTGTACCCCTCTCTAATTCTTTGTAAGTCTGAGACAAAGAATCAGGTTCACTGCTATTCCTACAGTGAGTATTGGACCATGCCCCCCCAACTTTCCATGTCAGCATCATATCTAGGCTTTGATAGCAAAGATATTAACCTAAATAAACAAATAGTATGAAGGGTGATGTCAGAAGCCAGGAAAAAAAAAAAAGAAGGAGCTAATAAATACTTGCTCATCTAAAATAAATCTTGAACACTTTATTGTTCTCATTCATGACCACTTAGGGATATTCATAAAATAACAAACACTGTATTGACAATCCCTCTTTGGTAGTCACCCTGAAAGACTCCACATACTTCTGCTCATCATAAATTAACAATTTGTTTGAACTTTTTTGCTGAATGCTCAATCATTTTATAGGCTTCTATAGTGTTAGGGTGGTTTCTGCCAATAAACAAATATTTGGGCCATGATACTCACTTACAGTACCTGCTTCTAGCCAGAATTATGGTAAATTTTTTGCACTGAAATTTCAGTTCTATCTTTTCCTAAACCCAGAAATTTCAGGGTTTAGGAAAAGTCACTTGTTTGTATCTTAGTAGCTTTTTTGTCTTGTCATAATAGTGGGAATAAGTTTCTTCCATCTTTCTAGATCTATGGGCTAAAAGAGAATCCCTTGATTATTTTTTAATATTACTTTGTCATCCGAAGTCTAATCTCTTAAGGCTAAATAATTTAAAATGTTTCTGTTTAAGTATGATATGTATTCTTTAGTGTGTTCTATCAATGGGGATTTTTTTCTCTATAACTGTCATGAGGAAAAAAATCTTTATGTTTACTTAAAGTTATTCAAGTACATATAATTTACTCTTAAAATAAGCTTCTGAGCAGTATAATAACACATAATTAGCAATAATAGTCTGCAGACATTGTTATCTTTATTATAGTAATTTGTGGAAAATAAAATTGGAAATTTTTAAATTAAATTATGCCATATATATGATTCCATAATTTTGTAACATGATATAATAATTTATCATCCTTCAGTTATTAATTATCCAATTATCCCCTTCTTATTTTTTTGTTATTTATATTCAGCAGTGTAGTTCAAGGTTCTAAAGTTAATTATTTCCTCAATTAATAAATAAATCATTCAATTCCCTGGAGACACAAAGTTGAGTAATTTGCTCTGGATTAGTATTGTTAGTGGAAGTTACCTAGGATGGAATTAGACTGAGGACTGACCTGTTTTTCTTTTCATAAAGATTAAACTAGAATTGATAATTTCAAGCAACAATTCTTATGATTGTGCCTACAAATATAAGCTACTTTTACATTATGTTTATTTGCTTCCAATCAAGTGTCAAGAATTCATGTTTTTGTTGTCAGAAAAAAATTAATTTGTTTTTGTATTTGTTTTTGCTATAGGTTGTAAGTACTCACTGGAGAAAGACAGAGAGAGGAAAATTGAGAAATCCCCATGCAGTGGGTATGGCCACATCACAAGCGTTTCTCTTTTATTCTATTTTGATCTTTTGGGCATGTATGTACAGTCGCCTTATGTAATTTTCAAGATGAAGTATATCTGTAACTTTGGAAGATAGAGAAATACAGAAGTCTTAATTTATAGTTAGGTAATTTTAGATTTTAAAAGAACCTACTTGAAATATTCTTCTAATATCTTTATGCCATATGTATAATTTACTTCTGGATAGTCTGTGATCAAAACTGTCACAATCATGTCACAATCATGAAACACATAAAGAGAAGACAGAGGGTCCAATACAGTGGGGTTTTTTGGTTTTTTTTTTTTTTTTTTTTTTTTTTTTGCTAAGGGCGTGTATGCTCACCAGACAGAGACAGAAAGTGAGAAATCATCCCCCAGGTGGGATGGCCATGTCGCAATCCCTTCTCCTCCATTCTCCTCTTGGGATCTTGGGCACGCATGTACACATGCCCAGTGTGTTTTAAGCCACCGGGTCTGGGACGTGAACCGGGTCGACTACATGGGAGTCCAGCGACATAGCCATTATGCTAACTACTGGTCCCAACACAGGGATTTTAAAATAAGCCCCATCAAACTAAAAGCAATGGAGATTTGTAATTAGAAAATAGCCAAAATAAAAAGAAAGAATACAAAAATAATAATCCCTGGCATGAAGGAATTTTTTGAACAATTCACATTAGAAATTAGTAGAAAATAGTAGAAAATATTTCAAAACTTCCCCATAATTTATCTCTAAATATAGAGAATAAGTTGTTTTGTTTTGTTTTGATTTGTTTCAAGTGAAAACATTAACAGTCATTTTTCTACAACCATTAGGTTTGACATGTGAAACACGGTGATGTTTTGGCACATACTAGTGTTTCTCTAATATGGACAGCCACATGAGAGTGTATAAAAGAAGCATGTTCTATGATAAGCACTATGGTAATTCATTGGATTTTGAAAGGTATACCACACGCATACAGAAAATTTTGGTGGGAAGTATTAAGGAAATTGATGATACCATTTTTTTTTCTTGAGAGCTTTCATTTAGAAGATAAAATAATCAGGCAAAGGGGGATAGTGGAATAGGTCCCACAAAGAAAGCATTAAGTGGATCTATATTCAATAATCTCCCTTACAATTTTATAACTTTAGATATTTGTAATAAAAGAAGCTAGGAAGGAAAAAAATATAAACAGAAAATCTAACAGTACATCTATGAGGAAAAGGACAGAAAAAAGCTATGTTAGAAAAAAACGGTCATCTGACACACTCATAAATATCAGATAGAAATGAAGGAAGGAAAAAATAAAATAAGAACATAGAAATGGAAAAAGAAAAAAGGAATCAAGAAAAAAGAAAAAGAGAAAAACTACTTCTCAATAATCTTAAATCCAGAAAAAATGTTTGCGAGATTGTGTTTCAAGTTTGATACAGTATTGCTAAAAAAAAAGAGAGAAAAAAAAAAGATAGATTTCATGGAGTCTATACTCCAAAACCATCAGCCCACTTGCGACAACTGCCAGCAGCTGCTCCTCACCTTGCTTAACACAGAGGAACGTCGCAGAGTACTTGTAGCAGCAAAGACTTGGCTGCACGATCATGCCCCTAATGATGTGGTGGACTCTGAGGCTTGGGCTAGAACTGCCCTTTCAAGTGAAAAGCCTAACTGGGATTTCCACACTGAGCATGGCTGTGCCCATCTCAGCAGACACTGGGAGGCACTCCTGCAGGGAATGAAAGCTGTGCAAAGAAACCCACCAAAATGGCAAAAACTACAGAAATAATTCTAAAGATGAGCCACTGGGGCAATTTTATGAGAGGCTCTGTGAAGCATACTGGATCTATACTGCATTTGATCCGGAGAGCTCTGAAAGTCAGTAGATGATTAATGCTGCATTCACCAGTCAGCCCTCAACATCCAAAAGAAACTCCAAAAACAGGAGGGTTTTATTGGAATGAACACCACTCAACTCCTAGAGATTGCTAACGAATGTTTGTGAACTGAGATCAAAAGAAAAAAAAGGAAGCAGACAGATGGATGAAGCAGAAAGCAGCCCTGCTGGCTGCTGCTCTCAGGCAACCAGATGTCCCACCCAGTCCAAGAGGTTGGTCAAAGGCTAGCCACACTAGACTTAGACCAACCCAATACGCTTACTGCAAGGAGGATGGGCACTGGAAGAATGAATTCTCCAAGCAAAAGGCAAACCAAAGAAGAACAACACGGAGAGCCCCCCAGAAGCTCCCAAGACTTTTCACCCAGAGTCCCCAAATGACTTTCTGGCCATGATAGGATCAGAATAGGACTGACCAGGCTCCATGATCCTGGGCCCCCAGGAGCCCCTGGTCAATGCCAGAATAGGGGACCAATCAATGACATTTATGGTAGACATGGGCGCTGAGCACTCTGTAATAACTCAGCCCCTGGCTTCTCCATTGGGCCAGAAAGCTACTATCATGGGAGCTAGTGGAAGTACCCAAACTTGGCCCTTCTTACAGGCTAGAAGCTGTCAGTTAGGAGGACACTTGGGTACTCACTAGTTCTTGTACCTGCCAGACTGTCCAGTTCCACTGCTGGGGAGAGACTTACTAACTAAACTCAGAACACAAATCAGTTTTGACTTATCTGACTCAGCTGCTTTAACTATCAGCCAGCCCCGCCAAAATCCTGGCTGTGGTAATGCCCTGGGAGGAAGAATGGTGAATGTTCACTCCTGAGACACCCAGTGGAGACAAATGAAGCACTCTCTTTACTTGTTAAAGATTTCTGTTTAGTCTGGGCAGAAGGAAACCCACCAGGAGTGGCAATCAACCACCCACCTTTAATGGTTGAACTGATACCTCAGGAATGGCCTGTGTGCCTCCGTCAGTACTCTATAAGCCAGGTTACTAGACTGGCTATAAAGAAACACATTGACCGGCTCAGAGAAGCTGGGATCCTGGTCAAGTGCCAGCCTCCCTGGAACACTCCCTTTCATCTGTGAAAAAGGGAGCCTCTTGCAATTATTGGACAGTTCAGGACTTGTGAGCTGTGAATGCCACCACAGAGATCTTACATCCTACCATACCCAACTCATACACTTTGCTGGGTGCCCTCCCAGCAGACTCTGAATGGTTCACTTGTCTGGATACAAAGTTAAGAAAAAAGGCCCAAATCTGTCGCACCAAGGTGCGATTTTTCAGATTCATTCTGACTAAAGGACATTGGGTCCCTCTGAATGGTTCACTTGTCTGGATCTCAAGAACTCCTTCTTTTGCCTGCAGCTGGCAGCTGGCAGCCAACCATTATTTGCCTTTGAATGGAAAGATCAAGACACCCTAAATAAAACACAGTACATGTGGTCCAGGGTCCCCAGGGCTTCAAAAATTTTCCAACTTTGTTTGGAGAAGCATTTGCTGATGGTTTAGAGGATTCCCCCAGTCTGGAAACTGAATGTACTCTACTCCAATATGTTGATGACCTTCTGCTCACTGGAGTGACACAAGAAAATTGCCAGAAGGGAACTCAAGTACTCCTCCAGCTTCTGTCCCAGTCTAGATACAAAGTCTTAAGGAAAAAGGCCCAAATCTGTCGCACCAAGGTGCGATTTTTTGGATTCATTTTGACTAAAGGACATTGGGTCCTTGGACAAGTTAACCTTGGGCCAAGTTATCAATGCTTGGGTCCCCCATTCGGTGACCATACTAATGAACACAGGGGATTTAAATAGCTTGCAAGCTCTAGGATGGTCCACTATCAGGGCCTATTGATTGGAAATCTCCAAATTAGACTCCAGACTTTACAGAATCTCAATCCTGTTAGCTTCCTCCCAGCCACACTGGGACGTCCTGACCACAATTGTGAAGAAAACCTGGATGAGGATTTTTCTGGGTGTCCTGATCTTGTGTACACATCGTTGAAGGCCCCTGAGCTTACTCTTTTCACTAATGGTAGCAACTACATAAAGAATGGGCACGATATACTGGCTATGCAGTTACCTCTTAGGACACAGTGATTGAGGCCAGGGCACTCCCCCAAGGATGGTCTTCTCAGCGAGTTGAACTCTGGACATTAATCCAAGCCTTAAGGCTGGCAGCCAGTCAGAGGGTAAACATCTACACAGACTCAAGCTCTGCATTTGCTACCCTGCATGTTCATGGGCATTATACTGTGAAAGAGGACTCCTCTTGGCAGAGGGAAAAACAGTCAAAAACAAGGAAAAAAAAAAACTACCAGTTATTAGAGGCTATCTGGGACCCCAAAAGAAGTGGCTATCATCCATTGCAGTGAACACCAGAGTGGGGAAGATCTCATTGTCTTGGGAAATCAGCTGGCAGACCAGATAGCCAAGGCTGTTGCCAAGCAAGCACCAACTGCTGTGGCTAAAATGTTGCCACTCACAAGTCTCCCCAAAGACCCCCTGTACATTTCCAATGAACATCAGTGGGCAAAATCAGAAGGAGCAACCCCGGAAAAAGACAGATGGTGGAGACTGCCAGATAAAAGAATATACAGACCCCAGGGACCAGCAGTTGGAATAACGGCTATGTCGCTGGACTCCCACATAGTCGACCGCGGTTCGCGTCCCGGACCCAGTGGCTTTAAACTCACGCCGGGTGCGTGTGCGTGTGTGCCCAAGATCCCGAGAGGAGAATGAAAGAGAAGGGATTGCGGTGTGGCCATCCCCCTTGGGGGGTGATTTCTTGCTTTCTGTCTCTGTCTGTCTGGCGAGTGCACGTGCCCTATAGCAAAAAAAAAATCCTCTCCAAAAAAAAGAAAAAACGAACTGAAAAAGCCAGAGAAGTCACTCGAGCCCTTTTAAAGGAAGTTATACCTCGGTTTGGACACCCCCTTATGATCGGGTCAAACAACCAACCTGCCTTCATGGCAGAAGTCATACAAGGAATAGCAAAGGCCTTGGGCATAAAATAGAAACTTCAGACTGCTTACTGACTCCAGAGCTCTGGGAGAGTTTAATGAATGAACACACTCTCAAGTCCACCCTGGCTAAGTCTGTCAAGACATAGGATGCCCCTGGGTGGATGTTCTCCCATTGGCACTGCTCCGGGTTTGATGTGCACCTCAAAAACATGGTTATTTCCCTAATGGGATTCTGTTTGTCAGGCCACCCCCCCCCCCCTTAGTTGTCCAGACCTGAATGGCTGATGTCCACCAGCTGGGGGAGGCACATTTGACTCAGGATTTGATGGCCTTGGAAAAGACATTAAAGATAATAGCCCAAATCACCTTGGAAAGAGCCCCCATACCCCTTTGTAACTGAGTATGTAAACATGGGCCTAGGGATCTTGTATGAGTTAAAAATTTAAAAAAAAAAAAAAATCATTACAGCTCACCTTGGTGGGCCCATATGTTGTGCTTGTTACCCCCACTGCAGTAAAGGTTGTGGGGCTAACCCTGTGGGTTCACCATACATGAGTAAAGTGAGCTGCAGAGCCAGAGGACCCTGAAATCTGGACAGTGAAGAGCCACCCTGAGCAGCTGATCAAGGTGACTGTCCAGAGAGCTGAGACCTGATGAGGAGTCTACAGTCCTGCTACAGTCACTCTGTAGGCTGATGACATTACCCACGGTGAAAGCTAAGGACGACGACAGATGTCATCTCTGCCTTACCCCTAGACCCTCCTACCCCTAGCCCTCCTAATAGCACTAGCTGTGATTCTCTCTTTGGCCCCAGCTATTGCCCCTCTGTTAATTGATTCTCCTAGAATATAATTGAGGAGGCTCTAGAAGGGGGAATGATGTGGATGGGCCCAGAATTTACAATAGCCCAAGGCTGACCATTGCCATCCCAGGCCTCTGTGAATTCTCTGCCTCTGCCTCTCCCCCTCTGAAATGATAAAACAATCTGAGATCTTGAGACGTCGAACACCCTGCTTATCTGACCCTTTCTTCCTGAGAACAAACTCTGGGCTGCATCCTCCTTATGGACTGCTTCTTCCTATTAGTCTACCCCTTAGCTTGCTGGAAACTGCTCCTCCCCAAACTTCCCAATAAAAGACTGTGCTTGACTGCCCAAGCAGGGCCAGAGATTCTGAGTGTTAACACCTCTGTGCCCACTGGTGTATTAAAGAGTTACTCCTATTTCTTCAGAGTACTGCCTTTTTGTTCTTCAGCCATCTGGTTTTCTGCAACAACTGGGTCTAGTCTTTTAGACAGGCAGGCAATAGGCCTCTCCCAAGGCCCAATTGACTGAATCAGAACTCCTTGTGCTCTCTGGCTTTTTTCACATAGAAATAGATTGAATTTCTGGGTGACGTTTGGGAGTCCTAAAGCTGGGGCTATCTCAAGGCTTGACTTAAGATCCTGGAAAACCTGCTCTTGGAGGGGTCCCCATTCAAAGGGGGGTTCCCTCTGGTCCTTTTAATAGCTCATATAGTGGTTTAGCATTTTTGGCAATACTTGGGATCCAAAGTCTACAGATCCCTGTTGCTCCCAGGGATTTATGCAGTAGTCTCCTGGTTGTGGGCTGAGATAGCCTATATATCACCTGTTTGTGTTCATGCCTGACAGCATATCGTCCTTTAGTTGGAATGAAACTTAGGAATTGCACCTGAGTATGACCGATCTGGGCCTTCTTCTTGAGGCCTTGTATTTGACCTGGGAGAGAAGCTGGAGCAGCATTCAAGTTCCCTTCTAGCAATCTTCTCAGGTTGCTCTGGAGAGCAGGAGGTCATCAACATATTGGAGCAGAGTACACCCAACTTTCTGACTTGGAAAATTCTCTAAGTCAATAGCAAGTGCTTCCCTGGGGGTGAGTATTTTCCCTTCTTCCTCTCGGGGCATTGATACAGTCAAGATTTGGGCAGGGCTGACAGTCAATGTAGCCTAGCCTGATGAGTCAAACCTGATTTATGCCCTGAGTTTAGTTAGCAGATCCCTCCCCAACAATGGGACCAGAGAAGTCGGGCAGGTACAAGAACTCATAAGTAACCAAGTGTCCCCCTAACTGGCAGCTTCTTTCCTGCAAGAACGGCTGGGTTTAGGTGTTTCCAGTGGCTCTGATGATAGTAGCTTTCTGGCCTGACAGGGGAGCCAGGGACTGAGTTACAACTGAGTGTACAGCACTGGTATCTATCATAGATGTCATTGGATGCCCCTCACTTTGATGTTGACCAGGGGCTCCTGGGGGCCTAGGATCATGGATCCCGATTAGGTCCTATTCAGAGTTCATCGTGGCCAGGAGGTCCCTTGGGTGTTCTGGGTGGAAGGTCTTGAGGGCCCCGTAGGTTTTTGGCCATTTTTCTTTGGTTTGCCTCTCACTTGGGGCATTCACCTCTCCAGTGTCTATCTTCTTTACAGTAAGTGCACTGGGTTGGTCTAAGCCTGGAGGAGCCGGTTTGTGGTCCCCCTCTGAGGCCTGGTGGAGCCTCCAGTTGTCTTAGCAATCTCCAGGAGCTGGATGGTGCTCATCTCAGTCAATCCGTCCTGCCTCTGGAGTCTGGGGCCAATTGGGCAACAAAGGAAGCATTAATTATTTGCTGGCTTTCTGAACTCTCAGGGTTAAATGGAGTATATATCCAGTATGCCTTATAGAGCCTCTCATAAAATTGCCCTAGTGGTTCATCTGTCTTCTGAATTATTTCTGAGTTTTTTGCCGTGTTTGTAGGTTTTATTGCACTGGTTTTCATTCCCTGCATGAGTGCCTCTAGATACTTATTGAGATGGGTGTGGCCACCCTCAGTATTAAAATCTCAGTAAGGCTTTTTATTTGGAAAAGTAGTTCTGACCCAAGCCTTGGGGTGTACCATATCATTGAAGGCATGCTCCTGTAGCAACTTTTTTGGTTTCTATGAAGACTTTGGGGTGCTACTCTTCTGAGGGACCCTGCAGGATTGGCACTGTGAGGTTTTTATGGTCAGAGTTGGGCACAGGGGGCATAACATAAGTGACCAAACTAGTGCATTGGTTTTTCCCTTTTATGCAAATCTGCACCCAAGATGGAATGACTTGGGCTACTTGTAGCCAGGAGTCAGGATAGAGAAACTGGTGGGGATGACATGGGGTACGAGTAACCATATTGTACATGGCCCAAATGGTCGGAAGGTGCAGAGTTCCATCTGGCAGCCATCCCACCTTAAAAAAGTCCATTCAATCTCATAGAGGGCTTTTAACATATCTGGTTCCAATTTAACTCTATAATTACTAGAGAAGTTCTTTTTAAATTTAGCATACAGTCCAGCACAGTAGGCTTGGAAGACTCGGAATGAGATTTTTCAATTGTATCCCAAATTTCTCTGACTTAACCAATTATTAAATGCCTGCACTTCCCAAAAGGCACAGGAGATAATTGGTCAGAGGAAACTTTTGAGTAGATAAAAAATGTTGCCAGACAGTGCCCCATTGACGTGATTTTGAATCAAAAGTCAAATTTAAATGATTTAATTTGAACATAGGTAGAGCAGTTTGGCAGCAAGTGTAGAGGGTTTTGTTTTACATAAATTGTGAGAGTTTGTTTTATACATTGATATATATTTTATAAACAAACAAAAACTGTTCAACAAATTTCCCAAAATAGAACAAAACATTCTTATTGTTAGAAGTTTAAGAGTTTAACTATTTGAAAAATACCTTTAGAAGGCAGAAACAAAAACCTCAAAGCAATTTCCATGAACAGAAAGTCCTGGGCACCCTAGAGATGAGAAAGGGTTAATTTAGTGTCAGCACTAAATAGAAGCTGTTGTTATAAGGGCTACAAGGTCATTTAAAGTCACCAAGTTGCTATGGGGACTGAGCTACAAGGTCACCACAGGCTGTAAGTTTTCTTCAACATTCCTTGATAATCCATATTCATATTTTTGGGGGGAGGGGGAAGAGGTTTTTGCTCTAGGGCACGTGCGCTCACCAGAAATATAGAGAGAGACAGAAAGCGAGAAATCACCCCCCAGGGGGGATAGCCCTGCCACAATCTCTTCTCCTCCATTCTCCTCTTGGGATCTTGGGTACGCACGCATATGCGCCCAGCATGAGTTTAAGCCACAGGGTCTGGGACTTGAACCATAGTCGACTACATGGGAGTCCTGAGACATACCCATTACTCCAACTGCTGGTCCCCATATTAGTGCTTTCAAAGGCTAGTTGTTTTTAGAAATGCCTCGGCCATATCTACATTCTTTACCTGCCTTTGTAAAGATTTTTGCAACCTCTCTGCAAATGCATCACAGTCAGAAGGAACTCGTGTCCCAGATTTTAGGGACAGAATTTGTGACCTGACATCTACTCTACCTATCCATCTCTAAAGAGAAAGCCCTCCCATCGGCCCCTGTGTCTCCCTGCTTGTGAATGATGCCACAAAACAGACAAAGGATGGGTGTCCACCCCAAAAGGGAAACCATTCAGGCATCTGTTTGGCCATGTCCCTTGCGGGCTCTGTGTGTTTCCTTGGCAATAAGCAATTGGTTATAGAACCTCCATC
The DNA here is from genome assembly GCA_026018925.1 of Tupaia tana. Taxonomy (NCBI): domain Eukaryota; kingdom Metazoa; phylum Chordata; class Mammalia; order Scandentia; family Tupaiidae; genus Tupaia; species Tupaia tana. Next base: position 160,671,135 of record JAKSZU010000006.1, on the reverse strand, counting down.
AGATTATACATGTAGAGAGGGAAGGGGGTCCCTCAGTGTGTAATTCTGCCATTTAGCCTTTCTAGAAACACCACGGAAATGCAGATTTAAATAAAATCAATCATGTCCTGTAGTGCAATGCATGGTGGGACTATAAACATATTCACTCGCCATATTCATATTCATTCAGAGGTTATGCATTCCCTCCCCATACCAACCAAAGACAGATGAGCCCTGACTGCTGGTCCTGTGACTGAGGGAGAGTATACAGATCCTCTCTTCCACTCATACTGAGTGAGACTAACTGATAGGACTCTACAACAGATCCCTGGGGCTGACTAGATTACCAGAGTTGGCTACAGATGATGCATCAAGGTCCAGAATGGGAGTTTGTCCTTCTCTCCAATTAGAGTGAAATGAGCCAGGAATGTTTGGCCTCAGGGCAGGCATCCCAGCTGAGGGATCCTGTCAAATGAGATGGGGTGTACCTATCTCTCCACATCACAGTGCCCATCCTGGGGAAAAATGCCCTGGGATCTGTGGCACAAAAGGCCAGGCCGATTTTGCTTCCTGGCCAATGTACCAAATGTTGCTGGAAAACAGATGCCAAGGAAGGAAAAAACAGCATTCTGGAGAGGGAAAAAGTAGAACTTTCTTATATTTCCACTAGTGGGGCACAGAGGAGTTAACACCCTGAATCTCTGGGCCCCTGTGGTGGTTAAGCACAGTCTTTTATGGGTGAATTGGGGAGGGGCAGTTTCAGCATGCTTGGAGTGTCCTATCAGGATGGGCCTCAGTGTCTGCCCTAACATAGAGCTGGCAGAGAAGCAGAGAATCAAGGTCTCTGAACAGCTAAGGGGAGGGGCAACTAACTCAAAGGGGACCAGAATGCCTAGGCAGCTACCAGCCCTGGGCACTTCAAGGCCACTCACAAGTTTCTCTATATCAGAACAGAAAGTTCAGGCAATTATAAGACTTGAGTTGCTCCATATCATAGATTCATCTGCTATAGCAAATTAAGAAAAATATAAACATATAATTTTAAGGAGGAAGAGAATTTTAACCTAAATTCCACAAAAACATATTGTAAGAAAAACACAAAAGATTGCAATGAAGCTGTTTAGGAGTTGAAAATGATGTAACAGATCCCAGATGTCTGGTAGTAAAAATTAGACTGTTATAGTAAAATAGTATATAAATTTTGCATGCTTTCTTTTCTAATGAAACTGATTAGGGACCCTCTAAATGGGTTTGACTTTCAGATTTCCCAGTCTGTTGAGAAAAATAGAAATTTTACCTGAACTGAAAATTAATAGGAGTTGAAATAAAATAACAGGCACTGCCTCACTTAACAAGTTCTATTCCTATGACAAAATAATTAAGTGAATTGAACAATGAGGGAGGAGCTTAAAGATAGACATCTTGTGGTATGCTATTGTGTCATAGAGTACATACTGTTCCAAAATAACACAATACTCCACACAAGAATAATGTAATTCTAGTCATACAGAAAGCATATGTTAGAATGTGGACCAATGGAAGAGAATAGAGACCCCAGAAATAACCCCCAAAGCTTACAGCCAACTGATCTTTGACAAAGGATATCAGTCAATCCATTGGAAAAAGGAAAACCTCTTTAGTAAATGGTGCTGGAAAAACTGGGTATCCACCTGCAGAAAGATGAAACTGAACCCCCATCTTTCACCATTAACAACAGTCAACTCAAAATGGATCACAGATCTGAACCTAAGACCTCAAACAATAAAACTACTGGTGGAAAATGCTGGGGAAACTCTGGGGGACATTGGAGTAGGCAAAGACTTCTTAAATAAGACTCCCAAAGCACAGACAATAATCCCTAAAATAGACAAGTGGGACTATATTAGACTAAGAAGTTTCTGCACAGCAAAGGACACAGTAACAAGTGTGAACCGACAACCCTCAGAATGGGAAAATATTTTTGTTAAATATGCCTCAGACAAGGGACTGATAACCAGAATACATAGGGAACTCAAGTGCCTTATGCGAAAAAAAAATGATTAACCCAATTAAAAGATGGGAAAAATGAGCTGAACAAAAGTCTCTCTAAGGAAGACATACGAACAGCCAAAAAGCATATGAGGAAATGCTCAACATCCCTCATCATAAGGGAGATGCAGATAAAAACTACAATGAGATACCACCTAACCCCTGTCAGAATGGCAAAGATTAAGAATATAAAAAGTGATAAGTGTTGGCGGGGATGTTGTCAAAAGGGAACCCTCCTACACTGTTGGTGGGAATGTAAACTAGTTCAACCACTATGGAGAACAATATGGAGGTTCCTCAAAGATCTACAAATAGAACTACCCTTTGATCCAGCAATCCCACTTCTGGGTATTTACCCAAAAGACAGAAGAACGCTCAGTCAGAAAAGTGCTTGCACATCAATGTTTATTGCAGCATTATTCACAATTGCCAAGACATGGAACCAACCTAAGTGTCCACAAACTGATGAATGGATTGGAAAAGTGTGGTATATATACTCTATGGAATACTACTCAGCCATAAAAAATAACAAGACCCTGGAATTTGATAGAAAGTGGTCAGATACAGAGGATATATTGCTGAGTGAAGTAAGCCAGGCTATGAAAGAAAGATATTGTAGGTATCCACTCAATATATATCGACTATCAGCACTCTATGATAGAGAGCAAAAAATTGGAGGACATAAAAGCAGTGAAGGTACTTAATGAGAATAGGACAGTGTGGAATGGGGGAAGTGAAGAGAAGAGGATAGAGAAAGATAACAAGTGAACAATAGAGAGGCAGGACGTTAGTGAGAAACAGATATGGCTTATTAACTGTTGTTGTTGACATGTATAGTATTCTCAACTGGATTTGTCTGAGAAGTATTTCATGATGGGCAAAGTATTTGTACAAGCAAAATGAGAAATAGCGATTGACTGTTTTAAAAAATAATTAGAATAATAATAATAATGATTGGGGAAAACATAGAAAAGATATTGAATGTTGAAGCGGAAAGATTAATGTCTCTGTACTGACTGACATGCATGGCATTCCCTTTTGAAAAAGCAATGTAATACACTGTAAAGTTATATGTAATTCAATGTAATATAAAGAAGAATATGATGATAATAAAAAAAATCAGAAAAAAAGAAAGCATATGTTAGATAAGCACCAGAAAGACCAGACAAGACATAGTAGAAAACTATAATATATGTGTGTGTGTATAGTGCAATCATTTTTATTTATTCTGAATATTACTGTCAGTATACAATAAAGTACAGACTTATAAATGAAGTGTACAGTTTTGCATGACTGCAAAAGCTTCATGTAGTGAATAATAACCAACCTCAGGAAGGAGCCAACAACTGAGAAAAGGGATTTCCCAAGACTCATATAGAATGAGAAAGGAGATACTCTCTCACCCATCCCCACACCAGAATAAGTCTGAGTGGTTATTAAACAGGTTGATTTAAACATATAATTACCTGTCGTTTGGACTTGGAAGTCTGTTTAAGTTTTAATAGCCAAATAAGCTTGAGACTCCAGAGTTTGGTTTCCTCTACCCTGTATCAGAAGGTATTCAAAAGTCTATTTTACTTTATCTTAAACAAAACTACCTTCAAATTGTAAAAAATTGACAGATGTGTCCCATTACCTCTTTTCTGTTATAATGTTCCCAAACTCAGAGTGTAAAATTGTATGCATTATTATAATGAATCAACGTGGATTCTTCCCAAAGAGTTTGTAAATTATGTTCCCCTTGGCCTTTCTTTTTGTTTAAAAAATTAGTTTGTCAACTGCCGGAAGCAGGGGGTAGTTAAAACAAAGTTTAAATAAACATTATGACTATTGGCTATGAGTCAGGGCCATACAAGAGTGTAAAAAATACCCCGCAGGAAGGAAAAAATAAGATTATAACTTCAGTTAAAATATTTTTCAAGATGGAAACTTCTAGATAAAAGTTCATAGACCCCAGACTGGATGATGCCCGAAATCTGATAATTGCCTCCCAGAATAGAAATTGATTGGTGGGGCTTGGACCAGCAGATGGCACAATGATTACATTGCTAGACTCTTACATAGTTGACCACAGTTTTAGTTCTAGACCTGGCAACTTAAAACTCACGCCAGGTGCATGTACATGTGTGCCCAAAATCCCAAGAGGAGAAAGGAGGAAAAGGTAATGTGCTGTGACCATCCCCCTTAGGGGGGTGATTTCTCACTTTATGTCTCTTTGTCTCTCTCTGGCAAGTGCATGCACCCTATAGTAAAAAATTTCTCTTAAAAAAAGAAATACGCAGGGTCAGCAGTTGGCATAATGGCTATGTCAGTGGATTCCCATGTAGTTGACCACCCATGGTTCGAGTCCTGGACTTGGTGGCTTAAAACTCACATCGGGCACATGTGCATACATGCCCAAGATTCCAAGAAGAGAATGGAAGAGAAGGGATTGTGGTGTGGCCATCCTCCTTGGGGGATGATTTCTCACTTTCTGTCTCTCTGTGTCTTTCTGGCAAGCGCACGCACCCTGTAGCAAAATCCTCTCCAAAAAAAGAAAAAAAAAAGAAATACGCATAGTCAGAGGAAGCCAGAAGGTGGCAGAGTGGTTAAGGCACTAAACTCCCACATGGCTGACCATGATCTCCAGACTTTGCAGCTTGAAAATAACAGTGGGCACATGTGTGCCCAAAATCCCAGGAGGAGAAGGACCTTGGCATACCTTCCCCCGGGGGATGATTGTCACTTTTCCTTTTATTGTGTGTCTCCGTCTCTCTACAGCAAGTGCTCATGCCCTATGACAAGGCAACAAAAAAAAGATTATTGGAAAACTTCAGGGAAAATGGGCCTTTTCAGCATTAGCTGCCTGCTTTCCTGCTTTGCACAGGGCAGCAAAGCTGTACTTTACTTCACCACACCTCAAGTCTACAGTTTGGTTAGTGGCATAGCTAAGGAGTAGTTAGTGGATGGGCAAACTTGTTTTGACTTTGGTAACACGAATGTGAAAGAGCGTCATTTTATGAGTTCTTTAGATAACCAGCTTCACCAGTTCTATGTTTATATTATACTCTTTCAATTTTCATTGTATTTTAACGATATTTCTATCAACTAACAATATTTTGCCCAAAATAGATACTCAACAGGCACTCAAATAAAACACTTGAATGACCCATTTAACATCTTTTTGCTATTTTAAACGTCTGCTCATATTTACATGTAATTAGATCAGATTACCTATTGAACATTTATTTCACATTAAAATAGAATAATGTAGACAATATGAAACCAAAAATATTTGTAAGACTGTCATTTCCTCACTGTTTTTTGCATTAGATACCTCTCTCACATTAAATGTGTTGAAAAAAAATTTCAAGTTACATAATTAAAATCAACTTCAGGGTGCACTCATCATTACCAACTGTCTCCAGAGACATTTTAATTTCCCACAAGAATCCCTTGTGAATATTTTGAGAAAAATATAATAAAAACATCCATTTTAAAGAGATTATTTTAAAAACCAAGTTTCTCTCTGGAAGATGAAAGAAAACAAAAACAACACATCTCCCTTTAACAAAAGTTACTGAAAGTGGAGTATGACAGCATGTTAGTAGACTTTTCTAGCACCCAGAGACAGGACTTTGCAATTTCTACAGAAATTTTGAGAAACAATAGCTATTAAATGCCTGCCTTGGGGTCTTGTGTTTGGGATAGTCTTTTTTGTTTCAAGGTAGTTCTCCCCCACAGTCTTCATTCCTATGCCAGGAATGATGCTCATTTGCTTTCCATAGTTAATGCTTTTTTAAAATTTTTTTATTAATTTATTTTTCTTTTTTTAACATTAATATGCTATACATCATTACAGTATACAAAATGAATTTTTCATCCAAAATACACTGTCTGTTGGCACAGTTAATACTTTTTGATTCAAGCCCTCTTTTTCTCAGTAACCAAGAGGTTCACTTAATTAACAAGGAGGATATTCACCTTTCTCCCTTCTAGTTGCCTGTTTCACTGTAAGTATTGCCCTAATTTTGACCAGGGTCTCGCCTTTTACTTTGTTTCTTTCATTATTTTCCTTTTCTTTCCTTATTTTCCTCTTTTTCTTTCATTCTGATTTCCATCTCTCCATTCTTTGCTCCCTTTACCAATTCTCTGCCTCACTCCTCTTTCACTTCTTTTTTGAGACTTATTCACAACTCAGGAAAGTTTGCTTTGCTCTGAACCCTTCCTCTTTAATTAGTTGGAAACTGTACATTTTTGCTGTCTATCCATTTCCACGGCCTCTTGCTTTTAGTCCATACAACAAATTAGTACAAAGAATGTGTTAATGACGAAAACCTTTGTAGTACTACCTGAGTTTCAGACTTTCCAACTTTTACCACTGACTGGGACACCCAGATTTCTCACCGTGTCTCCTATTCTTTTCTGGATCACCAGTTGCAGAACCTCTTGGATTCTTTGACATGGTCTGCTTGTAGCACCCTCTGGCAGCTAGTGGGATTATGTCACCTTCCCAAGAGGGACTCCCCCACTTCAGGAATAGGTTTTTTATTGGGCTCATTACTACAGTACATTGCATCCCACTGCATATGACCAGGATCATCTAGTCGAACTCCACCTACTCATTATATAGGTAGGTCATTATGTAAGAAAATATAAGGTAGGAAACAGGTAAGTCTATAAAATGTTTCAAAAAATAAATTATCAAATATTGAAACCCATTAAACTAATGACAGATCTATTTCTAACCCATTTATAACTTAGATCACTTAAATTTGGTTCTAAGACCAAACTTTAGAAACTCTTCTATAAAGTACTAAATCATTATTACATTTAGTCATTTAAAAAGTTTGAAAATTTTTCATGAGTGTGTAAATTTTGTGTTTGTTTCTTTAGGATTATATCAATTTTGTGTTGTTAGTATTATATCAATATTATGTTGTTGGACCTAATTAGCTAGATTATTAATTCTTTAAATAGTTGTTGAGTATAAAACAACCAGCACCTCAAAGAACGATGCTTTGATATGCTGAGAACTTGGAAGCAGAATCAAGCTCTATGTGATCTTATTTTTTTCTACTCTATTGTAAGAGCAAAGAGGAGCTTTCTTGAATAACTTTTTTTCCAATAAAAGAAAGAATTTCTTTCCAATAGAAATGAGAATTTCTTTCCAATAGAAATGGAATTGTCTTAAAACTCATCCCTAGATCTAATCAAGCAACCAGAGACAAGGAAACTGAAAGGTCTCCCTCCACACACAAGATCCGTACTTCTCCCAGGTCACCTGAGAATGATTAGCTAGGAACCCTTACCCATGTAAGACAATATTAGTTCCCATGTTCTTTTCTACCTGCCCCCCACCTCTCTGTCACTGCTGGTCTCATTGGCTTCCAAAGAGAACCACGTATGAACAATTGTCTGAATATTAAGCTGATGAATTCTTCTCCTCTTTCCTCTTTGATATGAAAGGGTATTTAGAGCATAACAACCGTCTGTTCTATCTTCTGAGTTCATATATCATATAGCTCTCCTATATACAGTAAATGTTAAAATAAACCTGTATAACTTTTTTCTTATTAATATTTCTATTGTAAATGATTTTCAATGAGCCCTAGAGGAGGAAGGAATTTCTTTCCCAATAAAAATACATTACTGACAAAAAATAACTTGACTTGTGAAAAATAATTAAAACAATAAATTTTATAGAGCGTAAATGGTAATAAATAAAGACTTGGTAGAAAAGAAGAAATAAAGGGTTAAATAAATTAAAATCTACATTTATATAAGAGAAATAATTTACAATGTTCTATACTAAAATAGAGTAGCAACAGTTAGCAAAAACTTATTATACTTTCAGAATAGATAACAGAGGTTTTGTTTATTCATAACAAAAAGTAGTGATAAATGTTTGATGGTCTAGATATGCTGATTACCTTCATTAGATCAAAAGGTTAACTTTTACTTCTGTGTTAAAAAAATTACACTGTTCCCCATAAATATGTATCGTAATTATGTATAAATAAAAAACTTCCAAATATTTCACTGTTAGAAAAATAGAACATGTGATACCAGGCACAATATTTTAAAAATAAAAAATATTTTATACTTTAAAGGTTTTTATTTAGTGTTCACTCACAAATAATCAAATTTTCAAGCAAGATATTTGGTATGTAAATTTTTCTTATAAGGATGCATTTATTAGATCTATGAAGTGACTCCATACTAAATGGCTACTTCTGTTCAAAAAGTTATTGAACATAAACGTCATGAACGTCATGTGTGTGTGTGTGTGAGTGTGTGTGTGTGTATGTGTTATTCTTTTTTTTTTTTTTTGGAGAGGTTTTTCGCTATAGGGCACGTGCGCTCGCCAGACAGACAGAGAGAGACAGAGAGACAGAAAGCGAGAAATCACCCCCCAGGGGGGATGGTCACTCCGCAATCCCTTCTCCTCCATTCTCCTCTCGGGATCTTGGGCACACACGTACACGCACCTGGTGTGAGTTGTAAGCCACCGGGTCCGAGATGCGAACCGCAGTCGACTACGTGGGAGTCCAGCGACATAGCCATTACGCTAACTGCTGGTTCCCTGTATGTGTTATTAATATACAATTTCATAATTCAATACAACTTGGTCAGTTATTATTTTATTGTAGGTTTTACATGTTTCTTAACTCAGGAGATGTGATAAAATATAACCATGTACTCAGAAAATTATCTTTCTTGTTTTCATTTCTATACCTGGAAGAAATCAACAATAAGAAATGAAAAATCATACAACTGTGAAAGAGTTCATTCTTCTGGGATTAACAGATGATCCAAATCTAAATATTCTGATTTTTATATTTCTATTTTTCATATATATATTGATTATAACTGGAAATCTGACAATTATCACCCTTACCCTGATAGATTCACACCTCAAAACACCCATGTATTTCTTTCTTAGGAATTTTGCTTTCCTAGAAATCTCATTCACAACGGTTTCTATTCCCAGATTTCTAGTTAGCATTGTAACAGGGGATAAAACCATTTCCTATAATTCTTGCATGGCCCAGGTGTTTTTCTACATACTCCTTGGTGCAACAGAATTTTTCCTTTTGACGGCTATGTCCTACGATCGTTATGTGGCTATCTGTAAGCCACTGCACTACACGACAATCATGAGCAGCAGAGTCTGCATCCAGCTTGTTCTTAGTTCTTGGGTGACTGGATTTCTCATCATCTTTCCACCTGTCATCATGGGGCTTCAGCTGGATTTCTGTGCCTCCAACATCATTGACCACTTCATTTGTGACTCCTCCCCTATGCTGCTCATCTCCTGCTCAGACACAGCCTTCCTAGAGCTCACGGGATTTTTCATGGCAGTGTTCACTCTCATGGTCACCTTGACCTTAGTGATTCTTTCCTATGCATTAATTCTTAGGACAATCCTGAGAATCCCTTCTGCTGAGCAAAGGAAAAAGGCCTTTTCCACTTGTTCCTCACACCTGATTGTTGTCTCTATTTCTTATGGAAGCTGCATTTTCATGTATGTCAAAACATCAGCTAAAGAAGGAGTGGCTTTCACCAAGGGCATAGCAGTACTCAACACATCCCTGGCCCCAATGCTAAATCCTTTTATTTACTCCCTGAGGAACCAGCAGGTAAAACAGTCCTTTAAGAACATGGTGAAAAAATATTTCTCAAATAAAATTTAATCATAAAGAAGTTCATAGCCTCAACTTTAAATGGAACTTTTCTGTGAAATAATACTAACATTATTACATTTCTTCACCCACTTACATATTCAACCTTGTTTTTTCTTCAGGTTTTGTTCTCCATTTTTCCCATTTTGACTTCAATTATCCTCCTACAAATACATGCATAGAAAAATTCCTTGCTATTTATAGTGTATGCATAACTAAACTGCATTGGTTTAACTTTTAAAAAGACAGTAACAATTTCTTCAGTTTTGTATATTATAAATTATTTTTCCAAAAATTTGTACTTCATTCTAACTCATATTTATTCTTGATTCTTCACTCTCAGCAAGGACCCTTCTCGCATATAAACCAATGGACATTCAATAACAAACATAAACACTTCTATATCTCTTTTTTGGTCTCCTTTTCTGTCTGATCAACATACATGTGGCTTAATTAAGCACCTTTCTCTAATTTTCCTGCAAATAAGATAAACAATGTATGGGCTCACTTGACATATATTTGGAAAGCTAAATTATTTATTAGTGGAGTGATTTCATTTTCCAATACAAAAAAATATATTTAATATATGGGATTATTGACTTTTATATTATGACAATACTTTCTGTAACTCTTTATTCACTGATAATTTGAAAATTGACTCATGGTATATGTTTTTTGAAATAAAACATTTATTTCTGCTTTTCCCCCACAACCCAGTAACATGCAACGTTTAATATACTAATAAGAAAAACAATGGCTTAACTGATAATTTAGAAAATAATTATAATAGAAAATTTATTAAATAAAATCTCTTCAGGTAGGTAAAAACATACCTAGATTTTTTCAAGATACTCGGAACCTTGGTGATGATTTATTCTTACATTAAGTATAATACAAAATTATAGAAAAATAAGAAAACTAGATCATTTCTCTTTACTCTTTACAAAGAAAATTTTAGTTGAAATGTGATAAATTTATGAAAAATCAAATTAAATTTACAACAGTAGAAGCTACAGAGATTTTTATACAGAAAGTGTTATGAGTTATTAAGGTAAAAGTGTATAATAAGATATTTTTCATAGAGAATTAATTATATTTAATAAAATATCTAATATTTAAACATTAATAAGGTAAATATTTCACCTTTAATGTTTTAATACATCCTCTTTCATGAGCTTCAAGAATGGCAGAAAGGATAATGTGCATTTTAGGATTCAATAATGGAAGCAAAACTATTATGAGTTATATGAAGAAAAATAATTTTGTAAAATAGTTTAAGACATGGTACAAGTCATGAAGAAAAGGATAGAATATTGTTCCCTCTATTTTGATTGGTATCCTATTTTTGGCAGAAACAAGGCAGGCAGTTTAGAAGAAAGCCAAATTCAAGCAAGGGGTCACCTTACTTTTAAAGATTACAGATTCCTACAAAAGCAATGAGATTAGAAATGAACATTCCATAAAGAAGAAAAACTTCTGGGACCAGCAGATGGTGTAATAATTACATTGCTGGACTCCCACATGGCTGACAATGGTTTGAGTCCTGGACACAGCTACTTGAAACACACTGGGGACATGTGCGTGCATGCCCAAGATTCCTGGAGGAGAATGGAGCAGAAGGGATAACAGTGTGGCCGTCCCTCCATGGGTGGTGATTTCTTGCTTTTTCTCTTTTCTGTCTTTCCAGTGGGCACACATGCCTTATAGCAAAAAAATCTCTCTACCAAAAAAAAAAAAAAAAAGGAAAAAAAAAAGAAAAACTTTCAGAAATGACACCAATATCTGTAGGTCTTTTCCACTGTGATCTACTGCTACATCTGCCCTCTTTGGACAGAGATGGTCTTGGTATAAAACTACTTCTGTAGGTCAAAAAAAAATCACTGGCCATCTGGCAGAGTTGGAATGAAAAATTCCAAATTCCAAAACTGATGAATTTGAATGGACATGTTCACCATTTAAGGCCATTGTCATTCTAAAGTGTGTGGTATTGGAGGCCAAAGTGTTAAGCAGATCTGGAAGTCTTCTGAATATATTTGCCAAATTTTGAAGATGAAGCGAGCAAGAATTTGAAGAGTTAACCTCTACATTTCTGAAATGCCTGCAGAAATGACTCAACTATCAGTGTTAAGTATATATATCTTGGCACTAGTGTGGTGTGGTAGTTAAGATCCTGGACTCCCACATGGCTGACTAGGGATTGAGCTCCAGACTCAGTGGCATTTATACTGAAGAAACAACAAGTTGAATTTAGGGTGAATACAATTTTTATGAACAGTCTAATACACTTTTCATTCTGAATTTTGATATGTATCTTGGTGACATATTGCTCTTGGAAATCTAGGGAGGCATGTGTTTTTAAAAAAGCAATAAATAGGGGCCAACAGGTGGTATGGTGGTTAAGGTGCTGAATTCTGCATGGCTGGCTCTATAGTTTGAGTCCCATAAAAATGGCTTGAAAAACATAGTGGGAGTATGTACATTTTTGCTCAAAATCTCACAAGGAGGATGGAGGAAAAAGGATTGTGGTGTAGCCATCCCTCTGGGGAGTGATTTCTCACTTTCCATTTAGTGCACACACCCTGTCGGAGGGATCCCTAAGATAAATAAAAGAATATATATTCCAACTCCGACTGTGAAATATTATGAGTTTATCTAAACATGTCCAGCTTCCATTAAACATAATTGCAGTTCGAATTAAGTTTCACTTCTTTCCTTACATAATTGATAATAGTAAATTTCTAGGGGCATAAAAAGATTTTTAGGGCCAGGGACCAGCAGGTAAGGCGCTGGACATTCCCACATGGCTGACCATGGTTCAAGTCCTGGACCTGGTGGCTTGCTTTCTCACTTTCTCTTTCTCTCTCTGTCTCTCTTTGGTCAAATTAAAATAATAAATGGATGAATAAATTTAAAAAAAAAAAAAAAAAAAAAAAAAAAAAAAAAAAAAAAAAAAAAGATTTTTAGGGCCAGTAGGCGGCATAGGGGTTGGGACACTGGACTCCCACATGATCAACTGCAGTTGCAGTCCTGAACCTAGTAGCTTGAAAATTGTAGGGAGCAGTCAGATCTGAGCAACATAAAAGAGACCTTTAAAGACAAGTGAAGATATGGTCGTTGTGCTGATGCTGCAAGGCCAGCAAAAGCTCTAACAGGATATGATCTGCTTTTACTTTGCACTGCATGGTGTAAATTAAAGGGAATTTTGGGTCAGCCAGAGAAGCGCAGGGGAGGCTTGTTTAGAATCACAAAATAAAAGCTGCTCCACAGCTGTGGTTGCTAATAGAAAACACCTGGCTTTACCTTCTGCTTCTCTATTCTCCATTGCCCTATAAAGGAATAAACCTGGGAATAACTCAGTGCCACGGTTTTCTCCATCAGAGACACCCAGTCAGCCCAATCCCCACTTTTCTCTACTTCTGTGTTTGTCTGTCTTTTCTTTCCAGATCCACCACTGCTCCCTTTCCGGGTCACATCTCCCCGCCTCACTGACTGAGGTAGAAAATCTGCCTGTGAGTGCGTGCCACAATCCCAGGGGGAGAATAGAGGAGAAGGGATTGTGCCCTGGCCATCTTCCAGGGGGTGATCTCACACTTTCCCTCTCACTGTCTCTATCTCTCTCAGGAGAATGCACATACCTTGTGGCAAAAACCTTAAAAAATTTAAAAACATGTTTAGTATTCAATAACAAATAAAAGATCAGGTATTAAACATAAAGGGTAGTAAGGCCAATAAAAGAAAAGAGAAATAAAATCACAGACGATCTAGGCACAAGAGTTAAAACACAGTCATCACTTGGTCCAGCAGATGGCATAATGGTAACATCACTAGACTCTGACATGGTTGACTGCGGTTCGAGTCCTGGATCGGATGGCTTCAAACTCATGCCGGATGTGTGCATGTGTGTGTGTGCCTAAGATCACAAGAGGAGAATGGAGGAGAAGGGATTGTGGCATGGCCATCTCCCCTGGGAGGTGATTTCTTGCTTTCTCTCTCTCTATTTCTCTCTGTCTCTCCAGCGAGTACACACACCCTACAGCAAAAATCTCTCTCTAAAAAAAAAGAGGAAGCAAAAAAACACACAATCATCATAAATACACTGATATGTTTATTGAGGTGTTTAAGGGAGTAGAAAAATTGATAAAATGATTAAAATATTAATATAGTAGTAGATTTGATATATTTGTAGAAACTGGTTAACGTGATAGAATTAAAAAATACAATATTTAAACTTTAAAACACAGTAAGGTCAGCTGGTGGCATGGTGGTTAAGGTGGCTGCATTTCACATGGCTGACTATACAGTTCAAGTCTCAGACCCAGTGGTTTGAAAAACATGCTGGGTATGTGTACTTGCATGCCCAAAATCCTGAAAGAAGGGAGAAATGGAGGCAGAAGAATTGAGAAGTGATCATTATTTATGGGTGGTGCTTTCTTACCTTTCCTCTCCTTCTCTCTCAGGTGAGTGCATGAGCCCTCTGGCAAAATAATAAAATAATAATAATATAGAAACTACTGTAAATACTTTAAATATAATTTCAAATGGAAGTAAACTAGAAGGCAAGTAAATAATAAATATCCCAAATGAAGAAAAAAATAATAAAGAAGATCTATATAGTACACAGTCAAAAGTTCTAACAAACATCAATAAACAGCTGAGAAGAAGAAAACAGAATGTAGCGCAGAAGCAATCAATATTAAAAGCAATGATTGCAAGAATTTCCCAAAGTCCTAAAAGGTGTCAACCCTCTAATTTAAAATTATTGAACTCTAGGTGAAAACTTCCGTCAGTGTTTTCTTTCTTGATGCCAACTGAAATCAAATAGTGAGTAAATCAGTAATATTTTAGTTGTAAATTTTTGTGTACTGCTACTAAACATACTTTCCAAAAGTTAAGGTCAATGCCATAGGAAAGTAAAATAGCTTGATAAAATCAAAATATGATGCAGGACCAGCAGTTAGCACAATGACTGTGTTGCTGGACTCCCATGTAGTCGACTGCAGTTTGATTCCAGGACCCAGTGGCTTAAACTCACTCTGGGCGCATGTGCGTGTGTGCCCAAGATCCTGAGAGGAGAATGGAGGAGATGTGATTGTGATGTGGCCATCCACCCTGGAAGGTGATTGCTCGCTTTCTATCTCTCTGTCTCTCTCTGTCTTTCTGGCAAGGGCACGCACCCTATAGCAAAAATCTCTAAAAAAAAAAAATCAAAATAGGATGCATAAATACCTTTTAAGGTATTATTATAAGGTAATAATTTCTGCTATTTAGCCAATATTTCTTACTTCTGTGGATCACTTAGGACTGAGAAAGGAAAGGGAATCTATCACTAGGAAAAATTTCACACAGGAAACTTGTTCGGTTTGGAAAAGGTAGGGAGAAAAGGAAAGAACATTGAGATCACCCAGAGATAAATATTCCCTGAAGAGAGAGATTTGAAAAAAACAAAGCCTGAGTGTGTGACCTCTCCAAAAGAGAGGGATGCTTTTGCCTTGTCTCTTGGATGGACAAGTGTGGCGAATAAAGTAGACTTCCAGAACCAAGGAGCTCAGAGTAGGTGGTAGGTACAGCTAGTGTTCTCACTCATGAGCATGTGACACTGCCCAATGGCCTTGGGGTCCTAGAAACTCTGCTGACCCCCCCACAGAGTTAGCACTGCAGTCTCTAAAAAGGGACACTGCCTATTGCTGCTTCAGATCTGAGAATCGTGATGTAGATGGTTCTGGAAATAAGCTGAAGCCGGGAGCCAACTGCCTTTATGAACTCAAGTGCCACTGCTAGGGCCACAGGCTGAAAGAAAGAAAGACAGAAAATATAAATATCATTATATTCTCTCATTTTTTGACTTTGTCGTAGGGTCTCTTATTGTCAGTGCTTACTAAAAAATCTGATGATAAAGGAAACTGGCTGGATATTGTGGTGTGCGGAATTTGATCCCCAGTGTCACAGAGCTGTGTATCAAATGCTGTTTGGAACTGAAAGACATCATAGAAATTAGCATATTTTATTTTATGACATTTGCAATGATTTTTTTATATTCATTATTATAGATTTTCCCATTTGGTTACTTTAATCCATAAAATACAATATAGTATAAATATTGTTTTATATACAAATGGAAGTATATAATAGCCTCTACATTATTTTTTACCTCATTTAAACCTGGCAATTACTGATAATATTTACATTATATTATTGATAACTTCGGTATTTGAAGGAACAAGATGTAGAGCAGAGTCTTTAAACAACCAGCCAGTGATATATGTTGAAGCCAGAAAATTTTTTTTTTTGTGAGGTTTTTGCTATAGGGTGTGAGCACTCGCCAGAAAGAGAGAGACAGAGAAACAGAAAGCGTGAAATCACCCCCCGGGGGGATGACCATGTTGCAATCCCTTCTCCATTCTTCTCTTGGGATCTTGGGCACACACGCACATGCGTGAGTTTAAGCCACTGGGCCCAGGACTCAAACTGCGGTAGACTACATGGGAGTTCAGCGACATAGCCATCACATCAACTGCTGGTCCCCAATAGTTTTCTTTTAAGCCTTTGAAATTTTGATGCTGTTTGTTAATGAGCACACCACAGCATACCAAAAAAAAAAAAAAAAAAAAAAAAAAAAAAAAAAAAAAAAAAAAATCCTCCACAGCATACCAAAAATGACCTTATGAAGTAATGTAGATATTGGTACCAGCAGGTGGCGTTATGGTTTCGTCGCTGAGTTTGGTTACCCCTATTCTATATCAGGAGGACAATGTTTGAAGGGTATATTTTATATTACCTTAAAAAAAAAAAAAAACCTTCAAATGGTAATAAGTTTACAAATGTGACCCATTACCCACTTTCTCTTACACTGCTCCCTAAACTCCTGTTGTAAAATTGTCTGTTTTATTATAATGAATCAAAATGGAGTCTTACTGAAGAATTTGTAACCTTTCTTATCTGCATTTCTGTTATAGAAATTAGTTTCTCAACTGTAGAATTATGGAAGAGTTGAGGCACAGTTAAAGTATGCAATATAAATATTGACCATGAGTCATGGGTATATAGGAGTTTAAAAACACCCACATGAAGGAAAACATAAGATTAGGATTCAAATTTTAAAATGTTTTGCAAGATGGAATTGCTGAATACGAGCACACATAGACCACAGAATATGATGCCAGAAACACAGTGATTGTTCTACCATGACAAAAATTGACTGCCTAAGGCTGTAAATCATGTGCTTTTGAACCAATCATCAAGCAGATTGTATACCTGAGATCACCTAAGCTTAATTTTGTCCTTGACAATGCATGTGTGGAAAACTGCAGGGAGAATGGGTCTTCTCAGCATTAGCTGCCTGTGCTCCTTGCCTTGCCCATGGCCGTAAAACAGTACTTTCCTTCGCCATGCTTCACGTTCGCAGTTTTATTAGTGACCCATGGTCAGGTAATCTAACCCTGGTAACAATAATGTGAAAAGATAAATAATGAGCTCTTCAGATCATGAACTTCCCAGTTCTACATTTATATTATACTCTCTCAATTTTCATTGTATTTTAACTACGGGCCTATCTACTAACTTTATTTTGCTCCAAATAGGTACCCAATACGTACACAAGAGGTACTCACGTAAAATATCTGAATGATGCATTTTACATTCTGTGGCCCTTTCTTCTTACTATTCCATGCTTCTTCAATGTTTACACACAATTGGATCAGATTTACTGTTGGACATTTATTTTAGGTTAAAATAATGTAGATATTGGTTCCAGCAGGTGGCGTAATGGTTTCGTTGCTGAACTAACATGCAATCACAATTGGAGTCCCTGACATGTGTGGGGGGGATTAAACTTCATGCCAGATGCTTGTGTGTGCATGCTAAAGGTCTTAAGAGGAGAATGGTGGAGACGGGATTGTGATGTGGCCACCGCCCCTGGAAGGTGATTTCTCGTTTTCTGTCTCTATTCGGGTGTGCACACACGCCCTATAGCAAAGTCTCTCTTAAAAATAAATAAATAATGGAGACATTATAAAACCAAAATAATACTAAGACTGCTGTTATGTTGCTGTTCCTTGTATTAGTATATGTCTCACGTAATATTTTGTAAACATTATTTTTGAAAGATACATAATTAAAATTATTAAAAGTAAGTTCAGGGTGCACTCATCATTATCAACTCTCTCATGAGCTATTTTAATTCTGTTTCCTGCAAGAATCCCCTGTGAATTTTTTTGAAAGAGAAAACAAAATAGATAAAACAGCCTAATGGGAAGAGAATATTTTAAAACCAAGTTTTCCCTCTAGAATATGAAGAAAGAAAAGAAAGAGAACCCATCATTCCATAACACTGAGGAATACTGTACAACATTGTATTAGGCTTTCCTAGCATCCAGAGTCAGGATATTGTTATTATTACACAAAATTTTAGTAAAAAAAAGTGAAGATACTAAATGCTAATCCTTGGATTATAGGTTTTGGGGTAGTCCTTTCACATTTAAAGGATGTTCTCTCCCTATAAATTTCATCCATATGCCAGATGGTTCCTCTCTTTTACATTGTTATTGCTCTTTGAATCTGACTCATGATTCGAGTCCTCTCCTTTTTAGGGACCAAGAGGATTGCTTAATTCACAAACAGTGTGCAACTCTCTCTCCTCTGTTTGCCTGCTTCCCTGTAAGTACTGCCTCCATTCTGACCAGGTCCCACATTTTTTCTGTTCTGTTTCATGCTTTTTGTCCTTTTCTTTGTTTCCCTCCCATATCTCTTTCCTCCCCTCCCTTCAGCCCTGCTTCTAACTATTTTTTTTCTTTTGGGGGACTTATCCACAGTCCAAGAAAGCAGAGTCTCTAGCTCAGAGACCTTCCTCTGAAACTAGTGGCAAACTGCACATTTTGCTGCTTTCCCACATCCATAGCCTCAAGATTTTCTTCTAAACAACAAATCTGTACCAGAAACATTGATGCTCAATGAAATATTTTGCAATAATGAATATTTCAGACTTTCCCACTTTTAACAGGACCTCTTAGATACTGAGGTATGGTCTGCTTGTAGCACCTTCTGGCCACCACTGAGACTTTGCCGCCTTCCCACCTGGGCCTCCCTCACTTTGGGAATAGTTTTTCTATCCTGGTGATTCCTATAGCATGGTCCATCTCACGTTACATGAACAGGACAATCCGGCTGAGCTCCAGCTAAACACTGCTTAAGTATGTTACTATGTAAGAAAGAGAAAGGCAGGAACAGATCCGGGACTCTATGAACTGTTTCAACACTGACACTTAATAAAATAAAGCAACAGCACTTTTGGGTTTGTGCAGACTGCTACTATAGGATTACATAATCGTAAGTATATTGTCCATTTCTTGCCTCATTTCTTTTTCCATTTTCTAATTAACTTATTAATTAGATCAATTAACTTGGTCTATCAGAATTTCTTCTATAAGTAACAAATTATTACTATGTTCACTCAGAAAAATTAAAACTTTGGAAAGCTTCTCAAACTTTGAGAATTTAGTGTTGTGTCTTTAGGCTTACATAAATATTGTGTTTGACGGACTTAATTCATTTGATAAATTATTGATTCTGTAACTGTTGGGGATCGAATACTTCAAAGGCATTGCAGCATGGCCATTCCCTGTGGAGGGTACTTTTTTGCTTAGCTCCTCTCTCGCTCTGTCTCTTTCTAGTGAGCACATGCACTTCTGGCAGGTTCTTTAAAAGAGAAAGGAAAAAAATGAAAGTTCTTCACACACAGGACATCTATTCTATTCTTGTGAGAACAGTTCAGAGGGATTTCCTAAGAATCTTTATCTGCATGAGACAAGTTGGGTCCTGTACAGTTTCTCCTTTTTGCCTTTGTCTTTTTATAACTGTTGGTCTTTTTCATCTTCCAAAAAAAAAAAAAAAAATCATATGCTATCACCTGAACAGTTTACTGTCACTTACTAAACATTTACTATCATCGGCCTTGTTAATTGCTCTCCACACTCTATAAAGGGATTTGTATGCTATAAAAATCTGACCCCTCTTTTGAGTTCATATGTCCTATGGTTCTCCTGTATACACGTACACATTAAAGGAAAGGTGTAAGCATTTCTTCCTGTTAATTTGTCTTTTATTAGTGATTTTCAATGAGCCTCAGAGGAAGAGGGAGTTCTTTGCCCATGAATAGGCAAGACTGATATTAAATATCTCAAAGAAATTAGTCTAAAATAACTAAACCTTTAAACATCCTAGAAAGTAAATTAATGAAAACTAGTATTTGAATACGGTATGAGAAAAGAGAGAATCCAAAGATACAAAATTATAGTTTTATAGAGGAATAATTTCTGGTGTTCTATAGCATAATACATGATAACAAAAATTTTTAATTTTTGAAAAATTCAAAATGCGGCATAAGGAAAGTATTTAAAAAATAAAAGAATACTTTCTATTTTAAGTTTTTAATTTGTGTTCACACATATATAATCAAAGTTTCAAGTAAAACGTGTTTGGTATGTAAATTATTTGGCATTTGTTAAACCTGTGAAGTGACTACATATTAAATGACTACTTACCTTCAAGGGAGGTACCAAATATAGATTTGTGTGTGTGTGTGTGTGTGTGTGTGTGAGAGAGAGAGAGAGAGAGAGAGAGAGAGAGAGAGAGCATGTGTGTGTCATTTATTTACATTTTTAGAAGTAGTAGAACTTGGTAGTTTACTGTCTTATCATAAGCCTTACATGTTTCCACATGTTTCCCAGAAAATGCAATAAAATGTAACCGTGCTCTCAGGACTTCATTCTTTCTTGTTTTCATTTATAGACTTCGCAGAAATCAACAATAAGAAATGAAAAATCATACATCTGTGAAAGAGTTCATTCTTCTGGGATTAACAGATGATCCAAATATAAATATTCTGATTTTTATATTTCTATTTTTCACATATATATTGAGTATAACTGGAAACCTGACAATTATTACCCTCACCCTGATAGATTCACACCTCAAAACGCCTATGTATTTCTTTCTTAGGAATTTTTCTTTCCTAGAAATCTCATTCACGACAGTTTCTATTCCCAGATTTCTGGTTAGCATTGTAACAGGGGATAAAACCATTTCCTATAATTCTTGCATGGCCCAGGTGTTTTTCTTCCTACTGCTTGGTGGAACAGAATTTTTCCTTTTGACGGCTATGTCCTACGATCGTTATGTGGCTATCTGTAAGCCACTGCACTACACGACAATCATGAGCAGCAGAGTCTGCATCCAGCTTGTTCTTAGTTCTTGGGTGACTGGATTTCTCATCATCTTTCCACCTGTCATCATGGGGCTTCAGCTGGATTTCTGTGCCTCCAACATCATTGACCACTTCAGCTGTGACTCCTCCCCCATGCTACTCATCTCCTGCACAGACACAGCCTTCCTAGAGCTCATGGCATTTTTCCTGGCAGTGTTCACTCTCATGGTCACCTTGACCTTAGTGATACTTTCTTATGCATTAATTCTTAGGACAATCCTGAGAATCCCTTCTGCTGAGCAAAGGAAAAAGGCCTTTTCCACTTGTTCCTCACACCTGATTGTTGTCTCTATTTCTTATGGAAGCTGCATTTTCATGTATGTCAAAACATCAGCTAAAGAAGGAGTGGCTTTCACCAAGGGCATAGCAGTGCTCAACACGTCCCTGGCCCCAATGCTAAATCCTTTTATTTACTCCCTGAGGAACCAGCAGGTAAAACAGTCCTTTAAGAACTTGATGAAAAAGTATTTCTCAAATAAAATTTAATAATAAAGAAAATTAGAGCCTCAATTTTAAATGGAATTTTTCTGTAACCCAACTAATATTATTTCATTTCTTCTTCCACTTCAATATTCAACTTTTTTTTCTCTCAGGTTTTATTCTCCATTATTGTTTTCATTTTGACTTCAATTATCCTCCAACATTGTATGCATGGAAGAATTCCTGGACTGGAATGATTTGATGTCTCAAAACTGAAAGTAACATTTACCAGGATGTCAGAATTTAATTTAACTATTGAAAAATCTTGTATTTGAGCACCAAGCAAAATTAAGCGAAAGACATTGAAACATGATCTATCCTAGTATATAAGAATAGAGAATACTAGAATAAGCTCTTCTGTGAGGCAAATTCTATTTTCTCTATTTTACCTTATACCTTTTCATTATTACATTATGCCTGTTGGGTCACAAGTATTATAGCTTCTTTGTGAACCTCATCCTTTAACATTGAAAAAAATCTTGCTCAATGATATATTTTTTAATCTACTGTTACACTGCAGGGCAGTGTAAATTGCTCTCTTAAAGAATTATTTATAATTCCAGTTGCTATTATTGTTTTTTAATTTGACCAGGCAGCAGTGACAGAGAGAGAGAGAGAGAGAGAGAGAGAGAGAGAGAGAGAGAGAGAGAAGGGGGAAAGCGAGAAAGCAAGCCAGCAGATTCAGGACTTGAACCATAGTCCACCATGTGGGAATCCAGTGCCTTTATCTACCACACCACTACTGGCCCCCTGAATGCCTTTTTGACCCATATACCAAAATGACTACAAGTGTGCTCGTGATCTCTGTGAGTCCCCAATACCTTTACTCTGAAGCATCCTAATGATGTTTTTATATGGTTTAACTGTTTCAACAACAACAAAAAATTAGTTTTATGCATTGAAGAGTTTGAGACTAGGCATGTTTACACAGTCTGCACCTTGACATATATCTATCCTACATAGGATTTTTAATACAACTTTACACTTAAAGGAATAAAACTTAGTACTCATCCATTTTTCTCTCAAAGCAATGTATAACATATGCATCATTTAATTTACTAGGAGAATACTTTCTGTAATAGTGATTTGAGTTTTCAGTTCTTAGGTTCTCTTTTGTCTTCATCTAAAACACAAGGTCTTATAACAAGCAATTTATATAAGCAAGGTTACACAGGCACAAAAACAGATGAAAATTAAAACTTTCAATTTAATCAAATTAATGTTGGATGTCTAAAATAGCTCATTGATACTTGTGTGTGTACAGCTCAGTTATAAGATTAATTAAATCTTCTGGTCAATAGTGCTTTACTAAATTGATCATTAGAATTGGAATTTATACTGGACTCTTTTAGGCATCAGAGAGCTAAATGTTCTAGCTATTCAAGAATTATGTTTGTCTTTATCTCTTTGCATTATAAGCTTTTCTTTTATTTTTTTTTAATTTATTTTTTTGTAGGTACTTTGGAGATCTATGTAAACTTGACTTTGCCTTGCATCTATTGATGTGGCTGTGATTCAAGCAACATGGTGATCATCAAGTCCAAATTCCTTAATGGGCATAGGCAGAAGGAAATAATATTCTGATAAATGTTTAACAGGGTCTCAAAAATAATAAAAGAGCCATATTAAACATATTTATAAGTTACCTATATTTGCAATTCAATTCAATCACACTCTGACAAATGGAGTGAAGTTTTTTGTTTGTTTGGTTGGTTATATTTTTAAAGAGAAGTTTTTGCTATAGGGCTTGTGCACTCACTGGCAAGAGAGAAACAGAGAGACAGAAAGCAAGAAATCATCTTCCAGTGGGGATGGCCGTGCCACAATCCCTTCTCCTCCATTATCCTCTCGTGATTTTTGGGAATGCACACACATGTGCCTGACATGAGTTTAAGCCACCAGGTCCAGGACTCAAACTGCGGTCAACTACATGAGATTCCAGTGACGTAACCATCTTCTGATCCCAAATGGAGTTAAATTTCAATCTGCTCACTCTTTTTCCTTAACTCTGATATTAGTTTAAAATACATACATAGTAATATTTAAAATTATTTCATTATATTTGTATAACTCATATTTATATTATTATTTTTTCAATTTTTGCCAAAGGGCATGTGCACTTACTAGAGAGAGAGACAGACAGAGACAGAGATAATTATAAGAATCATCTTTCCCCCACCTGGGAGGTGGTCATACTTCAATACCTTCTTTTCTATTCTCCTCTCCGGATTTTGTGCATGCACACATGTGCACCCAGCGTGTTTATCAAGCCTTTGTATCCAGGATGCTACCTGCAGAGCTAGCCATGTGGGATCTAGCACCTTAACCACCACACCACCTGCTGGCCCCTATATTACTGATTTTTAAAAACATCTGCCTGTCAAGGTTTCCAAAAACAACAATGTATCACCCACATATAATAACAAAATTAAAAACTATAAGTGTAGTACTAGACTGTTGACTAAAATTGTATTCACTATACACCTCAATTTACTATTTCTTCAGTAAACCATTTTATCATATTTCTTTCATAATATATTCTCCTAAATGTGCAGCTTTAGATTGTCTTTTGCCCTGTAGATAACTATCACACAGTAATATTATAATGAAATTTTAATTAAAACATGAGCATATGATAGCTACTCAGGTTCTTGGTTTTGATCATTGATAATTTAATTTGATCTACTTTGATCTTAAAATACCTGTCATACTGTAAAAGCTTTTCTTTCTATGCATTCTGTATTGCTTATTTGTTTATCTTTAACAATTTGGTAATAACTTTATTTTACATATTATGATGGCTTCCAATGAAACATTATACATAATCTCAAAATGTTAGTTTAGGAAGCGTCTAGTATCTTTTTTTATTTTTTTATTTTTATTTATTTTTTTTGGAGAGGTTTTTCGCTATAGGGTGCGTGCGCTCGCCAGACAGACAGAGAGAGACATAGAGACAGAAAGCGATAAATCACCCCCCCGAGGGGATGGTCATGCTGCAATCCCTTCTCCTCCATTCTCCTCTCAGGATCTTGGGCATGCACGCACACGCACCCAGCATGAGTTTTAAGCCACCGGGTTCGGGACACGAACCGTGGTCAACTATGTGGGAGTCCAGCGACATAGCTATTACGCTAACTGTTGGTTCCCAGGAAGCGTATCTTGTGACCATTAAATAATCGCAATGTTCACTTAATCTTAACTATTTATATACTTAATGGAGTGCTTGGATTAAATAACTATTAAATATTTCTTAAAATAGCTACCATAAAAAAGATATCTAAGAAGAAAATAAATTGACATGTGTATAGGAAAATTGTTTGCATTGGACATGGGAAAGAATTCTGAGAATTTTAAAATATTGTAGACTTCGTTTTTCTTTCTTTCCTATTCTAGAGGGCACATGTGCTTGACAGAGAGACTCATGGAAAATAGTCATGCCACAATTCCTTCTCCTCCAGCTCTCCCTCCTTTCGAGATTTTAGGCTTACACACATGCTCGGTGGTTTTGTGACTTGAACTATGTAGTTCGCCATGGGACATCTGACTACTTTAATCACTATACCA
Source organism: Tupaia tana (assembly GCA_026018925.1). Taxonomy (NCBI): domain Eukaryota; kingdom Metazoa; phylum Chordata; class Mammalia; order Scandentia; family Tupaiidae; genus Tupaia; species Tupaia tana. Next base: position 160,646,163 of record JAKSZU010000006.1, on the reverse strand, counting down.
TCAGCTAGCCCACCCCTGACTTTTAATTGAAAAAATTATAAAGAGCCAGTAGAAATGACACATTGATTAATTAAGTCATATTTACCTTAAAAGTACATATGACTTTTATTGTTTTTTTCCAGGAATGTAATTTTTCTGTTTGTAGTATGTTTTTATGTTTTTTACAAGTATTCTTTTTTTTCTTTTTCTTTTTTTTTTTTTTTTTTGGGAGAGGTTTTTGCTATAGGGCGCGTGCGCTGGCCAGACAGACAGAGACAGAGAGACAGAAAGCAGAAAATCACCCCCCAGGGGGGATGGCCACGCCGCAATCCCTTCTCCTCCATTCTCCTCTCGGGATCTTGGGCACGCACGCACACGCGCCCGGCGTGAGTTTAAGCCACTGGGTCCAGGACGCGAACCGTGGTGACTACGTGGGAGTCCAGCGACATAACCATTACGCTAACTGCTGGTCCTTTACAAGTATTCTTAATTATGTACTACTTGAAGTGTTAAACAATTTAAACCCCAATTATTGTGATTAGAGGAAACATTAAAATTATAACTTCCTATAGTGTCAAGAAACAATTTCTTTTTTAGAGCATACATATTTTGAGATTGATAAAACTACATGGCATTTTGTGTATTTGTCTGGATATCTCACATAATAATCTATAATTGTTAAATATCAGGAAAAAACATGTCATATGATTTGTATAACACTTAAAACATAGTGATGTATTTTAATTCTAAACAGATATCCTTTTTGTACCTAGTTTCAGACGATGTGAACTTTGTACACGGTGAAGGTCAGTACTAATCACATGAAAGGCAGAGGTCAAGAAGCTGAAGAGCTATGTCCTAAAAGAGAACAGGTCATGAAAAGTGAAAATACTGCCTCCTAGGAATCTTGTAGGTTAAAAAATTTGGACAAATGCATTCACATGATATATTAGCTAATCCTGAGAAAATGTTTAAAAGCTCTGAAACCTCTGAAGATGATAGAAACCAAGTGAGATTTTCCAAACTCAGAATAGCCTCCTGGACATTTAAGTACTTTAAAGAATGTTGTTAGATGACAGCATATCTAGGCTATTATGGAAAAATAAGTAAACTTGGACAAACAAGTCAACCAATCTGATATAACATAAGGGTGCTATCTGAAGCAGAAAACAAAGAGAAATATATTTTGCTCATCCAGAACGAATCTTGAATATGATACTATTCCCATTGATGACCATTAGGAATATTCATAAAATACTCAGTAACATGAACACAATTCTTCTCTGTTAGCCACTCTGAATGGGTCCACATTCCTGTTAGTTATCATTTAGAAATTTGAGAATAATCTTCTAGCTGAAAACTTAATCTTTTCATAGGTTTCTGTGGTGTTAGTGATTGCAGCTAATAAACAAATATTTTGTCTGTGATTCTCACTTCCAGTACCTGCCTTTAGCTAGAATTAGGCTTAGTTGTTTGCACTGAAATCTCAGTCCTTTCATGGGTTTGGGAGAAGTCATTTATGTGTATTTTTATCAGGTTTTTGTCTTGTTATAAGATTGGGAATAAGGTTCTTTCCATCTTTCTAAAATTCTTAGCTAAAAGAGAGTCCTCGAGTATTATTTGTTTGTTTGTTTTTGCCATAAGTTATGTGTGCTCATTAGAGAGTGACAGACAGAGACAGAGAAATAAAATGAGAAATCACACTACAGCAGGGATGGCCATGCCTTAGTCCCTTCTTCTCTCAAGATTTTGGGCAAACATGCACCCACTTGATTTTCAAGCCATCTGGTCTGGGACTTGAACTGTGCCATAAACCATATAAGACTTGGTACCTTAACATCCACACCTGCTGGCCAATATTTTTAAATCCTTCTTGCCGGGGTCCAACCTGGGGTCTAGCCTCAGCGGGGGTGGGTAGACTCGTGGGAAGCAGCGCAGGTGAACAGAAGACAAAGGCCTCGGTGCCTTTTTATGCACGTCCTATGCCGGACACCTCTCAGAGATCGGTCTCTGAGGAGTGATAACTGCTAGGAATCATCGTGCCTTTTTATTGAAAATGTGATACATGCAAGTAAATGGGTGAGGGGCAGTAAAAAATTTACTCTAAGGAACAGGGTATATAAAGCATGGAAGCAATAGTTATAAAACATGCCGTTTGTCTTGTCAGATTAGTTAAAACTCAATCACAGTTTTTAGGATGAGGAAGTCCATTTGTCTGTTGTATCTTCTTCTTGGATCTTGATTACTGAGAAGGGTCTTTTGAAGAGGGGGCTTGCAGGATGTTTGATCACTTCAGTCCTGGGCCAGGGCGATAACATTGCTGGTTGCAAAGTCCTAGATAGAAATCTTGTCTTGCTAAGTAAAGACACAGTTAATATATGGACTATTCATACATTACAACAATAAAGAGTGAGTTTATGATCTTATATGGGAAAGGAAGATGATCTTGTAGCTCAGGAGACAACACAGGATGTTTTATTAGTAGTTTTTCATAGTCAACAGCACATAGATGAGAAACTCTTTGTAGTTGAAAACTACCTGTCACTTTAGATAAGAGCTCCCAGCTAAGGTAGTCTTTCTCTGGAGCCCTCAGGTTTGTTTATCCTGTTGTCCCAGCCAGGCCTTTTCCTTTAATAAACCTGCGGGTTTTTGCATTTTATTTGCTGAGTCTGTCAATTAGTGAGCTCTTTTGTTTTATCTCTGAGTCTCTGTTATGTGGTGAATGTGCTGACTTTGCTTAGCATGAGTTAACTTTGGCCTGTAGCTTTAGCAAGGGGTATATACTAGCCTTAAACTAACTTAGTCTACATATACTTCTAATGCTAATTTGGTTTATACTAACTTAATCTATATGTTAATTTTGGCTTAAAAACAGACAGGTGGGGGAGTCTTAAACTTCCTGGTCCTCCTGTCAATCTTAGGGAACCACATTCTTACAAGGTCACTAATTGGCTTTATTGTAATGGTTAGGGGTGATGTTTTACCCTTACAGGGTACCTTAATAACAGTAAAACTCACGGCAGAGAAATTAACTACAGGCCAGAAAAATGACACAAGGAGAGTTAGTAAACTGCTGACTTTATCTTGCCGTTTCTTCCCAACCCAGGCCATGGGAGACAGCCTCTTTACCAACTTGTGTTGTCTGCATGGCCCCATCACCTTCTTTGTCATCTCAAGTAGTATCTCTCAAATCTATATAATTTTATTTATTTATTTTTTTATTTCATTTTCTTTTATGCAATCACATTATTATTTGGCTTACAAAATGGATATTTCAACAGGTGAACAATTCTCCCTAGTACAGTTGATAAAACTATAAAATATCTTCAACAGATAATATCACATTTCTTTGTCCCATTAATGCTTTGCCTCCCTATTTTTCTTCTAAATGTGCTTCCTTAGACCTCCTCTTTCATATAATTAAAAAAATTTCCATTTAATTATTATGTGAATGCTTTAGAATTATCTCTCTCTGGGGATTTTTTTTTTCTCTTGAGGAAAAATACTCAAATTTAATTTATTTAATTGAAATACATGTGACTTACCATTGAAACAAGTTTCTTTGCAGAAAAATAACAAAATTAATGAGCAATAATAGTCTGCAGATAATGCTTTATAATCATAATTTTGGAAAAATAAAATTAGAGCTAACTTATTAAAATACACAATATATCTGATTCCATAATTTTTTAAGATGTTATCATTTTCTATCACCATTCAAGTATTAATTATCAGACCACTTCCTGCTTGTATTTTTTATGTGTACTTACAATATGTTTTTAGACTCTAAATATCTATTTAAGGAATTAATAAATCATTCCATTTTTAAATAAATGAATATGTAAACCATTCAATTTTCTGGTAATGCAAGTTCAATAATTTGGTCTAGATAAATGCCATGTAAATGGAGAGTACTTAGAATGAATTTAGAATCAGGACTGATTTGTTTTGTTTTCATTAACATTAAAGTAGGATTGATAATTTTACACAACATTCCTTAATATTCTGCCTACCAAATTATTGTCTCATTTTTTACTTTATGTTTATTTACATCTAATCAAGTGTCAAGGATTTGTGTTTTCATTGAGTGCCAATAAAAATTTAGTTGTTTTAAAGGTAGCAAGAAACTGAAAAGCAAAGGATTTTGTAATTTGATTTTGTTAAAATAACTTCAGTGTGACAAAATACAAAGAAAATAGGAAAATTATCTCTCAGGACTTTGGAGCTAATAATATTATTTTGACCCATAATTTTCAGTGATAGTGCATGCATATCTAAACAATATTGGCTTAACCATTAAAACAGGAATATTTCCTCCAATATTGTTTCAATGCTCTTTAAACTTATGTCCAATGAATAATAGCTAATATCTTTGAAACCTTATTGCTAATGAGATGCATCATTTCCACATGTGTGATCTCCTACTTAAATAGGTCCTCTGCAATCTAACTCATGCAGGACTAATGTAGATGTGGGCATTTAGAGTGGCCTTGTAAATGAGAAAGATGTTCAGAAATTACCTTTCCTGCCTTTCAATAAACATCTTGTTTTATAAGATTCCCAGTTTTAATAGAAAGGGATTTGTCTTCAGAAATAATAACTCAGGGTATTTTTGTTGAATAGCACAGTGTACATTGAATATTATTTTCTCTTTTTAAATAACCATAGAAAAGTGTTATACAGGAAGAAAAGGGTACAAAAGTAGAAGAAGAAAAGACATTAATGGGACTAATTTAAGATGAAGTACTTCTGTAATTTTGAAAGATAGAAAGAAGGATAGCCCTGTTAAGTTCTATATTTAGAACTTTTAAAAAGTTCTTAAATTATAAATTATATTATATATTATATTAAAAAGTTCCGAACCTGGCGGCTTAAGCTCATGCCGGGCGCATGTGCATGTGTGCCCAAGATCCCGAGAGGAGAATGGAGGAGAAGGGATTGCGGTGTGGCCATCCCCCTGGGGGGTGATTTCTTGCTTTCTGTCTCTCTCTCTGCCTTTCTGGCAAGCACAAGTGCCATCTAGCACAAACCTCTCCAAAAAAAAAAAAAAAAAAAAAAAAAAAAAAAAAAAAAAAAAAAAAAAAAAAAAAGCTGATAGGGTTTAGATTTTTAAAAGAACCTGGTAAAAATTGTCTTCTGAAATCTCTATGACCATAAGGACAGACAACTTGTGGATAGGTAATATATGACTAAACTCTCACAACCATGAAACACACATGCAGAGATCAGTAGTTAGTGTAATGGCTATGTCGCTGGACTCCCATATAGTCGACTGTGGTTCGAGTTCTGGACCTGGTGGCTTAAACTCACGCTGGGCACGTGTGCATGCATGATCAAGATAAATGGAGGAGAATGGAGGAGAAGGGATTGCGGCACGGCCATCCCCCGTGGGGGTGATTTCTCGCCTTCTGTCTCTCTGTCTCTCTCTGTCTTTCTGGTGAGCACATGCGCCCTATAGCAAAAACTTCTCAAAAAACAAAAGAAAAAACAAAAAAACACATGCACGCAAACACATACACACACACGAGACAGAAGATCTAACAAGAATTAAAAAAAAAAAAAGTGGGTTAGTTTTGTCATTAGAAAATAGTCAAATATCAAAAAGAAAGAAAACAGAAATAATCTTCAGTCTGGAAACTTTGAAGGACTTGGGTTAAGAAATTGAATTCACCTGAATGTAGTAGAAAAATACATCAGAATGACCCCATCGGTTGTCTCTAGATTCTGGGGGTAGATTATTTGCTTTGTTTAGAATAAGAATGTTAACAGACATTTTCTGACATGTGAAACACGGTGATGTTTTGGTACTCATCATTTCTCTTCAATACAGACAGCTACAGTCTGCTGAGATGATGGGAAAGAAGTGCCTGGTGTGTGGTGAGCAGTAGTGGTGATTCATTGGATTTTGATGGAAATACAACACACATACAAGACTTTGACAGAAAATACTAAGCTTACACAATGCTGATGATTCTATTTTTAAAACTGATTCCTTTTATTAAAAAGATCAGCTAAGCAGGCAAGGAGATCGTGGAATATGTTCGACAGAATGGTAGTGATAGGAGGTATGAGCATTAGTGTCCCTTACAAGTATATACATTGAGAGATACAGGTGTGACAAAAAAGGCAAGAAAGAAGAAACATAAAGAAAAATATCTAACAGAATGCCTATGAGAAAATGAGAAGGAAGATATTATAGTTAAAAAAAAAGAGTCATCCCACATACTGAAAATGTCAGAAAATGGAAGAAAGAGAAAAGGAAAATAAGAGAATAGACATTTAAAAAGGAAAGAAATAAAGAGAAAAGGAGGAAAGAGAAATAAGTTAGAAAAAACTATTACTGAAAAATACCTAATCCAGAAGAAAATTTCAGTGATGGTTTGGCAAATTTAATATAGTACTGTTTTATATACACACATACACACATGAGATAGATATTAGACATAAATACACTTAGAAATGTTTTATGCTCAATTATGATAAACAATATGTTATAGTTAGACACAATTATATTTAAAATGATTAGACTGCATTGAGAAAGGTTATTAAAAAGAATCACTTGTAACCTTGTTTAAAATACAGTGATTTTTGCAAACAAAAATCATGCCTCATGTATTCTTTTTTAAAATGCTCATTTCTTTCCTCCATGAGGGAGAACAAAAGAGACAGAAAGACATGCTTCCTCAACCCCTAGAAGTCTCTTCATGCCATGATCCTCCCTGGGCTCAGCTAGCCTGAGGTGCACACCCATGTGACAGCAGACTCTTCCAAAAGGGGAAGCTTCATAGTGCACTGCATTACGGCTTCACCGTCTGGCCTCCTTTACAGTTTGCATCATCAAAAAACAAAAGTATCTAAGGAAATCAAAGAATATTACAGTAAAATATCAAAACAATGTTTTTTTAAAAATTAAACATGCAATAACTTTAGAGTTGGCTATTATTATTTAACAAATATAACTGAGCACTACTCTGTACCAGATAATGTGCTACATTTTAGGAATCATGTGTTGAACAAACTATAGCTCCAACTTTCACTAAGCTTTTATCCTAGCTGTGAAACAAATGATAAACAACTTAGTAATTGTTACTAATGAATGTTAAAAAGAAAAATTAAGATAAATGGAGATAATAGAGTGGTACAAAATTAAATATAAAATGTTAAAATACAAAGGTTTATTCACCAGATTGTCTAATTAAAATATGTATGTATGCGTATATATAATAAGACACTTTGGCAATCATATAGAGACATCTCAACACACTGAATAAAAGTCTCTCTTTTTTTTTTTTTTTTTTGGAGAGGTTTTCGCTATAGGGCACATGTGCTCGCCAGACAGACAGAGGAGACAGAGAGACAGAAAGCAAGAAATCACCCCCCAGGGGGGATGGTAACACCGCAATCCCTTCTCCTCCATTCTCCTCTCGGGATCTTGGGCACGCACGCACACGCGCCCGGAACACACTGAATAAAAGTCTCTTGAGGAGTGCATTTTCAAAGCCTAGAACTTTAATAATTTTTATAGAGTACAACATTTATAATATAAAGGAAAGATTTGCATGATGAGACTATATTTGTACAAACATATGTTACTGAGAAAAAAATATGGCACATTGCAAGGTGATATACGAGACACAGAGAGAGAGAAAGAGAGGAAAATGAGAAAGTACCACCTAGGGCAGCAGGGACGGAGGGGAAGGTCACACTGGAACCCTTTCTCTTCCATGCTCTTCTCAGGATTTGGGGCATACATAAATACACCCAGAGTGGTTTTCAGTCACCAAGTCCAAGACTCAAACTGCACAGTTGTCCATGTGGGATCTAGCCATGTTAACCACAACACCATTACAGTCCCATGATAAATGTTTAAATTTAAGATAGCTCTCATTTATTACTGTTTTAATCCACATAAATACCAAAAAAATTCATACTCATAAGATAATATTACCTAGTGGTTACTTGCATAGGTTTTATGTTTGTTTGTTTAAGGAAAAAAATGTATTGCTTTAGGGTTAGTACACTAAACAGAGAGGGAAAGAGTCAGAAATAGTGAGAGAGAAAGTGAGAGATCATCCCCAGGAGAAATGGCCATCCTGCAATACTTTCTCCTTCATTCTCCTCTTGGGATCTTGGGTGCATATGCTCATGCCTGGCGTGATTTTCAATCCACTGGGTCCAGGACCCAACTGCAGTCAGCCACATGGAAGTCTAGGAACCTAACCGTATGCCCTCTGCTGGCCCCACTTGCATAGGTTTTAAAATCTTAAAACTACTATATTTAAAGACCTTCCTGACGGGATGGGGAAGTGTGGTGCTATTGGTTGAAGATATTTTGATCAACGGGACTGAGGAGAAATGTTCACATATTGAAATGCTCACATTGTAAGCTAAACAATGCGATTGAATGTATATACAAAAAGAAATAAATTAAAATAAATAAATTAAAAAAAAATACCTGAAGGTACTCTCTGGACAGAGGTTTGCTTGAATGGTGAATTAGGATTCCACGAGGCATCTACTTTTCCTCCAAATGCTAAAGACTGAACAATATGAGCCATTTTATGGTTAAAAATGGTAATCATTGATCTTTCTTTTCCTGTAACTTCTGATAAATGCAAAAAGTAATATTATTGCACAATATGATAAAGATGCATGTAGAGTGATTCAGAAATAAATACTTTCAAAAACTGGAAAAAAAAGGCATCCTTGATTAGCACAGAGACTTGAAGATATATTTTTTTGTTTTTTTTAGATTTTTTTTTTTTTTTGAGAGGCTTTTGCTATAGGGTGGGTGCACTCGCCAGACAGACAGAGAGAGACAGAGAGACAGAAAGCGAGAAATCACCCCCCCAGGGTGGATGGTCATGCCGCAATCCCTTCTCCTCCATTCTCCTCTCGGGATCTTGGGCATGCACGCACACGCGCCTGGCGTGAGTTTTAAGCCACCAGGTCCGGTACGCGAACCGTGGTCGACTACATGGGAGTCCAGCAACATAGCCATTATGCTAACTGCTGGTTCCTGAAGACATTTTTTAGGTCCAATCAATTAGCTGCAATGTAACAGGCTCACTATTCAGAATTACTATTAGGTTTCTATAAACATCAGATATTTAAAAAATTATGGTAACATCATGTAGTTGAAAAAAAGAAATGTTTCCTAGACACTTACAATAGTGAATAAATTAACATTTTGCAAGCTTGCAAGTGATCTGTACTGGCACATCAATGGTTCCAAAAGAAGTATTGGATTTTAAAATAAAATCACGTGGCATAGAAATATTACATTTTTAAAAAAGTATTCAGGTGCAATATTTTCAGGATAAACAATATTAAAGAATTAAGTTGAAAGAATAAAGTGATATCTGCAATGTTTAAGAAAATATCATTAACAAAAACAATAATATTAAAAGTATAAAAATTCAGGGGTAGACTGAATGGCTATTTATGGATTACTTAAGTTATTATCCCAATAGAAAATAAAGGATATCAAAAGCGTACATGATAGAAGTTACAATTTTCAAAAAATATTAGTGATATTCTTTTATAAAAGATTAAGTTATTATCTCAAAGTAGTGGAGATACATCTTTTTACTGTATCCTTCAGAGCTTGTTTCACTTGCTTATTTCTCAGGGTATAAATAAAAGGATTTAATACAGGAGCAACTGAAGTGGTGAGTACTGCTACCCCCTTGTTTAAAGCTACCCTCTCCTCTGCAGAAGGTTTAATATACATAAAAATACAGCTGCCATAAGAGATGGAGACAACAATCATGTGTGAGGAACAGGCAGAAAAAGCCTTCTTCCTCTGCTGGGCAGAAGGAATCTTCAGAATTGTTCTGATGATATGTGCATAAGAGACTATTACCAGTGCCAATGTAACCAGAAGTGTGATGATGGCCAAAATAAAACTAAACAATTCTATGACTGTTGTGTCTGTACAGGAGAGTTTCAGGACAGGAGAATAGTCACAGCCAAAATGGTCAATGACATTGGCATCACAGAATTCCAACCCCAGGCCCATAATAAGTCCAGGAGAGATGGTTAACAAACCAGCTGACCAAGAGGCGACAACCAGCTGGTTGCAAACTCTGTTGCTCATAATGGTTGCATAATGAAGGGGCTTGCAGATGGCCACATAGCAGTCATAGGACATGGCAGCCAACAGGAAAAACTCAGCTACACCCAAGAAAATAACAAAAAATAATTGTGCAGCACAAGCATCATAGGAGATGGTTTTATCCATAGTCGCTATGCTGACCAGGTATCTAGGGATGCAGACAGAAGTCAATGAGACTTCTAACAAGGAAAAGTTCCTAAGGAAGAAATACATGGGTGTTTTGAGGTGGGAATCCAGCAGGGTAAGCAGAATAATGCTGAGATTTGCGGTGACACTCAATAAGTACATGACAAACAGAAAAAGAATAATCACAATTTCCCAGTTTGCATCATCCGTCAGTCCTAGAAGAATGAATGTTGTCACCATGGTACAGTTATTCATGGTTAAATTCCTTCTGAATTCAATTAGATCTGGGAAAAAAATAAATGATTAATGAGTGTTTGCAAAGGCTTCACTGAGTATGGGTCTTAAAAAGTGTTATGAATAACAGAATAACTCAATCAAACCACATATTTTTTTCTCTTCTATCATTTTAACTATTTTACCTAGCAGTAAGATCCAAGACTTAATCTTGTTTGTATCCTGTATCCTTCTCTGGATAGCTATTTTCCTCATTCTCTTTTCAGATAATTTTTACTTTGGGTAAGAATGACATTATCATATCATATTAAAGGTATCTGTATGTTTATATAGTTTAAACTTTTGACCAAGATAGTGGAGACATGAACACAAGAGAATTTTTTTTTTTTAGATTACCTAGATTAATCTCTTTATTCTTAGCAGAATCTTCTGTTAAGTTTCTTTTAGCAAAATATTTTTCTCTGTATATATATATATATATATATATATATATATATATGTTCAAATTGGATTGATTACTATAATTAAACATATTTAATGATTGTTTTCTCATTTCTTGTCATTCTTTGGAACTAGTGATAAAAACTTTTTCAATGACAAAAACATTTATGAATTTAAGTTTTATGTGAATTTCACAAGTAGTTCATAAATAGCAAGATAAAAATTTATATGTGATTCATAGTTCATTTACTGAATTGCTCCATTCATTTCAACCTTAGGAATCCTTCATAAGAGCAAAATATTTTAAATTCGATAAATAACCACAACAAATTCTTTACTAAATATTAAGAAATTTATACTAGTCAAATTTCTAATAAAAATGTAGACTAATAAAAGTATAGCTTATAGTACTTATCTACTAGATGAATTTAGACACTCTTTAAGATATATACATTTCAACTTTAATCATGAGTAATATAAATATTTTATTTTTCCTCTATTTCTAAATTTAACAAGTTTAAACTTTTGGTAACACATTCATAATAAAATTTATTATATAGCATTTCCTATGTATACAAAACAATGAAATAGTGAAAACACTTACTTTTTATGCATTCCACCAGGGTTTTATCTGATGATGCATTGTGAAATTTTTCTTGTGCATCATTATCTAAAAGTGTAATATAAATTATTTTTCCAGAAATGTGTATTTCTTTCTAACCCATATTTATCTCTGATCCTTCACTCCTCAGCAAACATTCTACTCCCATTTACACCCATAGACATTTAATAACAAACATAAACATTTCTAGATCTCTCTTTCTCTCTCCCTTTCTCTCCAATCAATATATATGAGGCATTTTCAAGAATCTTTCTCTGATTTCCCTACACATAAGATGAACAATGTCTGGGCTAAATTTGACATAAATCTGGAAAGATAAGCTATTTATTAGAGTAAACAATAGTATTGTTTTTTATTTGTTTGCTCATTTCTTTTAAGAATTCTGGTCACTACCTAGAGTTTTTCATTCTCTGTTGAATAAATGAGGTTCATTTCCACATCACTGCAGATCTTTCTTCTTTAATAATAAAGAAGGTACATTTTTAGGACTGCATAAGGCCCTGGGGATTTTGGTAGAGAAAACATAATTGATATCATCATTATTAACTTTAACACCAAAAAAAAATAATAAAGTTAATTAAGAATCTAATTATGGTCTCTATAGGAAAGCCTAAAAATGAAGTCTACTTTCTACATTGGGATTGAAAGGATGTATTAAAAACTTTAGACTTTTCAAAGTGTCTAAAGGATTGGCCAAAAGACAGAAGAAAAATGGAGCTCTTTCATTCTCTAATACAAAAGAAGAATTTATTGTCTAATATATGGGATCATTGACATTTATCTTATGACAATATTGTCTGTAACCCCTTAATCACTGATAATTTAAAAATTGACACATAATGTATATTTTTTAAAATAAAATATTTATTTCTTGTCTTCCCCCCACAATCTAGTAGTATGTGACAGTATTTTATACTAATTTAGTAGGAGGAAAAGAATGGCATAACTGATATTTTAGAAAGTAACAAATAATATAAAACATTTGAATAAAAACCCCTTTAGAAAAAAACATATCTTGATTTTTTCCCAAGATGTCCTCTAACCATAGGGATTATTTATTCTTACATTAATTATAATGCAAAATTATATGAAAATAAGTAAACTAAATTATCTCTTTCTACTCTTTATTGAGATAACTAAATGTGTAATGATGAAAAATCATTTTGAATTCCTATCATAGAAAATACAAAGATTTTCTACAATTTCTGATAATTGATTCATATGTATAACAAGACATTTTTTCTTGGAGGGTTAATTATATTTTAGTAAAATGACTAAAATTTAAACATTAATAAGATTAATGTTTCACCTTTGATGTATTAATACAGCCTCTTTACATGACATTTAAAATAGCAGAAGGATGATATACTTTTTAGGATTTTATAAGGGAAATTATTATCAGTGATATGAAATAAAAGAACTTTGAAAATAGTTTAATCAATATGTGATATCGTATAAGTCATGAAGAAACAAATAGAATATTGTCCCCTCTATTTCAAGTGAAACCCTTGATATTTTTGACAGAAAACAAAGCAGACAATTCAGAAGAAAGACATATCTGAACAGGAGGACACCTTACTATTAAAGATTACAGATTCCTGCAAAAGCAATGAAAACAGAGAGATTAATATTCTATAAAGAAGAGAAATTTTTAGAAATGACACCAATATCTACAGGTGTTTTCCACTATAACATATTGCTACATCTGATCTTTGGGCAGACATGAGAATATGTGTGTGGCCCTGGTAGAAAACTACTTCTGTAGGCAAAAGAAGTGAAAAAAAAAATGCCTGGCAGAATTGGAATAAAATATTGGAAAACGGATGGACTTCAATGAATGAACAGTTTCACTGTTCAAGGCCCAATTTTTAAGTGTGTGAAATTGGAGGCCAAAGAGTTGAGCAGATCCTGGTCTCCTGAAGATGTTTGTCAAATTTTGAAGATGAAGAGAACAAGAATTTGAAGAGATAAACTGCATTTCTGAAATGCCTACAGAAATGACACAATTCTCAGTGTTAAGAATATATATCTCAGGGCCAGCATGTGGCTTGGTGGTTAAGGTGTTGGAATCTCACATGGCTGTCAATGGTTTGAGTCCTGGGCGCAGCAGCTGGAAAATCATGCCAGTGTGTGTGCATACTGAAGAAGAAATACATTGAAGTTAGGGTGAATACAATTTTTGTCAACAGTCTAATACACTATTTGCTCTGAAATTTGATGCATAGCATGGGGATACATTCTTGTTTTTGGAATCCTGGCGAGCAGTTGTTTTTAAAAATCAATAATATATGGGTCAACAAGTGGTGTGGTGGTTACTACACTTATATGGCTGGCTCTGTAGTTAAAGTCCCAGACTGGCAGCTGAAAAACATACCCGGCGCATGTACATTTGTGCCCAAAATCCCACGAGGAGAATGGAGAAAGAATTGCAGGTAGCTATCCCCCTGGAGGATGATTTTCCACTTTCCCTCTCTCTGTCTTCCTCTCTTCAGCCAGCACATATGCCTATGGCAAAAACACTATATATATATATATACATATATATATATACATATATATATATATATATATATGTATATATATATATATATATAATATTTATATATATATATAATATTATATATATATAATATTTATATATATAATATTATATATATATAATATTTATATATATATAATATTTATATTTGTCACCTCTTGCTGTAAAATATTACAGGTTGGGTTTATTGAAAAATGTACAGCTTCCATTAAACATAATTGTAATATGAGTTAAGTTATCAGCTTCATTTTCCTTGTATAATTGATAACAGTAACTTACTAGAAGCATAAAAAGAGTTTTTTAAAAAACTTAGTATTGGGAACCAGCAGTTAGCGTAATGGCTATGTCGCTGGACTCCCACGTAGTCGACCGCGGTTCGCGTCTCGGACCCGGTGGCTTACAACTCACGCCGGGCGCGTGTGCGTGCGTGCCCAAGATCCCGAGAGGAGAATGGAGGAGAAGGGATTGCGGCGTGACCATCCCCCCTGGGGGGTGATTTCTCGCTTTCTGTCTCTATGTCTCTCTCTGTCTGTCTGGCGAGCGCACGCGCCCTATAGCGAAAAAACCTCTCCAAAAAAAAAAAAAAAATTAGTATTCAAAGACATATACAGAAATGCAAATATAAAGGCTATACAACCTATTTTTTAAGAGGTTTTTGCTATAGATTGTGTGCGCTCACCAGAGACAGAGAGACAGAAAGCGAGAAATCACCCCCCCAGGAGGGATGGCCACACCGCAATCCCTTCCCCTCCATTCTCCTCTCGGGATCTTTGGCACGCACACATGTGCTTGGCATTAGTTTAAGCCACCCGTCCAGGACTCAAACCTTGGTCAACTATGTGGGAGTCCAGCGACATAGCCATTATGCCAACTGCTGGTCCCTGAAACCTATTTTTAAAAAAGAAATGAAACCACAGATGATCCACACATGACAGTTAAGCCAGAATCATCATGAATAAACTATTACTGATACATTTAAGGGAGTAGGAAAACTGATAAGATGATGAAAATATTCATATAGTAGTAGATTTGAAATATTTATGGAAGCTACTCAATCAAATTAAACAATATAATATTGAAATTTCAAAACACAGTAGAGTCAGCTGGTGGTATGATGGTTAAAGTGGTTGGATCTCACATGATTGACTGTAGGTTCAAATTCCAGATCCAGCAGCTTGGAATACACACTGGTTTCTGTACATGTTGACCCCAAACCCTGAAAGGAGGGAGAAATGGAGGGAGAGGGATTGAGGCATGATCATTATCTATGGGTGGTGTTTTTTCATTATCCCTCTCTCTCTGTCTCTCTCAGGTGAATGAATGTGCCCTCTGACAAAATAAAAAATAAAAATAAATATAAATAAACACTTAAATGCCTTAATCACCATTTCAGACTAGAAGTATAAATTGGAAGGCAGGTAAATAATAAATGTCCCAAATTAAAAAAAAAATAAGAATAATATGGAGGTCTATGCGGTGCACACTAAAAGTACTAATATACATTTCAATATATAGCCTGCAGAAGAAAAAAAGAATGTAGTGCAGAAGTAATTAATATTGAAACTAATGCAAAAAAAAATGGAAACAAAGACACCAGGTACAGCGAAGAGAACTTTAATGGCACTCTTGTAAGATCCTGTCTGAGAGCAGGCATGCCCAAAATGGTTACAATAAGCAATTTATTCCCCAGTTCTCTATTGTCTGAGAACAATGAAGTGTACAATCTTCCTAGACATTACCTAAATTTCATTATTCTAAGATGTTTATTGTTCCCTTCCCTCTCTTCTGATGGAGAAGTGTAGGCTTAGGACAAGCCCACAGAAAAGTCCAGCCGAATGTACAGAGGAGGGAGAAGGAGCAAGAAATAAAAAGGAACAACAGGCTGGTCATAAGTCACCACCTTGATAAATTATTTTTCAAGAGTGATGTACTATTTTTGGTTTCGTTTGTTCAGGAACCTTACAGGAATGTGCAATTTCAGGGGTTATTACATCTGCAAGCTGCTTAAAGCAACTTTTCTTAGGTTATTCTTGAAAACAGGGACCAGCAATTGGCATAATGGCTATGTCGCTGGACTCCCATGTAGTTGACCTAGGTTCGAGTACTGGACCCAGTGGCTTAAACTCACGCCGGGTGCGTGTGCGTGCGTGCCCAAGATCCCGAGAGGAGAATGGAGAAGGGATGTGTGGTGTGGCCATCCCCCTTGGGGGGTGATTTCTCACTTTTTGTCACCCTGTCACTCTCTGTCTGGGGAGCGCACACGCCCTATAGCAAAAACTTCTAAAACAAAACAAGAAAACAAAACAAAATAATATGAACTGCAGGTTATTTTCTTACAGTCTTTATCTGGAGCCTCAAATGGGGAAGGGTCCATCTCCAGGATTGCTAAAGTTCTTTGGAGAAATGCCAAATCCAGAGTTCAAAAGTGAGTGGGGTCGGGGAAGATCCACAGGTCCCAGCCTTCTAGCCTTGAAGCCTTGTAGTCTTACCACCACAGGCAGTATGCTATAAGGCAAGGATCTTTGCTGGAGTGGGCATCCAGATGGGGCGGAGACGGGTGCAAGATCATCTCAAAGTCTCAAGAAACAAACCTGAGAGACTGAAGGCGAGGGGGGCAAGGAAGAGCCACTGGTACCAGTCATACAGCCTGCTAGCCACAGGAGTCCCGCCTTAAAGCAAGGCCCTTTGCTAAAATGGGTGTTTTTTTAATGATACTGAACCAAGACCCTATAAAGAGCTTGGTACTCAGTTCTCCTCTTCTGTGAAAGAGAAAGTGGAAATTCCCTAAAATGAAAATTAACAAGAGCTGAGCTAAAAGTAAAGTATGTTTCTGAACTGCTTGGAATTGAAGGTTCACTTAAATTGTAAAAGTCTAATTATGGTTTGAGACTCCTGAGTTTGGTTACCCCTTGTCTATATCAGGAGGTAATTGCCTGAGGCATATTTCACCTTATTACTACCTTCAAATGGTAGTAAGTTTACAAATGTGGTCCATAACCCGCTTTCTGTTGCAGTGCTCCCTAAACTCCTGTTGTAAACTTGTCTGTATTATTAAAATCAATCAACATGGTGACTTTCCAGTGAAGGTGTCTTTAATCCTCCTTTCTTCTCTGCCTTTCTGTTACAAAAATTGGTTTCTCAATTGTAGAAATTATGGAAGAGTTAAGGCAAAGTTAAAAAAATCAATATAAATATTGGCTGTGAGTCATGGCCATATAGGAGTTTAAAAATGTCCATATGGAGGAAAAGATATGATTACGTCAAATTTTAAAATGTTTTGACAGAACAGCCCTTCTTCAAGAACCAGCTCCATGGCTCCTGTGATCTAGCCATTTTGGGGGAAACGGAGGAATGAAGAGGTCCCACTGATAATTCAGCCTCCAGTATGGAAAACTCGTGTGGTAGGAAGACTCCTCAGGCCTCCTCTCTCTGAATCTGTCTTTGTCTCTCTCTACCTCTGTCTCTGTCTCTGACTCCTCTCTCTTTTTTTTTTTAATTTTTGCTTTTTAGAATTTTGTTTAAGGTGAGGCATCTTTCTGGGCCTGTTGGCCCCGCCTAGCCCTTTATCCTGTTAATAATTCCCTCTCCCACTCCCCACCCAGGAGAGGTGAAAGGGAACAGAACAGCCCTTCTTCAAGAACCAGCTCCATGGCTCCTACGATCTAGCCATGTCACACGGCATGCAAGCGCGCCCCGCGGTTTTCTAATTTTTGGTTTTGAAATTTTTTGAATATTAATTTTTATTTTTTTTAGTTTTATTTAAAAGTTTTTCTCTTCATTTTTTTCTCTTTTTCTTTGTTCGTTGTCCGTTTTTTTTTTTTTTTTTTTCTTTTTTGCTGTTGTTGCTTTTGTTTCCTTCTGCTTCCTTTTCTACACACTCCTCAACCCTTAGATTGAACTTCCAAGTTTGGGATGAAATTGACCATTCACGAGATGACTAGAAATCGCTGCAGGACCACAAGAAATATGGGGAAGCAGGAAAATACCTCTCCTCCAAGGGAAAAGGATAACTCATCTTCATCCGCACACAGTTCAATGGAAGTCATGGAAATGTCTGATAAAGAATTCAGAACATTCATAATGGCAAAGCTTACAGAGATGGAAGAGAAGAGAGACAAGGAACTACTGAAGAGGAAGGAGAAAGGAATTGAAGAGTTCCAGGAGGTGAGGAAATTCATGCAAGATCTAAAAGAGGAATTTCACACATTACAAAAGAATCAGATGGAACTGTTAGAGATGAAGGCTATAATACAAGAAGTCAAAATCTCCCCCTGAAAGTATTAAAAGCAGACTAGATCATACAGAAAATAGAATCTCAGATGTAGAAGAGAAAATTGCTGGCCTAGAAAAATCCACCACGAAGACTGAGAAAATGGCCCCAAAATTTGAGAATAATATACGAGAAATAGTAGATACAATTAAACGTCTGAACATCCGGATAATAGGCATCCCAGAAGGCGAAGAAACTCATAAGGGCATTGATAATCCATTCCATGAAATCCTGCAAGAAAACTTTCCAAACCTGGAGAGGCACTCAAAGATCCATTCCCAAGAAGTACAGAGGACCCCAAATAGAATCAACCCAAGAAGATCTTCTCCAAGACACATTATAGCCAGATTGACCAAAACCACAGACAAAGACAAGATACTAAGACTGGCAAAAGAAAAACGGCAAGTTACCTACAAAGGATATCCCATCAGACTAATGGCAGATCTCTCATCGGAAACAATGCGAGCGAGGAAAGAATGGGAGAATATATTCAAAGCATTAAGGGAAAAGCAATTTCAACTGAGAATTCTGTATCCAGCAAGATTATCGTTTATTTGGGGAGAAAAGACATGAACATTCCTAGATAAACAAAACCTGAAAGAGTTTACCAGCACCAGACCAGATCTCCAAGAAGTTCTTAAAGGAGTGCTATGTCAGTAAAATTAAATGCAGACACACAGAAATAAGAGTTCAGAAACTAAGAAAATGGGCAACTTAATTGTAGGGACAAAGTCTGGAGTTGAGTATTATATCCCAGAGTTCAATCTGGAAGATCGAACCTCAACAGAAACAGAAGAAAATTAAGTACATGAGACTGAACTGATGAAACAGCATTCTATGACTTGACTAAAATATTGCTGCTTTTCTTCTAAGCTTTGTTGTCCAGTTTTAAGGATTTTTGTCCTATCTTGAGCTGTCACTGGATTCATGTACCTACTATTTGAACAGAATACTAACCTGTTTCTAGGCCTTAAGTTTCAAGGAAATATCCTTACCCGTTCAAAACTGCTTTTCTTGAAACCATCAGCTGAACTTGCTATTGTAAGTAGTTAGATTACTTATGATATTGTGTGATCAACGAAATGTTGGGGAAAAAGGAATTGAAGATAACTGTAGACAGCAGAGATAGTGTAATAAGAGAGTGAAATAGAGCAGAGGGTCAGACATGGGGTAGAAAACATATATACATGAAAGTAGAAATGGAATATTATGGATGATAACATGCATGATTAAGCCACTATCCAGTTTATTCTAGATGGGAAACCACATTTTGTATGTTGTGATGATGCTCAGGGAATGAATGTAAATTAATAAAAAAAAATTTTCAGAAGGAAAAAAAAGGCATTAAAAATACCTATCTGATGACTGCAGTAAGCTGTATAGCCCTAGGTAGGTGCTACTTTATAGTATGTTCATTCTATTCACTGAGGTTTATGCCTAAAGTCAGACTTGTGTTCATGGATATGTATATTTCAGCTGTGCTTGCTATTGAAAATATTTAGATTTATTAAGAAATTTATTGAAACAATAAAATGGGGGAGGCATAGAAAGCAACAATAGATACCAGACACAATGTGGGAGGAGGGTGGGAGATGGCAGAGGGTGAGATAGGGAATCAAGGACGGGAAAAAAGGCAAAATATACAGAAAACAAGGAATGGAAAATTATGTGTTGACAATAACACATTTGTTGATGTGCTTGATTGAGCCAATATACAGTCTACTGTGAATGGAAAAATCTCATTTTTTACTGTGAATGGAAAAATCACACCTCAGGTCCACAGTTCAGTTAGTTACCTATGGTCAAGCAATCTGACTCTGGTAACACTAACGTGAAAAGAGAAGTACTTAATGAGCTCTTTAGATCATGAACTTCACCAGTTTTGCATTTATATTATATTTCTTAATTTTCATTGTATTTTAACTATGGGCCCATTTACTAACAACATTTTGCCCAAAATAAATACTCAATAGATGCATTTTACATTGGCTCTTTCATATTACTATTTTATGCTGCTTCACATATTTATACATAATTAGATCAGATTCTCTTAGTGGACATTCATTTCTGGTAAAAATAATGTAGACTATATGAAACCAAAAAAATAATACAAAGACTGCTATTTCCTCACTGTAGTTTGGAGTATAAACCTCTGTCACATAAATTTGCAAACATTATTTTTGAAAGGTTCAAAGTTGAAATGATGAAAATTAACTTCAGGGTGCACTCATCATTATCGTCTCTCTCCTGAGACATTTTCATTCTGTTTTCCTGCAAGAATCCCCAGTGAATATTTCGAAAGAGAAAAAAGTATAGATAAAACAGTCTATTGGGAAGAGAGTATTTTAAAAACCCAGTTTCCCACTGGAAGATGAAGAGAAAAGAAAGACAACCCATCATTCCTTAATACCGAGAGTGTAGTACAATATTGCATTAGATTTTCCTAGCATTCAGAGTCAGGACATTGTTATTTTTCCAGAATTTTAGAGAAATAAAAGATACTAAATGCCTGGCCTTGAATTTTAGTAAGATAGTCCTTTTACTTTTAAAGGATGTTCTCTTCCCACAGGTTTCATCCATATGCCAGGTGGTTCGTCTCTTTTCCCCAGTTATTGCTCTTTGTATCTGACTCATGATTGGAGCTTCCCCTTCTTAGGAACCAAGAGGATCGCTTAATTCACAAACAGTGTACAACTCTCTCTCCTCTGTTTGCCTGCTTCCCTGTAAGTACTGCCTTCATTCCAACCAGGTCCCACATTTTTTCTGGGTTGTTTTATTCTTTTTATCCTTTTCTTTGTTTCTCTCTCCTAACTCCTGTCCCCTCCCTCCAGCTCTCCTTCTTACTTTGTTTTTCTTGTTGGGGACTCTTATCCACAGTCCAGGAAAGCACAGTCTCTAGCTCAGAACTCCTCTTCTGGAACTCGTTGCAAACTGCACATTTTGTTGTTTTCCTACACCAACGGCCCGTTGCTTTTCATCTAAACAACAAAATTGTACCA
This sequence comes from Tupaia tana, assembly GCA_026018925.1. NCBI lineage: Eukaryota > Metazoa > Chordata > Mammalia > Scandentia > Tupaiidae > Tupaia > Tupaia tana. The sequence goes on along the minus strand of JAKSZU010000006.1, from coordinate 160,624,836 downwards.
GAGACATTGATATTCAGTGAAAAATTCTGTAGTACTAAAAATTTCAAACTTTCCCACTTTTGCCATTGATTGGGACACCCAGACTGCTCACCATGTCTACAACGTTTTCCTGGGTAACCAGTTGCAGGGCCACTTGGATACTTTGCAGTTATCTGCTTGCAGGACCTTCTGGCAGCTACCGAGATATGTACCTTCCCATCAGAGACTCCCTCACTTTGGGAATAGGTTTTCTATTGGGTTGATTGCTACAGCATGTTCCATCTCACCATAAATGAACAATCTGGCTGAACTCCAGCTGTACACTGTTTACGGACATTACTATGTAAGAAAAGAAAGGCAGAAAGGGATTGGGAATTTATGAAATGTTGCAAAAGTTTCAACATTGACACTTGTGAAAGTAAAGCAAGGACACTTTGGGGTTTGTGCAAATTGCTACTACAGGAATATATAATAGTAATTATATTCTCCATTTCTTGCTTTATCTCTTTTTTTCCATTTTATAATTAATTTATGACTTAGATCACTTACCTTGGGCTATTGGAATCTCTTCTATAAGGTAATAAATTATTACTATGTTCACTCAGAAAATCAAACACTTTGAAAAGCTTTTGATACCGAATATTCAGTGTCTGTTTGGGATTACACAAAAATTTGTATGATAGACCTTATTCATTTATTAAGTTATTGATTCTCTAACTGCTGGGGATCAAAAGCAATACCTAAAGACTCTTTCTTTGACATGCTGAGATTCTTGAAAAAAACATAAGGGTCTGTGTACCCTTGTTTCTTATCCTCTATCACAAGATCAAATAGGAACAGTCTTAAGATTACTTATCTAATTGAGAATTTCTTTCCAATAGGAATGCAACTGTCTTAAACCACCTCTCTAGGAATCTTATCAAGCTCCAAAAATGAGAGAAATGGAAGTCTTGGTCAAATCTGTGGCATGGCAGTTAAGACAGATCTATACCACATGGCTCACTTTGTCCTAGTCCCAGACCCAGTGGCTTGGAAAAATGCCAATTGTGTATGTGTATGCCTAAAATTCTGAAAACAGAGGTAAGTGAAAGAGAAGGCACTGGGGCATGATGTTGCCCCTTGGAGGGTGATTTTTTGCTTTCCCATTCTCTCTCTGTCTCCTTCCAATAAGCATGTGCACTTCTGGATAATTCCTTAAAAAAGAGAGAGAAAGTGTAAGGAAATGAAAGATCTCAACGCATAGGAAACCTATTCTTCTAGCCTTGTGAGGACAGCTCACAGGGAATACTGAAGAATCTATATCTGAAAGAATTTATAACATAAAATAACCTGGACTTTTCCAGCCCAGCATTGGAATCAGTAGAGACTGCATAAGAACAACCATACCAGAGAATTATCTTGAGAAAGACTTTGAAGGAAGAAAAAGAATTAATCTTTGGTAGCAGATGGTATATCACAGAATACACTTGGGCAGGGCTGAATTGAGAAGGTTTATGTGTGACTAGTGTGCTGGGCATTTGCTTTTCAACAATTTGAGTAGTTAACATGTAAATATTTTCTCAAAAATATTTAAAACCATACTGTTTCTGTTGTTATAGAGTCACAAACAAAATTATACGAAATATTTTGAAATTTTGAAAGTGGTTTATTAACTTTCAAGAACTATGAAGTATGATTTAAAATGTTTTGTTATGTAAAGTAAATGTTTGTGGAAAAATGTAAAAATAAATTAAAAAACAAAAAAATGAATCTATATCTGCCTGAGACAAGTTTGGCTCTGTGTAGTTTTACTCTTGCCCCTTCTCTTTTGGTTAATGTCTGTCTTATTCAGCTTCCAGAAACAATTATTTACTAACTTTGAACTAAACCGTAAGCCCCATTAATTGGTTTCCACTCTTGTCAATTTCCAATGCTCCTCAGAGGAAGAGGGATTTCTTTATCCATAAATAGGCAACATTGACATTAAATATCTTGAAACATTATGGAAAATAAATGAAACTAAAAACTTTGTAAAAAGTAAAATAATTATAACTAGAATTTGAGTAGGGTAGGAGAAAAGAGGGAATCCAAAGATACATAATTACAGTTTTATACAGGAATAATTTCTGGTGTTCTATAGCACAATACAATGACTATCATGACCAAAATCTATTGTATATTTTAGAAGAGCTAAGAGAGGATTTTACATGTTCACAATACAAAGTTACGATAAATATTTCAGATGATGGATTTGCTAATTTTCCTGATTTGATTATTAGATATTATTTTCACGCACTGGAAAATCAGACTATATTAATATGCGTGTAAATTATTATGGGAAAATAGGAAAATGAACTTAAAAATACTTACTTTTCAAAAGACTGAAGATGTGATGAGAGAAATAGTATTTAAAATATAAAGATATTTTACATTTTCAGGTTTTATTTAGTGTTCATACAAATAAAATAAAATTTTTAAGTAAAACAGGTTTGGTATGTAAATTTTTCTGATAAAGATGCCACTTGGTAGACCTATAAAGTGACTCTATATTAAATGGCTACTTACCTCCAAGGGAGATACCAAATATATTTGTGTTTGTGTGTGTGTGTATGTGCTTGGTTTATTTACATTTTCAGAATTCAGTACGACTTATCTATTATTTCATTATAAGCCTTACATGTTTTCCAGCAGATTATAAACTTGCTCTCAATATTTCATTCTTTCTTGCTTTCATTTATAGACTTGGCAGAAATCAACAATAAGAAATGAAAAATCATACATCTGTGAAAGAGTTCATTCTTCTGGGATTAACAGATGATCCAAATCTAAATATTCTGATTTTTATATTCCTACTTTTTATGTATATACTGAGTATAACTGGGAACCTAACAATTATTACCCTCACCCTGATAGATTCACATCTCAAAACGCCCATGTATTTCTTCCTTAGGAATTTTTCTTTCCTAGAAATCTCATTCACGACAGTTTCTATTCCCAGATTTCTGGTTAGCATTATAAAAGGGGATAAAACCATTTCCTATAATTCTTGCATGGCCCAGGTGTTTTTCTTCATACTCCTTGGTACAATAGAATTTTTCCTTTTGACGGCTATGTCCTACGATCGTTATGTGGCTATCTGTAAGCCACTGCACTACACGACAATCATGAGCAGCAGAGTCTGCATCCAGCTTGTTCTTAGTTCTTGGGTGACTGGATTTCTCATCATCTTTCCACCTGTCATCATAGGGCTTCAGCTGGATTTCTGTGCCTCCAATATCATCGACCACTTTACTTGTGATTTTTCTCCTCTGCTAATGCTTTCCTGCACAGACACAGCTTTCCTAGAGCTCACGGGATTTTTCCTGGCAGTATTTATTCTTGTGCTAACCTTGATCTTAGTGATTCTTTCCTATGTATTCATTATTAGGACAATTCTGAGAATCCCTTCTGCTGAGCAAAGGAAAAAGGCCTTTTCCACTTGTTCCTCACACCTGATTGTTGTCTCTATTTCTTATGGAAGCTGCATTTTCATGTATGTCAAAACATCAGCTAAAGAAAGAGTGGCTTTCACCAAGGGTATAGCAGTGCTCAACACGTCCGTTGCCCCAATGCTAAATCCTTTTATTTATTCCCTGAGGAACCAGCAGGTAAAACAGTCCTTTAAGAACTTGATGAAAAAGTATTTCTCAAATAAAGTTTAATCATAAATTTATAGCCTCAACTCTAAATAGAAGTTTTCTGCAACACAACACTAATATTTTTCATTTCTTCTTCCATTTCTTTATTTCACTTCTTTTTTCCTCAAGTTTTATTCTGCAGTTATTCCATTTTGATCTAAGTTATTTTTCTATTTTTAAAATATAGAAAAATTCCTGAGCACGAATAATTGGATGTCAGATAAATGAGAGTGGCATTTAACAAGAATGTCAGAATTTAGTTTAACCATTGAGAAATCTTCTCTTTGGGCACCGAGCAAAACCTGGGGGAAAGACATCATCACATTTTTCTGAAAAATTATCTATCCCAGTACATGAGCATGAGAAGTATTAAAACTAGCTCTTCTGTGAGGTAAATTCCCCTACCTCTAATACAATTCTATTTTTCCTTGTATCTCCTTTAGTTTTACATTATAAATGTTGAATTATACATTTTGTGGAATAGGATTTATTGCTCCTCTGGGAATTTTATCTTTTAATATTATAATGATTCTTCCTTAATGTCTTTTGGCCTAAATACCAAAATTACCACAAGTGTGCTTGTGATCTCTGTGAGTCCCCAGTACTTTCACTGCAAAGCATCTTTAAAAAATTAGGCTGATGTTTGTTCTGTAGCTCATTGCTTCTGTTAACTTGCTGATTCTAAGCTGGTAATTATCTGAGCATTCCTTGAAAAATCCTTACTCTTCTTTGGTTTCATGAAATTAAATTTCCTCTCTTTGAATTATTTCTAGCTATTTAAAATCTTATGCTTTGTGTTTTCTACATAGTTTAAAAATCTTGGTACAGTGATGACACCCTAAATTGCTTTCCCACATTGATATGTTTTCTTTAAAAAATAAAAAATAATATATATATATATATATAGTATATATACATATACTATATATATATATATGTTTTTATACATAGGAGGGTGTTGGAGTGAGTTTATCTATGCAGTCCACCTTTTGACATAAATCTTTCCTGTAACACAACAGGGAAGGGGTTTTTAATATGTCTCGACACTTAAAAGAATAAAACTTCTTTTTTTTTTCTTTTTTCTTTTTTTTTTGGAGAGGTTTTTGCTATAGGGCGCGTGCGCTCACCAGACAGACAGAGAGAGACAGAGAGATAGAAAGCGAGAAATCACCCCCCCAGGGGGGATGGTCACGCTGCAATCCCTTCTCCTGCATTCTCCTCTCGGGATCTTGGGCACACACGCACACGCGTCCAGCGTGTATTTTAAGCCACCGGGTCCGGGACACGAACCGCAGTCGACTACGTGGGAGTCTCATGACATAGCCATTATGCTAACTGCTAGTCCCAAATAAAACTTAGTTTTGTATTTAGCCATTTCTTTTCCCTCAACTACTACATAAATATATGAATTATTTAATTTAGTATCAGAATACTATAACTTAATAGTCATTTAAATTTTGAGTTCTTGTATTCTCCTTTTATTTAAAAATATCAAGTCTTGTGAACCAGCAGTTAGCGTAATGGCTCTGTTGCTGGACTCCCACGTAGTTGACCGCGGTTCGCGTCCCGGACCTGGTGGTTTAAAACTCATGCCGGGCGCGTGTGCATGCGTGCCCAAGATCCCGAGAGGAGAATGGAGGAGAAGGGATTGCGGCATGACCATCCCCCCTGGGGGGTGATTTCTCGCTTTCTGTCTCTATGTCTCTCTTTCTGTCTGGCGAGTGCACGCTCCCTATAACGAAAAACCTCTCCAAAAAAAAAAAAAAAAACAATCAAGTCTTATAACAAGCATTTATAGAAACAAAATTACATCTAATCAAAGCCAGGTGAAAATTAACTCATACAATCTAATAATTTTATTGTTTAAAATACAAAATAGTCATTTGATATTTGCATGCATAATCTCAATGAAAAAATTTATTAAATCTGCTGGTCAAAAGTGCTTTACTAATTAATAGTTAATTCAGTTAGTATTGCAAATATACTGAATTCTTTTAGGCTTCAGAGAGCTAAATGTCCCCACTATTCAAGAATTATATTTTTGCTTTTTTGTTCTATAAACTTTTTATTTTTTTCAGTTGGTACTTTGAAGAGTCTAGGTAATCATGAGTTTTCTTTGCATCTGCTGATAAGGCTGTGATTTAAGAAATGTTATAATAAATGTTTAAAAAACAATTTTCAAAAAATATTTTAAAATTTATAGTGTTATTTATAAATAATAATAAAATATAGGATAAAATTATATATATAGTTTTTGGAGCAGATTTTTGCTATAGGGCACGTGCGCTCGCCAGACAGACAGAGAGAGACAGAGACAGAAAGTGAGAAATCACCCCCCAGGAGAAATGGCCACGCCACAATCCCTTCTCCTCCATTCTCTTCTCAGAATTTTGGGCACGCACGCACACGCACCCGGCGTAAGCCACCGGGTCTGGGACTCAAACTGTGGTCGACTACGTGGGAGTCCAGCAACAGCCATTATGCTAACTTCTGGTCCCAAATAAAATTATATTTTAAATTTCATTTACACATGGCCAGTGGGTCACATGGAAGTTTAGGAGGCTGGATCACACACAGCCAATGCAAGGTTAGAATCCTGCACCTGGCAACTTGAAAACTATGATGGGCACCTGTGCATGTATGCCCAAAAGCCTGAGAGGAGAATGGAAGAGAAAGGATTACTGCATGGCCTTCCCACCAAGGGGATGCGTTCTCATTTTCCTTCTCTCTATCTCTCTGTGTCTTTCTCTGTTGAGTGCGATTGCTTTACAGTAAAAATTTAAAAGATTAAAAAGTCATTTATCCTATTAATTTTCACAAAATATCTTTCACTATTTTTCCAAGCTTATCATTACATGTGACCAATTTTTGCAAGTCAACCATATTTTGGCAAATGGAGTTGTATTTCAATCTGCTCGCTTTTTTTTTTTCCTATAAATTAATTTCATTAAAAGTGTTATTAATGAGTTTGAATATTTTCATTAATTTGTAAAATTATTTTTGTTTTGACATTTTATATTTAAATTACTGTTTTTAAAACTGATGGCCTGCCAGGATTTATAAAACCAACAATTTGGCATAGTAATATATCTTTTCAAGATTAAAACCATAAAGTCCTATATTAGATTGTTGACTCAAATTGTTTTCACCCTATAGCCAAATTTATTGTTTTTCCAGTATACTCTTTGGTTGAAACCAACTTTCCACCTGTCTTTCTTTTAAAACATGATCTCCCAAATGTATACTTTCAAATAGTATTCTGACCTGCAGATAATCATCATATAAGTAATATTATAATAAAATTCACTTAAAACATGAGCATATTTATGAAGGTTACTTGATTTCTTAGCTTTGATTGTTGATAATTTAATATGATCTACTGTGCTGTTAAAATAACTGCTATACTTTAAAAGTTTTTTGTTTCTACGAACTATGTATTGTTCAATTTGCACCTTTAATAATTTTGTTATAGCTTTATTTCACGAATTTCATCTTCCATAGAAACAGTACTTGTAATTGTAAAATCTTTGCTTAAGAAGTGTCTAGAGTCTTTAATCATTAATAAATAATCCCAATTTTCACATAAATGGTAGTTCTATGTTTAATAGAGCACATGAGTTAAACAGCAACTGAGTAGATCTCAAAATTACTGGGATAACGGGGATAATAAAGCAGGAAATAAGTAAATATATGTGGGGAAATTATTTGCATGAGAAAGACTTCTGAGATTTCACAAATACTGTATCTTCTGATACTCTAAGATATGAAACTATTCAAATACTATTATATTCCTAGAACCTAGAGAGAGTCTAACACATAATAAATATTTCAAAATTATTACTTAGCTAATAATGGTAATGATTTTGATTATGACCAATTTTCTATATTTTCATTCAGTAAAAACATATAAAATTTTAAAAACAATCACAACATTGTATTTTTTTTAGTGTAGTACAATGAAAACCTTGATCCAGGTCTAGAACATCACAATGAATGTTTAACATTTTCCTTAAGATTAGACATAAAACTATTTATTCACAGAATAATCCATTGTCATTTAGAAACTGCCAATATCTATCACTCCGCAGGGTTGAGTCTTGTAAAATTATAATACTTATGAATATCTAAAGCTATATTTTCTGTTTCATTCGTAAGCCACTCTCACCTAAATATTCTATTATGTAGTAATTCAGACTGTTTCTTATCTCTCAGTGTCTTAAGAGCACTGATCTCTATTGATGTCTTCTTTTTGTTCATTCAATAAATTACTTCTGAATCTGTTGTAAATAAAGAAAATGGGATAATGGCTAGCTTGAATAATAAAACTGCTATACACAAAACCATGTAAACTTGCTCATCAACCTTGGGGTGGCACATTTACCTCTATTCGATTACATTTAGGTTACTTCAAATGCCAGGGAAGTACTTTCTTAAGAATAGGTAGGGTAAGGACCAGCAGATGGCATAATGCTTATATCGCTCAACTCCCACGTAGTTGACCGAGGCTCCAGTCCCAGCCTTGGTGGCCTACAACGTGCCGGGCACATGTGCGTGCATGCCCAGGATCCTGACAGGAGAAAGGAGGAGAAGAGATTGTGGGGTGGCCATTCCCCTGGGGGAGTTTATTTCTTCCTTTCTGTCTCTCTGTCTCTCTAGTGAGTGCACACACGCTGTAGCAAAAATCTCTCCAATACACATGTGTGTATACCATATATGTATATATATATACTATATGTGTATATACATATATATGTGTGTGTGTGTGTGTGTGTGTGTGTGTGTGTATTGGTTGGGTGTCCAAGGATCTCAGGCCCTTATGGAAATATATTTTTAATATTTTTTTTTGTCATAGAGCACGTGCATTCACCAGAGAGAGACAGAGACAGAAAAAGGAAAAGTGAGAATTCACCTACCAAGCGGGGATGGTGATGCCCCAATCCATTCTCCTCCATTCTCTTATTAGGATTTTGAAAACACACACACACACACACAAACACACATTCGGTGTAATTTTGGATGTGTAAAATGGGAGGATATATACATATCCTCCTTGTGAGCATGGCATAAGATCTCTAGGGATTTTTCTTTACTACCCACATATTGGATATATGATTACAAATGCAAGAAGGAAGGGGCAAAAAAACGATACCAAGACTTTTGAAAACTCTAAGTTTACACAATTTAAAAGTAAAAAGAGCCACTAGAAATATCATTGACTAATTCATTCATGTTTTTAAGAGAATTGTTATCTCAGGAATGTAATTTTTCTAAGTATGTATTTATGCTTTATACAAGTAATCTCAATTATGCAAGATATTAAGTAATGAGAAATTTAAGCCACAATTATGAAATATGAATAGAAGAAAAATTTGAATTGCCAGAAGGTACATGTGTTCCCCAGAAACAGAAAGATGGAGAGAGAAGGAGAAAGCACCCTTAATGGAGTGTGATCACACCAAAATCCCTTCTTCTGCCAAGGCCATGAGTTAAAAACCACGATCGGTCAGGTAGGATTGGTCTTCTTTAATCAATAGGCTATGGTGCGGATCCTAGATGGAAAATTTTAAAGTATAACATTTTTGTAGTTTTAAGAAACAATGTTCTCTTTTAGAACATGAATATTTGGGGATTTACTGGACTACATGACATTTTGTATTGTGTCTAGATATTACTTATAATACTTCGGAATATAAGAAATACCAGAAAAATGTGTAATGTTTCATGTACAAAATTTAAAACAATGTGTTGTATTTTAATATTGAGCAGATATACTTTATGTATTTAGCTTTTTTAATGTGAATTTTACACATAGTGAATGTCAATACCGCCATAAATACAAATGTCAAGAAAAAAAAATTTCTATGTCCACAAGAGAAAAGGTAACAAAAAGTAGAAATATCTTCTTCCTAGGAATCCTGTAAGAAAAATTGTGAACAAATACAAATCAGCCAATTCCGAGACAATGTTCTTCCATTTAAAAATGTTGAAGCATCTGGAATATGGAACTATGTGAGAATTTTCAAATTGAGAAAAGCTGTCTGGACATTTACATATTTAAAAGAATGATGTACATTGACAGCACATCTAGGCTATTATGGCAAATAGCTAAACCTGAACAAATAGGTAAAGTAATCTGATATGACAGCAAGAATAATGTAAAAAATGAAATTTTGAAAAAAAATTTGGCTCATCCAAACAAATCTTGAATGTTATATTATTCTCATTTATCACCACAAAGGAATACTCATAAAATATCAATAATTTGAAGTCACACATCAACATGAAAGTATGTTAAATAAGAACCTTTGTGGGCCAACAGGTGGCACAGAGATTAATGCACTGGATCACCCATGTCCTACTCCACGGTTTGAGGATTGGACCAGGTGTCTTCAAAAATATCCCGGTGTGTTTGAGTGCATGCTCCCAATCCTGAGAAGAAACTGAAGGAGAAGAGATTGTGGAATGGGCATCCTCCCGGGGGATGATTTCTCACTTTTTCTCTCTCTTTGAGTCTCTCTGTTTCTCTCTGCCTCTAGTGAGTGCACACACCTTATAGCAAGAAATTAAAAAAAAAAATTAAATTGAAAAAAGCAAAAACAAAAAAGTACTTGCAGTTTACCAAAATACACTTAGCACTTAAAGTACTACTTTATAGGGGACCAGCAGTTAGTGTAATGGCTATGTCGTCGGACTCCCATGTAGTCGACCGCGGTTCGAGTCCAAGATCTGGTGGCTTAAACTCACACCGAGTGAGTGTGCGAGTGTGCGTGCGTGTCCAAGATCCCGAGAGGAGAAAGGAGGAGAAGGAATTGTGGTGTGGCCATCCTCCCTGGGGGGTGATTTCTTGTTTTCTGTCTCTCTCTCTCTCTCTCTCTCTCTCTCTCTTGTTTCTGGAGAGCACACGTGCTCTATAGCAAAAATCTCTCCAAAAAAAACTGATCCTGGGGAGTAATTGATGTAGGAGTTAAGGTACTGGATCCTACATGGACAACTCTGCAGTTCGATTCCTGGACTTGATGACTTGAGAATCGGGCAAGGTGTGTCTGTGTGTATGTGTCTATGTGAGTGTGAGTGTGAGTGTGTGTGTGTATATGCCCAAAATCTAGAGAGGAGAGTGAAGAAAAAGGAATTATGGTATATCCATCCCTCTTGGGGGATGACATCTCATTTTTTCTCTCTTTCTGTTTATCTCTTTATATGATGAGTGCATGTGCTCTATCTCAAAAATCTAAAAAAAAAATAATAAAAACAATAAAAGAAAACGATTTTGTATCTTGCCAGGTTAAAGAGTTTTCTCAGTGGGGGTAAGGATTATTTGAATTCTCTTCTCTGTTATTTTCTGTCATTCAAAATATAAGATTTTAATTTTGATGTCCAATTTAATCATTACTTTTTCATCAGAGAGCATTTTCTACTGTAATAATAATTTCTAAACCCACAAATGCTCACTATTATCAAAGCAATGAGTAGTGTTTTAATTTTGATTAGCATGGTAGAGCATGGGCCACATGATTTGGCACTTCCACTTAATTAAAGCCTAGAATCCATTATGCTAATGACTGAACTCACATTAAACTATACAATGCCCAATGTTGGGTCATATATTTTATCTATTATCCTAAATTCACAAATGTATTTAGTTTTAAAAACCAGTAATACTTTGGTAAATTACTCAACTAAAAATGCATGGTCTTTTCCAAAGAATGTCCATTCTAGCCAAAAAATGACTTTGTCATTCTTGTTTGTGCTACTAAATTTAGGATTAGAATTTCTTTAGGCCCAAATTACATTTCAATCTCATAATTCATGTTTTCTCATTAAAATTTACTAGAAAATTCATGTTGGGGAAAATTAATTTTATATTCAGTAAAGAGGTATAGTGATTAAGTGTGAAAAAAATAAGAAAATTTAAAAAAAGGAAAAACAAAGTACTGAAACAATGAGCCCTTACTGTATGATTCAAATTGGATGAATATAGAAACTTAATGTCAAGTGAAGTGAGACAGACTTTGAAAGATACAACACCATAGGGGTCAGCAGATGATGTAATGGTCACATCACTGAACTCCCACATAGTAACCCAGGTTCAAGTACCTGCCCCAGTGGATTAAAAGCTCAGGCAGGGTGCGTGTGTGTGCATGCCCAAAATCCTGAGAGGAGGGTTGAGGAGAAGGGATTGCAGCATGGCCATCCTCCGTGGGGGTTGATTTCTCACTATATATCCCTACACAATGAGTAAAAAATATCTTCCCTGTATTGCAGAAGATCTGACAGTAGAGAGAAGAGAGTATAAATGTAGAAACCAGAGACTGTGAGGGAGGGGAGTGGATGGTAGAAAGTGGGTGATAGAGGTGCAAAGGGAAGAAAAATTAAAAGACAAAACAAGAAAAGTTCTCTGTTGAAAAATAAAGGGTATATATCTTGATAGGAACTTTATATAAAATGTGAAATTAATCTGAAAATTTAAAAACAACTAAAAAAATACTGGAAAGTCAGAGTGAGTCTCTATTTAAAATAATGATCAGAAGAGTCATTTGAAAAACCAAATAAGCAAAGAATCTTTATTTCATCAGGTTATTCCCTTTGATTCATGTGAAGTTGTCTCATAATATAGGTAGAATTCTAAATATATTCTACCAATATCTAATGACTCCCAAGGGAACAAAATTAATGTTTCCAAAATTGAGTTGCAGATGTACTTGTTTTTTCTGTCTCCTAGGAGGGATCTATTATGTTTCTCTCAATAACAAGCACCTCTGACGATACATCCCAGTACACATAAAATGTGGCTGTTTCTCTTGAAGAAAGGCTTTTTAAAAAACCTAAAACCAATAGGCAATGTCAGAAAAACAAAAGATAAGACAATAAATTTCCAGGGAAAAAAAGGAAGTATGATGTTTGAATTTTCTTATCCTGATAAGTTTAAGTGTTGGCTTGTTAAATGATTGGTTCGTGACAAGGGGTGTTTTAGACAAAATGTTCAAATTTTAATAATTAAGTATCTGTACAAAGGTCAATCAGTTTGATAATAAGGTGTATAAAATAAGGAACATTTTATCTCAAACGTTATGTTTCTCATTACAGATAACGGGAAAAATAGTTATTAACATATTTAAACTATGACTTGGCATCCATCAAGGACAAACATTAATGTGACTATATTTCTTTTTTATACACATTGCTGTTTCTAAATCATAGAACTCTTAACAAACACTCTTTTTGGACTGCCTTATGTGAGCATTTTGTTGGTTCTTACATCATTTTCTTTGCTGAGATTTAAAAAAAATCTATGCTTGCTTCAAGAAGCTGTTAGGCAGTGTTTCTTAGCCAACTCTAAGCTGGTATGATTGCAAAGCTAAGACACAGGATGCCCCACCTCACTCATTGTCATGTGCACACTCCCAATGCCTCACTCTCTTATTCTGTTCTTCAGATCAGACTACCTTCATGGATCACTCAAGAATCGCCCGTCTAGTTTCTTTTTCCCTAGTGCTGGTGGCAATTGATCAATCTGAGCAATCCAGGTAAGTATCTAAGAATGTGGAATAGCTGCCTCATTGAGTTATTAAGATTTGCATTACCTGTAGTTCCTGTTCTGTCCGCACTCCATTACTGCTGTCTATGTCAGTCAGAACTGATTGATTCAGATTAGCCAATATTTAAAAACAGAGCTGAATGCAGCCCACAGAGCTGACACAAACCTCTAAATCTTGAGGCCAGTACCAATCGGTGTTGTGTATTCATTACTCAATCACTAATTATCTCTTTCATCAAATAACATTGAATCTGAAGCTGTGTTAAAGACTGGAAATGGTACAATAAAAGGTAAACATAGATGCTACTCTATGTACTTATGCCACCTATGTGACCTGGTGCAAGTGACATACTCCATCTATATGTCAATTTTCTACTCTGAAAATTGAGTCGCTTTATGGACTCTACCAGGAGGATTGTTGGATATAGGGTAAAGGCTATATAAAATAGAACTTTTGTAAAACAGGAAGAAGAGGGGGAGGAGGAAATGAAAGAAAAAGAAGAAATTAAAATTCATTGTAATTTTTGCTTTATTATTGTTGTTTTTGTTAACTTCTTTCTAGGATATTCCTTTTCTTAATCACTTCTTTGAAAAATAAGATAGTTATCAGAGTATTATTTTTCAAAGCAAGAGTTTGATAAAGGCAGTCATGAAACTTTATGAAATATATTTACCTTAGTGGTAATATAATCTGATTTCTTTTTTATTCTTTTTTTGGGGGTGGGGAGAGGTTTTTGCTATAGGGTGCATGCGCTCGCCAGAGAGTCAGAGAGAGACAGAGAGACAGAAAGTGAGAAATCACCCCCAGGTGGGATGTCCATGCCTCAATCCCTTCTCCTCCATTCTCCTACTGGGATCTTGGGCACATACATACATGCACCTGGCATGAGTTTAAGCTGCCAGGTCTGGGACTTGAACTGCGGTCAACTACACGGGAGTCCAGCAATATAGACATTATGCTAACTGCTGGTCCCAATACAATCTGATTTCTTTCATTATTTATATGATTGGTATACATTCAATATTTTCTGTTAAATTTTTTTGCTATGAATAAAAATCAAGAATCATTTTAAAAAGATTGAATTATGACTCATAAATACACAAGTAATAAAACACATACAATCTTATTCATACTAAAAAAATATTAACCTGGAAATTCTGATCATAGATATTTTGTCACAAGAATGCATCTATTGAAGTGTTTTTAATGAAGAATAAAAGCATTATAAATATATTTAAAATCATATCATAAACTGACACAAACTCTTCTTTGTATCTGCAGACTATCGGAATTCTGAGCTTAACCATGCCAAATAAGACATCAATTAGAGAATTCATTCTTCTGGGACTTACAGACGACCCACAGTTACAAGTTGTGATTTTCACCTTTATGTTAATCACATACTTACTGAGTGTAAGTGGAAACATGACTATCATTGTCTTAACATTGTCAAATGCACATTTAAAAACTCCTATGTATTTCTTCCTCAGAAACTTCTCTTTCTTAGAAATTTCATTCACAACCGTCTGCGTTCCTAGATTTTTAATTAGTATTGCTACAGGAGATGCAACCATTTCCTACAATGCTTGCGTGGCACAAGTATTTTTTTTTATCCTTCTGGGTGCGACAGAGTTTTTCCTTCTGGCTGTCATGTCCTATGACCGCTATGTGGCTATCTGCAGACCCCTACATTACACAACCATTATGAGTAACAAAGTTTGCACTCAACTGGTAATCAGCTCCTGGGTGGCTGGTTTCCTTGTTATTTTCCCTCCGGTGATTATGGGCCTCTAACTGGATTTCTGTGACTCCAACGTCATTGACCACTTCACCTGTGATTCTTCTCCTATGCTACTGATTGCGTGCACCGACACAGAGATTCTGCAGCTTATGGCATTTTTCTTGGCAGTATTCACACTCATGCTAACTTTGGCCTTGGTGATTCTCTCTTACACACTCATCCTTAGAACAGTTCTGAAGATCCCCTCAGCCCAGCAAAGGAAAAAGGCCTTTTCCACTTGTTCCTCCCATGCGATCGTGGTTTCTATTTCTTATGGGAGTTGTATTTTTATGTATGTAAAAACATCTGCCAAGGAAGGTGTGGCTCTGAGCAAAGCTGTAGCGGTGCTGAACACCTCTGTTGCTCCCATGCTGAATCCTTTTATTTATACCTTAAGGAACCAGCAGGTGAAACAGATCCTGAAGGACTTCACTAAAAAAATATTATTATCAAACAAGCATTAATCAGTAGGAAATCTACAGCTGAAAATTAAAAAAAAAAAACACAAATAAACAAATCTTTATTCTAAATAATAGATAAATAATAGATCTACACAATGTAAGAAAACATACAAATGTCTATGCCATAGTAGAGCTTATTTCTAGTAGAAAGATACACGCATTAACCAGGTAACACAACAGAAAAGTAAATTACAACATATTTTTCAAGTGGGAAGAGCCATGAGAAAAAATAATAACAGTAGGAAAAGGTAGTGGTGAATAGAATTCAATTTAAATAGCATGATCAAAGAATTTAGTGATTTTAAAACTCATGTAAATTTTGTTTCTGTATGTAAGTATATTTATCTGTATTTTTAATATTTCTTTTCTGTACTTTTCCCATTTTAAATTTATATCTTTTACACATGCCCAGTATAGACAACCTGTGTGGTATGACTGTAAAATAAGTATTTGTTTTTGCTTCAAAATTTATGTAGTAAACTGCAGATAGCCTATTTAAATTCCACCTTGAGGGGCCAGCAGGTGGCATGGTGGTTAAGGAGCTAGACTCCTACATGGCTGACCATGGTGTGAGTAACATATCTGGTGGCCTGCTTTCTCACTTTCCCACTTTCTCTGTCTCTTTCAAGTCAAAGTTAAAATAATGAAAACAAGAAATAAAATTAACTAGATAATTTAAAAAAAAAATAAATTCCACCCAGAAATAAACGACCCTCAGGAAAATTAACAGAAGCACACATGGTTGTTAAATTGGGTAGGTCTTCAAAGTTTAGAAAACTACACTTTGTGATTATTTTGAAGAAATGACTCTGTCCCCCCCTTACACTTATTTTCTTATCCTATTAAAGCAGATGTTCAGAATCAGCAGACATTTAGAAAAAATAGCTGAGAATCAATGATTGTTTGCAAAAATAGGCTGTTTTGAGCTGTCTAGTTTACTTTTCACCAGCTGCACTCCATTCGAAACATTTATCAGCTTCTTTTCAGATTTCTCAGTTAAATAGTAGAAAGACACTGGGAAAGACTACAGATGGTGGGAGGATGATCTGCTCCCATGAAGTGCCATAAGCAGTCAATAAGAATGCCTGCTTTTACACTAAATGCAGCGATTTTATATCTCGTAACATATCATACTATCATAAAGCTTCATCATCAAATAAATGGATATGGGAGATCAAAAGAACTCAGTCCGTAAAGTTCCTAAAATTTAATACAAGATTTACACACACCTATTTAAAATGCATATTATAATCAGGGAATATAATTTTACCAGTGCTTGAATAAAGAATTCAAAGATAAATTAAACTAATCATAAATAGTGCCTATTATTTAACTAGTAGAAATAAAATATTAAAAATAATTATGAAATTTAAAAGCCCTGAAAATTAAAAAATAAAAATGTATTCCAACTCTGTAGCTTGCTGGTTAAGGCAGCTGGATCCCACATGACTGATCCCATGCTTTAAGTCCAGACCCAGTGGCTCTAGAAACACACTGAGTTCATGGACATTGGTGTTCAAAGTCCTACCAGGTTAGAGGAATGAAGGAGAAAGGCTTATGACATGACCATTTGCCATGGATGTGCTTTCTTCTCCTCTCTATCTCTGTCTTTCTGGAGAGGCATAAGCCCTCGAACAAAAAAAAAAATAGTAATAATTGAAAAACAAAATAAAGTATATGTGGAAATTAATGGAAAATGAGTAAAACAATAGGGTTGATATATAGTAAGACTTACAGGACTGAATAATGACACTATGGTCATGTATTCCTCTGCTAGGCTAACCCACATAAATAAATAGGTCCCAGGTTCACATTTGGAGACCTCCCAGAACAAACCATTTGGAAGCGTGGCTATGATCTGGGTTAGCCGAGACTGTGGATGGATTGTAGCATGAAGACCCTTTGGGGGATGATTATCTGAATCTCTTGAGCTCTCTGTTTGTCATTCTCACTCATGAAAAAAAAACTTTTTAAAACTTCAACAATCTTAATATAAAATATGAGAATGTAAGATAACATTGATAAGGTTGTGATATTTCTAATACTAACATAACATAATGAAATTATATAACTCAGGCTTTCTTACTGTTGCTATTCATATGGTATAAATTTTTTCATTCCCTCATATATTTTTTTCTTTTTCTTTTTTTTGCCAGATGGTGTGTGTGTTTACCAGAGGGAGCTAGAAAGACAGAGAGAGAGGGAGAGGAAGAAAGCACCTCCCCAATGGGGCGAGATCACACCACAATTCCTTCTACTACATTTTTTTCTCTGTAGGATCATGGGGTATGCACACACAAGTGCCTGGCATATTTCTAAAGCTACAGACCAGGACTCAAACCACCTGTCTGGCCATGTGGGATCTGACTCCTTTAACCCAGGCCACGGGTCCATCTCTTCGCTTTTAACCTATTTGAATCTTTGAATACAAAAATGTGTTCTCTACAGATGGTATGCATATATAATGGAGCTAATGTTTTTAAAACCAATCTGATAATCTCTGCATTTGATTGGTTTAATTCATTCATATGTCATATTAATAATAATATGATTGAATTGGTATCTGTCTTTTTTTTGTTTTCTATCTTTATGAATTTTGCACATCATATATAGTTTTATATATGATCCGTCTAAATTAGTATAGAAAAGGTGGGAAAATAAATATGCACTACTCTTTTTTTTTGTAATTATAAAATTACAGAGCCAGCCTGTGGCATGGTGGTTAAGGCAGCTGGATCCCACATGGCTGACAGTGTGACTCGAGTCCTTGACCTAGAGGCTTAAAAAACACAGCGGCGTGTGTATACTTGCCTAAAATTTTGAAAGAAGAGAAAAATGGGGAGGTGACATGGCATGACCATTCTCCATCGGGGAGAGGAGGTGGACCTTTCTTTCTCTCTCTCACTTTCTTTTTCTCCCCACCCTGTCTCTGTCACTTACTCATGGCCTCTGGCAAAATAAAAACAGGGATCAAAAAGGTAAAAACAGGGGACCAGCAGTTAGCATAATGGCTATGTCACTGGACTCCCACGTAGTCAACCGCGGTTCGAGTCCCGGACCCTGTGGCTTAAACTCACACTGGGCGCATGTGCGTGCATGCTCAAGATCCCGAGAGGAGAATGGAGGAGAAGGGATTGCGGCATGGCCATCCCCCCTGGGGGGTGATTTCTTGCTTTACGTCTTTCTGTCTCTCTCTCTCTCTCTGTCTGGCGAGCGCATGCGCCCTATAGTAAAAACCTCTCTAAAAAGAAAAAAAAAAATGTAAAACCATAAAATTACCTTGGCTGAGATTCTTCGATTCCCCTTCCCCTTCCCCTTCCCCTTCCTACATTTAAGTTACTGACAGAGGTTGTTTTCATCCTGAAGAACGATCTTTAATGTTTCTTGTTAAGGAGTTTGTGATAGCAACAGTTTGTTGCATATCTAGCAGACTATTTTACTTTCATTTGTGAAAGATATTCATGCTGGCTATAAGATTCTTTATTATCACCTTTTCTCTTATTTTCCTTCACATTGAAATGGTTTGTTGCTGCCTTTTGGCCTCCCTTACTTCTGACGGGAATCTTTTTGAGGTTTCCTTGTGCATGACCAGTTACTTGTTCCACTCTCAACGCTTTAGGATTTTCTCTTAGTCTTTCCCAATTTTTATTATGTCTATTCTGGACTTCTGTGCTTTTATCCTACTTACAGTTTGTTGAATTTTAGAATATGTAAATTACTTTTTAAATTTTTTTATAGACCATAGATTAGTTTTTTTTTTTTTGAGAGGTTTTTTTTTTTTTTTTTTTTTTTTTTTTTTTCCTATAGGGCACGTGTGCTCGCCAGACAGAGAGAGACAGAGAGATAGAAAGCGAGATATCACCCCCCCAAGGGAAGATGGCCACGCCACAATCCCTTCTCCTCCATTCTTCTCTCAGTATCTTGGGCACGCACGTGCCTGGTGTGAGTTTAAGCCACCGGGTCCGGGACTCGAACCACTGTCGGCTACATGGGAGTTCAGCGACATAGCCATTACACTAACTGCTGGTCCGGATTAGTTTATCTTTAACACCCATCATGCCAGGAATTCTTAGTGAATAAATTCCAGAAGCTCAGGCTCCTTTCCATTGGTTCTTATAAACTGTGCTTCTCTGGGTGGAGCAGGCTGGCGCTTCAGTTGAACCCAGGTACCTTTCTCTTTGGCTTCCTTCTCTTTCTGGTCATTTGCCTTCTCACATTTTAGGAAGCTGTCTTTGCTCTTAGAATGCTTAATATACTCAATACGCATATTAATTCTCTTGGCAGGAATCTTGCCCTTAACTTGTTTGTTTATAACAATGCCAATAGCATGCTGGGTAACATTGTAGACTCTTCCAGTTTTGACATGGTAACATCTTTGGGGCATTCCTTTTTGAACAGTACCCATTCCCTTCATGTCTACAATATCACCTTTCTTGTAGATTTGCATATATATTGCCAAAGGAATCACTCCATATTTTTTTGTTGTTGTTGTTGTTTTTTTTTGGAGAGGTTTTTGCTATACGGCGCGTGAGCTCACCAGACAGACAGAGAGAGAGCGAGACATAAAGCGAGAAATCACCCCCCCCCCCCAGGGGGAATGGCCACCCGCAATCCCTTCTCCTCCGCTGTCCTCTCGGGATCTTGGGCATGTATGCACACATGCCCAGCGTGAGTTTAAACCACCGTGTCCAGGACTCGAACCGTGGTCAACTACATGGGAGTCCAGCGACACAGCCATTACACTAACTGCTGGTCCCCCACTCCATGTTTTCTAAAAGGCCTAGAGAACATGTATCGGGTGCCTCTCTTTCCCTTCGTGTTCGTCATTTTGATTAATTACTGAAAGATGGTAATTCTGGCCAAAAGGGAGAATATGCAAATTAATTTATGTAATCAAACTTTTTATAGGCTTAATGATTTCCCACCTACTTATTTTTAAAAGAACTATTTGTTGGGACCAGCAGTTAGCGTAATGGCTATGTTGCTGGACTCCCACGTAGTCGACCGCGGTTCGAGTCCCGGACCCGGTGGCTTAAACTCACGCCGGGCGCGTGTGCGTGCGTGCCCAAGATCCCGAGAGGAGAATGGAGGAGAAGGGATTGCAGCGTGGCCATCCCCCCTGGGGGGTGATTTCCTGCTTTCTGTCTCTCTGTCTGTCTCTGTCTGTCTGGCGAGCGCACGCGCCCTATAGCAAAAACCTCTCCAAAAAAAAAAAAAGAAAAAGAAAAGAAAAAAAAAAAAAAAAAAAAAAAAAAAAAGAACTATTTGTTTAATCTTATATATCATTATTAGTTTTTTAACTTGCTACAGGGAATGAATTCTATTTCCATTGATTGGATCATTTCTGATATTGAACTTAAGCCAAAATTATACTTGACTTACCTTTTTGGGTTTATTATTTGTTCTATTCTCCCTGTGTGTGTGTGAAAGAAATATACATTAACACAATTAATGGTAAATTTACTTATTTTTGTAAACATATTTTATTATCCAAAAGAAAGAACTATTACCAATTATTTTTGTGGAGAGAGGCAATAAACTTCTGTGAAGAATTTCTATATTCCATCAACATATTCACTGAAACTTGGGACTGAGGTGTCAAAAGTTTAATGTACATTTGTCTTCCATTCCAGATAGGCTGTGCTTTGTGAAACTTTGTTCTTAAAGTTTAGATTGCCATCATTTAAAACCTCAAACTAGGTAAATCTTCTTTGAAAAGAAAAATACTAAAAGTAAAAGATAAATTGGAAAATGTGATAAGCCAAAAAATTCCAACTCTTTCAAGGAGTTACTACATGCTAATCAAACACTTATAAAATGTTATTTTTATCATTTTCTACTTACTAAAGACTCAAGGGAATCTACTGAAATAAAACAAAGAAAAGCATACTTTTCTCTGAGGATTAGAATTGTTAAAGCACTAATTGTTAGCAATAAATGACACCATTGTAGCCTACTTTATATAAATGTAGATTTAAATATATAAAAGTACCCCAGAGGAATATTTAAGTGATAAAAAAAAATGAAAACTTTAACAGGAACATCCACAGTTTGCTATCGAGGGTGACAGTGGAAATCTGAAGCTCGCTTATGTATACCATGGATTGAACCACTGGTACATAAAAACATGAATGAATTATAAAAACAGTATTATACATGAAAAAAGCTGGTACATTATGACTTCATAGACACACAAAAAGACAGTACGGTCTGGTCTATATAATTCTGGTAAAGTCTAAACTACAGAACCAGAATCTAGCCAGTATTTTCAGGGGCTAAGTGGGAGGACTAGGGATAGTCTACAACAATGTTAAAGAGAAAAAAATTTAAATAATTATTTATTTTATTTTATTTATTATTATTGTTAATTTTTAATTTGCTATAGGGCATATGTGCTCACTAGAGAGAGAGAGAGAGAGAGAGAGAGAGAGAGAGAGAGAGAGAGAGTAAAAGTGCTAAAGCAGACTGCCAGGTCCAGGGCTTGAACTGCTGTCAGCATGTGGGAGTCCAGTGCCCCAACTACCACACCACCTGTTGGCTCCAAAGAGAAATTTTTTTACTGTGGTGATAAAAATGCTTTAGACTTTGATTGTCTAGCTAATTGCATGAATATATGTATGTATGTGTGTGTATATATATATATATATATATATATATATATATATAAATGTATCTCCACAAAACAGTGAACTTTTAATTAAATTCAATCTCAATTACCTTTCCATCAAAATTAAGTATCATTTGCCTCTTTGTGAAAAGTTTTTATTTATTTATTGAGAGAGAGAGAGAGAAGACAGGGACTCTGATAGGGTCTTGACACATGACAATCTACCCCTTGTCTTCCATCCAGCCAGAATCAGGAGTGCACCCATGGGCGTGCCTGGTATTAATCTGGAATCTGATCTTCCCATAGGGTTCCAGTATCACTGAGTGTTGCCCTAAACGTGTGCCACCCTGGCTGGGCTATTTCTTTCTTAATAGGCTATTTAGATTAATCAGATCTTCGCTTCTCAATAAGATAGCTATGGGACCAGCAGTTAGCGTAATGGCTATGTCACTGAACTCCCATGTAGTCGACCGTGGTTCGAGTCCCAGACCCAGTGGCTTAAACTCACACCGGGCATGTGTGCTTGTGTGCCCAGAATCCTGAGATGAGAATGAAAGAGAAGGCATTGCGGCATGGCCATCCCCCCTAAGGGATAATTTCTCACTTTCTGTCTGTCTCTCTCTGTCTTTCTGGGGAACACACATGCCCTATAGCAAAAACCTCTCCAAAAAATAAAAACTAATAAAATAGCTATTAGTCACATGTGGAGATTTAATAATAGTATATATAATTATATATATAATATATAATATATATTACATATTATATATAAAAATATAAAAAAATAAAAGCTAAATACAATTAAATATTCAGTTTTCAGTCACACTAGCCACTCTTGAAATGCTAAATCGCCATAGATGGCAGTGGCTACCATTTTTCACAAAACAACTTAGATAATTAACTTTTATTGTAATAACACCTAACATGACATTTACACTTTTAGCATATTTTAAAAATTCACAATTTGCATTGTTAAGTATAGGCACTACATTATACCGCATATCTCTAGAACTTATTCATCTTGCATTAAAAAAAAAAAAGTGTTACTCATTGAACAATTCTCCATTTACTAGTATACCTAGTTCCTGGTAACCACCATTCTGATCTCTGATTCTGTGAATTTTAGAT
Source organism: Tupaia tana (assembly GCA_026018925.1). Lineage (NCBI taxonomy): Eukaryota > Metazoa > Chordata > Mammalia > Scandentia > Tupaiidae > Tupaia > Tupaia tana. The sequence goes on along the minus strand of JAKSZU010000006.1, from coordinate 160,601,689 downwards.
ACTTTTTGTAAGCAGAATCATTCAATAATGGTCTTTCTGTGATTAGTTGGTTTCACTGAGCATAATATCCCAATCCATCTGTGGCATTGTGTGTAGCAGATTTCCATCTTCTTCAAATTAGAATAATCAACCATTATATGTATGCATATCACATTCTCTGCATCAAATTATCCTTCAATAGACATTTAAGTTGTTTCCAAACATGGCAATTGTGAATGACGCTTCAATGACCATGGTTATGTAACAATCCCCTTGAGATCCTAGTTTATTCTTTTCTATTTATACCTAGAGGTGGGATTGCTGGATAATATGGTAGTTCTAGTAATTTTTGGAGAAACCTCCATAATGTTTAGCATGTAGCTGCATTATTTTACATTATTTTTACATTATTTTACATCATTATACAGGGATTTTAATTTTTCTATATTCTTGTCAATTTCATCCTTTGATTTTTGGTAATAGCCATCATAACAGGTATAAGGTGATACTTCATTGTGGTTTTGATTTGTACTGATGTTTAATAATGTTGAGCTCTTTTTCAAAAACCTGTTAGCATTGTATATTTTCTTTGCAGAAATGTATATCTGAGCTCTTTGCCTTTTTTTTGTTTTAGGTTGGCAAATTTATTCTTTCTGTATAACTGCTGGATTGTACTCATAGCCTGCACACGCACCCAGTATGTTTTTCAAACTGCCAGATCTGGAACTTGAACTTTATAGTCAGATGTATGGGATTGCCTTCTGAGTGTTGCTGTAATTATTGTTTCGTTTTGCTATTAAGTTATAGCAGTTCTTCTTATATTTTGGAGATTACCCTCTTACTAGAATTTAGGAGTTTGTGAATATTTTCTCTAATTCCATACTTTGCCTTTTACTCTACTGATTGCTTGTTTTGCTGTGCAAATTATTTTGGGGATAGTAGAAGGGCTGACTCAGTTTCAATTGTCTTTTTAAATTTTGTTGCCTGCGTTATTGGTGTCATATTTAAGAAATCATTGCAAGACCAGAGTCATCAAACTATCCCCCTGTATATTTGTTTGTTTTATTTTTTTCCTGAGAGTTTTATAGCTTTAGGTATTATGCTTAAGTATTTGATTCATTTTGAGTTTATTTTTGCATATGGTGCAAGATGAAGGCCCGATTTTATTATTTTGTATGTGTATATCTAGTTTTCCCTACATCACTTGTTAAAGAGACTATCCTTTCCACATTGTATATTCTTGCCACATTTGTCAAATATCAGTTAACTGCCTGGGCAGATTTATTTCTGGTCTCTCTTTTCTCTTACATTGGTCTTTTTGTCTGATTTTAATGCCAGTACAATATTCTTTTGATTACTGTATCTTTTGTAATATATTTTGAAATCAGGAATTGTCAGCTTTGTCTTTTTTAAAAGATTGTTTTGGTAATCTAGAGTTTTTTCTGGTTCCTTATAAATTTTAGGATTTTTTTTCTATTTCTGTAAAAAGTGCAGCTGGAATACTTACAGGATTTGCAATTTATACAAGCTTCAAATAAATGTGGACATTTTAAGATAGTTTCTTATCCATGAAGATGTGATTCTGTCTATTTATTTTTGTCTTTTAAAATGTATTAATCTATGGATCTGGGACTTGAACCACGGTCGCCCAAGTGAGTGTCTAACAACGTAACCATTACATTTTCTGCTGGACCCAATGTTAATTCTTCTTTAATATTTCATAGAATTCACCAATGAAACCATCATACCTAAGACTTTTCCTTGCTGGAGATGTTTTGAATACTGACTAAATTCGGATTTAACTTAGTCATTATTGGTCTGTTCAGGCTTTCTGTTTCTTCATGATACAATCTTGGTAGGTTGTATGCTTTATCCATTTCTTCTAGGTTGTCCTTCCTCCAATTTTTCTATATATGAGCATAGACTTCAAAAAGTTCATGGAAAGTGTACATTATGAAACTTTATGCAATGCATAGAATTTTTTTTGAGAGTTTTTTGATATAGGGTGCATGCGCTCATGAGAAAGACAGAGACAGAGAGACAGAAAGTGAGAAATCACTCCCCCAAGGGGGATGGCCAGTCTGTAATTCCTTCTCTTCCATTCTCCTCTTGGGATCTTGGGCACACATGCACACATGCCCGGCGTGAGTTTAAGCCACCAGGTCCGGGACTCAAACTGTGGTCGACTACATAGGAGTTCAGCAACATAGCCATTATGCCAACTGCTGGTTTCTGATTTTTAAAAATGTTTTGCACCAGAATAAATTCATGCTTTAATTAAGTTTTTCCATGAAATTTTTGAGATTTCCTTGCATAATTGTTTATAGTTATTTCATGATAACTTTTTTTATTGTGGCATCATTTGTAATGTCTTTTCTCTCACTTATGATTTTATTTAATTGAATCTTCTCTCTCTTTTATTCTTTTTGAGAGGTTTTTGCTATAGAGCATGTGTGCTCACCAGAAAGAGAGGGAGAGAGAGAGAGAGAGAGAGAGAGAGAGAGAGAGAGAGAGAGAAAGAGAAAGCAAGAAATCACCTCCCAGGAGGGATGGTCATGCTGCAATCCCCTCTCCTTCATTCTCCTCTCGGGATCTTAGGCATACACACATACACACCTGGCATGAGTTTAAGCCACCAGGTCTGGAACGCGAACTGCAGTTGACTACATGAGAGTCCAGTGACATAGCCATTACGCCAACTGCTGGACCATTTTCTCTCTTTTTTTGTTCAAGTTAAGGATTTGTTAAAAAAAAACTTGCTATTTAATATTTTCTATTTTATTTATTTATGCTCTAATCTTTCTTTCTTTCTTTCTACTAACTGAGTTGTGAAAGCATTTTCCCTGTAAAAAGTTGTCAAAATGCTTGAAGAAGTAGTAGTTGGTTGGTGAGAAATCAGGTAAATATGGTGACTGAGGCAAAACTTCTCAGCCCAATCCATTCAACTTTTGAAGTATTGGTTGTACAATGAGCTGTCAGGAGTTATTGTGGAGATTGGGCCTCTTCTGTTGACTAAGGTGGGCTTCAGGCATTGCAGCTTTTGCTGCATCTCATGGATTTGCTGAGTATACAGCTAAAAGGTTTGGTTTCAGCAGGACTCAGAAAGCTGGAGTGAATCAGACCCCACCAAACAGTGAACAAGACCTTTTATTTTGGTGTAAGATTGGCTTTGGGAAACTTTGTAGCTCCTTCTCAGTCCAACCACTGATCTGGGTGTTGCCAATTGTTCTATAAAATCCACTTGTCATCTCTTGTCACAATCCCATTGAGAAATGGTTTAGCGTCATGTAGAATAATAATGCAGGAGTGCCGGGTAATCAGACTCAACATTCTTGCTGGTTCTTGTCCAAAGCTCACGGAGAATTAGAGACACAGACACAAAGAGGAGAGTAATATGGAGGTATTAGGGAAGGAGAAAAAGCTTCCAATGAGGGGTTTTTATCTAGCAGTCTGAGCAATGGGCTGCTATCTGATAAGAAAGTGGGTTTTAGCAAATGGTTACAGGTTAGTCTGAATGGTTTATTACCCTATTATTTGTGGAGTCAGCAGACCATGGGTTTTGTATTTCTTGTTAGAATACAGTTACTAAATAGAAACTGTTGCCCTTAGCAATCGTTACTTTAAATCCCAATACAGCTTGTGTTTTGGCTGTGGAAACTTAGCCACTGTCACTCCACCCTGGCTTTATCCTGTGTGCTCAAGATACTTCTCTCCTGCCTTATTATCAAGGAGTCATACATCCTTTAGAGACATGTGAAGGGGTTGTACATGAATCAGACCATACAGGAAAACCTTGGAGACTTCATTAAAAGAAAAGCACAGTGATTTCCTTTCGGGACCCTAACCCTAACAACCTGTAAGTGGGGTCTAACTTCTGTCTCAGTAAGAGAAGACAATACTTCAAAATGACAACTTTTCTGATTTTTGGTCAGCTCATAAGACACTCATTATTGAACTTTTTTGCCTTCTAATTTGTTTCAGATGCTGAATAGAATGGTCAACATTGAGTTCTTTGGCAACTTCTGGTGTAACCAATATTGCTCTCAATTCGTCATTGTTTACTTCCAATGGATGGTCACCATGCTCCTCATCTCCAGAGCTTTCATCTCCTTTGCAAAACTTCTTGAACCACCACTGCACTTGTACGTTCATTAGCAGTTTCTGGGCCAGTGTGTTATTGATATTATGAGGTGTCTCTGCTGCTTTACAACCCACTTTGAATTTAAATAAGAAAATCACTTAAAATAATAAATAAATAAAATCACTCTAATTGCTTTGTTTATCTAACATCATTTCCATAGTCTAAAATACATATCAAACAGCAAATTTCAACAATTCAAGATCTGCAATTACTTTTGCACCAACCTAATAGGTTAGCCCTTGTGCCTAATGATTAACTAATGAAAGTTAATAATAACCTTGCTGAGTATTTATAGATACCAGGCAAAGACACAAGGACTAGAAAGGTGCCACTAGGCCCCTCCTATATAATCAGCCAAAAAGATTTAATCAGTTTAAGCATTGCAAAATCACACGTTGATCCTTGCTAGAGAGAGAGAGACAGACAGAGAGAGAGAGAGAATCATCATCCCCTGGGGTGATGGCCTTCTCTCCCATTCTCCTCTCAAGATTTTGGGCAAACACACACACACACACACACACACACACACACACGTGTTATTTCAAGACTTGGGCCTGGAGCTTGAACCACAGAGTTGGCCAGGTAAGATCCAGCTGCCTTAACCACCATACTACTGAATAGCCCATCGTTGCTTGTCTTTAAGCTCCTTACAGAGAATTGAAATCAATCATTCTGCCCTGTATGCCCAGAGTAAAAATTGCTCTTCAAGTAGTGATTGCCTCCCTGATGTCATGAGGTTTGTATTTACATAATTTTGCCCAAATTCAATCAACATCCTCCTGATTTTACCCAAAACAATGAGTAACTTGCCCTTTGCTTCTAGATGAACTCTCACACTAACCTCTTCCCCTATATATGGAGTTCTGTGTTTTTTCCGCTACAGCGGAGATGGTTATGGACTCTAATCCCCTCCCCCCCAGTGCTAGCATCACCAAAATGACTCCCTTTCCTTATTCACCAGCTCTTGTCTCTCAAGATTGGTTTTTGCAGAACAACAAATGTGACAGCCCTGATCTAGTCCTTCAGGACGAGCATCCCTTCCTGTTCCCGCAGCAATAATACTGCATTGCTAATCTCAAAAAATTGCTGACACTTAGATCATAAAGATTCCCAAAATACACATATGCAAAATAACTATGAAACATGATGGATATGTTAATTACATTTGCTGTGATATTTACATTTACAGTGTATATGTATATAATCATCATGTTGTATGCCTTAAGTATATATAATTTTTATATGTATAATGAAATTCAATAAAACTAAAAAAAGTGTAAATAAACCTTAAATAAAAAAGCAGAAACACAAGAAAAGAGGAAAAATAAAATAGTCACCAAAGAATGATAAATGTGAACTCTTGCATCCTTTGAACTTGGGAGGGGTGAAAGAAAAACAAAACAAGCTTTCTATAGAATTTCTGTTCTTATCCCTACACTTAGAAATATTTCAAAGTAGACTGCATACTTGCCAGTTACTAGAACATCCCCAACACAAAGTTTAACAGGGTCTCAGTAAGTAGCTCCAAAATATCCAGCAACTGCAAAAGTCAGTCCTCTCAGTAGGACCAAATACACACAAGTATTACTCCAAAGAATATGACCTGGCCATAATATAGCTCATATGACATAAATGACAGGTTGAAAGGTTTCAGCCGATAACCGGCCGATCCTCCTGGTCCAGGGAGTGCTACGGCGACCCCAATCAACCACAAAAGTCGGTTCTTGATGTAAAGTACAAGAGGCTTTATTTCTAGCGCGCTAGGACTCCACTCCCGGTCTTACAAGACACGAGGAAGAGTGGAGCCCCGAACAAAGGGACATTCAAGTTATATATACACAAGTCAGCGGTGTGGGGGGAGGGAGGGAGCAAGATAAGGGGCTATTAGGGTAGGTTTATGGCGATCCTGAAGCTGCCTGCTTCAGGATCAGATTTGCAGAGGCATCTGACAAATGGCTCCGGGCTTCCTGCAGGGTGCTAAACTAACTGGCAAATGGCTCCGGGATTCCTGCAGGATGCTAACAATTTGCTCCGGGCTTTCACAACTTCAGCATTTTATTAAGGGGGGGGGGGGTATGGTTTACTTTTATTCTTACATTCCCCCATTTTCTGTTTTGGAGGAAGTTTAAATCATAAAACTTAAGGGCCTATGGAAAAATATCCGGACCAGGTTCGGCCTGCGGGAGTGAGTGATACTGTTGTTGAAGCATAAGGACTTGAACTGCACTTAGGGGGTTGCACCATTGATTGCTACAGTCGTAAGGAGAGAATTGATTAAAGGAGACAGTAATTGCGTCCCAGCAGGAGCTGGGGTTCCAATCAGTCATACCAGTGGTCTTACAACCCCCGGCCCTACAGAATAGGTATTCTATACCCCCACATTGTTCCATTTCTGGTGACCGGTCATTTTTGGGGCATACATATAGTTTGGCGGCCTATAATTCCCTTCGTTTATTTCGGCTTGCACATCCGATATGTCTGGGCCCGTGGGGATCATCTGGGGAGCCCTATTCAGGTGCAAGTTGAGGGAGGTGAGTTAATTCGCGTAGGAGTAAAAGGGGCTATGTGGTCCTATTGCTAAGAAACAGTATTCAGGATATAGGTCAGGCCACCAAGTCCAGGGTGGTTTCAGTTCTGAAACAGAGTAAACTATTTTTCCAGCTCCTGAAACTACTTCCCAGGTCAATGATTGGGGAGCATGGGGGTTAACAGTACTTATTGGAGAAAGTGCCGTTAGCAGAAGGAGCAGGATGTTTCCTGCAAATGCGGAGTTTGAGGGGGTTTTCCAGTCTTTCCAGTTTCCAGGTGGTATCCAATGGTGGTGCTGGCTTGACATGCAACGCATGGGTCCAGGAGGTGATGCCATCAACTTTTATTGCTGTAGGGGTGGTCAGCAACACCAGGTAGGGTCCTTTTCACCGGCTCTAGGTTTGCCACACGATGTCATCGGACGTACACCGAGTCTCCGACCTGGAATCAGTGAGGCACTGGAGTTTCCCCCGGTTTATAAGCCTAGGCAAGTTGACTCCAGATCTCTTTTTGCACTGCTTCAAGGGCCTTTAGCCTGGTATAGAGGGATTGAGAAAGGTGAGAACTAGAGAGAGGAAAATTCATAGCCATAAGTGGGGGCGGGGCCCCGTACAGAATCTCAAAAGGAGTTAGGTTACAAGGTCCAGGAGTGTTCCGTACAGGGAACAGGGCGAAGGGAAGGAGGACTGTCCAGTCTTTTATGCCAGTTTCTAAGGTCAATTTAGTCATGGCCTCTTTTAGAGTTCTATTCATACGTTCTACCTGTCCTGAACTTTGGGGTCTATATGCACAATGTAATTTTCAGTTGGACCCCATGATCCTGGCCAGTCCCTGACTGATCTGGGCGACAAAGGCAGGGCCATTGTCAGATCCAATAGCGAGGGGCACCCCAAATCTTGGGAAAATTTCTTCCAGAATTATTTTGGCAACGACTTGAGCAGTTTCCTTTTTCGTGGAGAAAGCTTCAACCCATCCTGAAAAGGTGTCAACCAGTACTAACAGATATTTAAGGCCATATTTACCTGGTTTTATCTCAGTAAAGTCTATTTCCCAGTAGCTTCCTAGGGGATCCCCTCGGAGCCGTTTTCCTGGTGGCATTTTATTTGGGCAGGCATTAACTAATTGGCAAGGTTTACAGTCTTTTATCGTCATTTTAGCCAACTTGTGTAAGTTTAAGATGTGAAATGAGGACCGCTGGACGGAGGTTATCAAATGTTTTAAGCCTAAATGGGTTAATTTATGAAGTTGTTTGAGAAAAGCTGTAGCTTGTTTTAGGGGAAGGTTGGTTGTTCCTTCTAAAGTCTTTCAGATCCCCTCAGGGGTCACCGAGTGAGGGCCCAGTTTGTTAATTTCTAGTATATCTTGTTCTGTATAAATAAAGGTTTTAACTGGATTTTCTTCATCTAGAACTGTCGTTGATTGGACCAACAATATGTTAAGTCCTTGGGCGGCTCGCTTAGCTGCCTGGTCAGCTCGCCGGTTCCCTTCTGCCACCCGGTTGTTCCCCTTTTGATGTCCTGGACAGTGGATAATAGCCACTCATTTGGGGAGATGCATGGCTTCTATCAGGTTTAAAATTTGTTTTTTATATTTTATGTCCTTGCCTGCCAAGGTTAATAAGCCCCCGTGACTATAAATGGCCCCATGGATGTGTGCGGTAGCGAAAGCATACCGACTGTCAGAGTAAATATTTATGTTCTTTCCTTTAGCCAAGCGTAGGGCTTGTGTTAAGGCTATAAGTTCAGCCTTTTGAGCAGACGTTCCCTCAGGTAAACTGCTTACCCAGACGATTTGCTTGTCGTCTTCTACCACCGCCCATGCCACCCTTTTACCTTCTATGAGGTAGCTGCTCCCATCCATGAACCAAGTTAATTGGGTATTCAGCAAGGGTTGGTCCTGAAGTTCTCATCGAATTCCAGTTTCTTCCGCTAGGATTTCTTGGCAGGTATGGATGACTGTTCCTTGAGCCGAAGCGTCAGGCAGCAGCATGGCAGGTTTGAGAATGGCCAGAGGTCCAAATTGGACTCTGTTCTTGTCTAATAAAAGGCTCTAGTAGTGGGTCATGTGAGCGTTAGATAACCACCGGTCAGGAGGTTGTTGAACTATGCTTTCCAGAGCATGGGGTGCAATGATTAGTAACTTTTGTCCCATAGTTAACTTATCAGAGTCCTTTACCAGAGTTGCCACTGCCGCAATAGATCTCAGGCATGCTGGCCATCTTCCGGCCACTGGGTCTAATTTTTTGGAAAGATAGGCCACTGGCCTTTTCCAGGGTCCCAAAGGCTGTGGGAGCACTCCTCGAGCTATTCCCTTCCGTTCAGCAACATACAGAGTGAAGGGTTTCGTCACATCTGGTAATGCTAGGGCCGGGGCAGATAGTAAGGCCTTTTAAATATTGTCAAAAGCCTGTTGTTGGTCAGTGCCCCATTCAAAGGGGACTCCCTCGTTTGTCAACAGATAGAGAGGCAAGGCCAGAGTGGCAAACCCTGGAATCCATAGACGACAGAACCCTGCTGTTCCCAGGAATTCTCACACCTGACGGGCTGTGCGAAGAATGGGGATCTGGGTCACAGTTGTTTTCTGGCTTCTGTCAAATGTCTTTTCCCTCCCTTTAAGGTATAGCCCAGATAAATTACCTCCTTTTTGCAGATCTGGGCCTTTTTGGCAGAGGCTCTATGTCCCAGACGGGTCAGTTCTTCTAGCAGGAGTCCCGTGCCTCGCTGACAGGCTTTTTCTGTCTCCCCTGTGAGTAACAAATCATCTACACATTGGAGGAGAGTTATTTTGGGGTGGCTGGCTCGGAAGTGGGCAAGGTCCTGATGGAGGGCCTCATCGAAAATGGTTGGTGAGTGCCTGAATCCTTGAGGGATCCTAGTCCATGTTAGCTGCCCTATAATCCCTGTATCTGGATCCCTCCGTTCAGAGGCAAAAAGGCTTTGGCTGGAAGGGTGTAGTCGCAAACAAAAGAAAGCGTCTTTTAGGTCTAAGACAGTATACCAGTCATGCTCGGGAGGAAGAGAGCTAAGCAGGTTATATGGATTAGGCACAGTGGGATGAATATCTTGTACTCGCCTGTTGACTTCTCCTAAGTCTCGCACAGGATGGTAGTCATTTGTACCAGGTTTTTAAACAGGCAATAAGGGCGTATTCCATGGCGATTGGCACTTTTTTAGAATGCCTAGATGTAAGAGGCACTGGATGTGGGGCCGAATTCCCTCTCGGACTTCTTTGGTCATGGGATATTGGCGTACTACCACAGGAGCCAAAGTGGCCTTCAGTTCTATTACTATTGGGGCCTATTAATGGCCAGTCCCATCCCAGCCGTTTCAGCCCATGCGCCCGGGTATTTTTGTAACCAGATTTGGAGGGGGGCCGCATTTTTGTGTGGGTCCTTGTAAAGCTGGTGTTCATCCTCTAGGCACATGGTCAAGATTAAGGTCTGTGCATTATGAGAGACCTTTGGCCCCCTGGGGCAAAGTTGATTTGGGCCCCCATTTTAGTAAGTCTCTTCCAAGTAGAGGAGCTGGGCATTCGGGAATTACCAAGAAAGAGTGGGTCACTTGTCCTTTTCCTAGATCTACAGTTCTTTTGGTAGTCCACTGATATTGTTGATGTCCTGTGGCCCCTATGACCCAGGATTTCTTTTCAGAAAGTGGCCCTGATGGTGCAAGTAACACGGAATGTTGTGCTCCCGTGTCAACCAGAAAATTAATTGACTTCCCTTCCACCTTTAAAGTTACCCTAGGCTCGGGGAGGGGCTCCGAGCCCCGTCCCCCCTAGTCCGAATCTCCACGTAAGGCCAGTACTTCAGCCTGTTGATCCGGTTGGGCTTTTTGTTTTCTTTTCCATTTAGGGCAGTCCTTGGCCCAGTGCCCTCTCTCTTTACAATAGGCACATTGGTCCTTTTCCAGTGGGATGCGACCAGGCTTTTGCCCTTTGGCGGGTTCTCTTCTTGGTTCCCTTTCCTTAACTACAGTGGCCAGGATCCGAGCTAGGTTTCTCTCGTCTCTTTTCCCTTTTATTTTCTCTTTCCTCCCTCTCTTTTTCTTTCCTTTGTTCTTTTTCCTCTTCTGTCTCCCTTTTATGATATACCTTTTCTGCCTCTTTAACTAAGTCTTGTAAAGAGAAATCTTGTAATCCTTCCAATCTTTGGAGCTTTTTCTTAATATCAGGTGCTGACTGACTAATGAAGGCCATAGCCACTGAGGCCCGCTGTCCTTCCAAAATAGGATCAAACGTGGTAAACCGTCTAAATGCCTCCATGAGGCCTCAAGGAACACTGAAGGGGGCTCAGTGGCTCCTTGCATAATTTCTCTTACCTTTGCCAAATTGGTGGGATGCCTTGCGGCCCCACGGAGGCCAGCCACTAGAGCCTGGCGATAGACTGTCAGTCGCTCCCTACCTTCTGCGGTATTGAAGTCCCAGTCAGGTCAGGAAAGAGGGAATGTAGCCTCAATAAGGTTAGGGAGCTGAGTGGGCCACCCGTCTGGTCCAGGGACGTTTTTTCTGGCTTCCAACAGGATTCTCTCCCTTTCTTCCGTAGTAAAGAGGGTCTGCAGGAGCTGTTGGCAATCGTCTTAAGTTGGCTGATGAGAAAACATCAAAGACTCTACCAGGCCGGTTAGGCACTGGGGTCCTCGGAAAAAGGGGGGTGGTTAGTTTTCCAATTATAAAGATCAGAAGAGGAAAAGGGCCAGTATTAGAGCGGCTGCAAGGGGGGCAGCCCTTCTTTGGTAACTGGCGGTGGGGGCCCATATGCTCGTAGGGGCAGTGCAACAGTGGTGTCAGGGGAAGGGAGCGCTTGTCCGTGGTGACTTCTGGTGCCTTGAGCTGGGCCCCAGAGTGCACTCTCTAGGGGTGCAGACGGAGCGGGGGCGGCTCGGGAAGGTCCCTGCCGCCTAGGGTGCGCATCCTGCCGCTGCCCCCTGCCGCCTCCGTCGCCGCCACCGCCATACCCCTCCGCCTGCATGCTTCCCACTGGAGCCAGCCAGGTCTGCCACCGCCCCCTAGGCTGTCCACAACCTTTCTTGGCTCCCTTTGTGCTGGAGGGGAATCATTAGAATCAGGCGAGGTGTGGGGTCTCTGGGCAGCAGTTTATCAGACTAGGCTTTTTTTTTTTTCTTTTCTTTTTTTAAGTTCAGCACTGCACGGGAAGTTACAAGTACGCCCCGCATTCCGCGCCGAGTAGATTCAAGGTTACTCGGGATGGGAGCAGAGCGTGTGTTTTCCGGACTTTATACCCCCGGCGCTTGCGCCCACCGGCGCCCACCGGGCAGGGGGCTGTGCAGGCGCTGGGGCGGGCTGTGGGCGCTCCTGGCGCAAGCAACCCGCAACTTGCAGAACCGCGGCCCAGGCGAGCGCTTCGCACAGGGGCCAGACCCCGGAGGCCAGTGTCTCCGGGGTGACCCGCGCTCTGCCCGCTCGCCGCTCGATCCACTGCCTTGGTTCCGGCCCCTTTCTCCGCGTCCATTCCAGCCTCAGCCCCCGGGCCGCCCACCCGTCAGGCCTGGCCCACGTGCAGCCCTCGTCTCCGGCTCGGCCCCGCCAGGCAGGGGCTGGCATCCCCGGCGGGCTGGAGCGCCTGCCTCGCCGCTCAAGGCCATGCACAGCCACGTCTAGGCTGGCCCCTCAGCGGCGCCGCCCATCCTCCAGGCCCCATCGGCCCCCTGCCCCGCTGCCGGCCAGATTAAGCAACGCTCACCCGGCCTGCGCCCTGGCGCAGCGCCCTCGCCCCCCGCCCGCGGGGCTCCCCGCCTGGCTGGAGCGTGCGCTGGGGAGCAGGCGGCAGCCGGGCGGGGCGGTGGCCATGTTGTGGGGGCTGGTTCAGGCAGGCCACCAGGGTCCCTGTGCTCCCCCCCTGTTGGAGGGGGAGGGTGAGAATGAGGGGGTGTATGGGACAGAAAATGGGGGAGGTAGGTCTAGGAGGAGATCTTGGGTCTCTGGGTGGATCCGTTTGGAACGGCCTGATTGGTTTGCCCCTTCCAGAGAGTCAGAATCAGGGGAGTGGGTTACCAAAACCTTGAGGGGGGGGGGGGTAGGGTGATCAGCTTGATGCCTGGGAATCCAGGGCTGGACTCAGGTGGGAGGATTTCGTATCAGGTCTTGCCAGACGACGATGTACGGCTGTTGATCTGGATGACTTCCAGGTCCTTTCTGAAAAACAATGTCTTTAACGGCAAGAACAGTTTGAGATCAAATGTGCCCTGGGATGGCCATCCGACATTGAAAGTGGGCCACTCTGATGTACAGTACGTCTGCCAGAGACCCTTCCTAATCTCTATAGATAGGTCGCGACCTCTTCCCTTTACTTTAGTCCAATGTCCAAGAGTCAAATTTAGAGGAGTCACTACAGTCTGTCCCATCGTCAATGAATAGGTTAAAAACACAGACAAAATAACAAAGAACAGGACAAGAGAAACAAAAAGCAACTTACCGACCTAGGTCTTCCACAATTTCAGAACAGATTCAGACGGGCATTGGCTGTGAAGGCCTCTGCGCCCTTACTGCAGGAGACAATCAGGCGTCCCTGATCCTCCCTCGCCCTTGGGGCGTCCCCCAGGGCTGCAGCCTGTGGTCCTCCAGGCACGTCTACCGACCACAGTCCGGCTATTTTACAATAGTCCGAACAGCTGCGATACCAGATTCAGGCCTTTACAGGAAGACAGATAAAAGGATAGTAGACAGACAAAGGCTCACCTCCAAGGCCGACGTTGTAGGAGTGGGGTGGCCGTGAGTTCCCGGCCAACGCACCAAATGAAAGGTTTCAGCCGATAACCGGCCGATCCTCCTGGTCCAGGGAGTGCTACGGCGACCCCAATCAACCACAAAAGTCGGTTCTTGATGTAAAGTACAAGAGGCTTTATTTCTAGCGCGCTAGGACTCCACTCCCGGTCTTACAAGACACGAGGAAGAGTGGAGCCCCGAACAAAGGGACATTCAAGTTATATATACACAAGTCAGCGGTGTGGGGGGAGGGAGGGAGCAAGATAAGGGGCTATTAGGGTAGGTTTATGGCGATCCTGAAGCTGCCTGCTTCAGGATCAGATTTGCAGAGGCATCTGACAAATGGCTCCGGGCTTCCTGCAGGGTGCTAAACTAACTGGCAAATGGCTCCGGGATTCCTGCAGGATGCTAACAATTTGCTCCGGGCTTTCACAACTTCAGCATTTTATTAAGGGGGGGGGGGGTATGGTTTACTTTTATTCTTACAAGGTCACCACCTGTAATAGCAAGTAGATTAATAAACTACTAAATAGACTCAGAAAAATTGCATACTGGATGAATCACATACAGTATATTGTACGATGTTTACTGGCCTAGAGAAATAAAAGAAGGCAAGGAAACTTTGGGTAGGGGTAAGAGACTATTAAAGAGGAAGATTTGGAAAAATATATAATTTGTTAAAATTAAAAATAATTAAAATGCTGAATATAGGCTGAACAACTGGTTGACTCATTTGAACATTTAATACTTCAAAAAGAAAATACTTCTCAATCATAGTGTGCAAACAGGCAATGTAATGACAATATCAAAAAGTTTATAAGACACTGTATATACAAAAACATTCTAATATGTATTTGATTGGATAACCACAAGGACATACTTAAAATAGAGAAAATAATTGCATTAAAAGAATGGTTGGTAACATTTCCAAATTGATAAAAGATATTAATATGCAGTTTCAGAAAGCCAAATAAATGTTAAACTAGTTAAATAAAAAAAAACCTGTGAGTTGACAAATTGTAAGGAAATTGTTAAAACTGAAAGGATAAAGAGATCTTTTTTTTTTTTTTTTTTTTTTTTTTTTTTTTTTTTTTTTTGGAGAGGTTTTTGCTGTAGGGCACGTGTGCTCGCCAGAAAGACAGAGAGAGACAGAAACAGAAAGTGAGAAATCACCTCCCCGGGGGATGGTCATGCTGCAATCCTTTCTCCTCCATTCTCCTCTTGGGATCTTGGGCATGCACGCACACACGCCCGGCGTGAGTTTAAGCCACTGGGTCCAGGACTTGAATGGCTGTCGACTGCATGGGAGTCCGGCGACATAGCCATTACGCTAACTGCTGGTCCCAGGATAAAGAGATCTTAAGAACAAAATATGGGTTATACTAATTACACATAACAAATACTAAATAGTGGCTTTGTGATACAACGATAATGTATATCTTATGATTATAATGGCTTGTCGCTGGACTCCCAAAATACTGAGAGAGAAAATAGCCAGCAATTAGACCTTTACTGATAGCCAGCAATTAGACATGCAGCAAAATCAAAACATTTAAGAATTAGAGTTTAGGGACCAGCAGATGATGTAATGGTTATGTCACTGGACTCCCACATAGTTGACCATGGTTCGATCCCGGACCTGGCAGCTTAAAACTCACACCAGGTGTTTGTGCATGCATGCCCAAAATCCTGAGAGGAGAGTGGAGGAGAAGGGATTGTGGAGAGGTCATCTCCCTGGGGGAGGGGGTGATTTCTTGCCTTCCATCTCTCTATTTCTCTCTGTCTCTCTCTGGTAAATGCACATGCCCTATACCAAAAAACATTTCTAAAAAAATGAAATAGAATTTAAACGCGTTGACAAAACGAGGAAACATAAGTCACAAGTTGAAAGCAATATTTGTAATCAATGATGGTTGGGGTCAGGAATAAAACTAAAAATCTGTGAAACTTGGGTCAACTGATGTCTTGGTGTTTGGGGCAGCTGAATCCTACATGGTCAGTTGCAAAGTCTGAGTCCCAGGCCTGGCAGCTTTAAAAACATGCTGGGCATGGGTGCATGTGAGCTACAGTCTGGAAAGACTAAATGGAGGAGAGAAGATTATGGCATGGCTACCTCCATTTTGCATGCCTTCTAGTTTCCTTTCCCTCTCTCTCTGTCTCTCTCCAGTGAGCACCCATGCCCTCTAGTAAACAAAAAATTAAAAGAAAAACAAAAATATCTGCAAAACTATAAGAAATGGATTAGCAACCTATACATAAAACCAGCTGAACATCACAGTATATAAAATAGCTGAGGATGGGGGCCAGCAGGTGATGTGGTGGTTAAGGTGCTGGACTCCCACATGGCCAACCATGATTTGAATCCCTGACCTTGAAAAAATCACACTGTGTGTGTGTGTGTGTGTGTGTGTGTTGAAAATCACACTGTGTGTGTGTGTATATGTGTGCACACCTCAAATCCCAAGAGGGGACTGGAAGAGAAGGGATTGTGGCATGACCATCTCCCCAGAGGGTAATTTCTCACTTTCCCTTGTACTGTATCTTTCTCTCTGGTGAGTGCATGTGCCCTCGGCAAAAACCTAAACAAATGAATAAATAAATAAATAATATCTGAGGATGAATTTCAACCTAATTTTTTTATTAGAAACATGTAATTAACATCATAAGAAAATGTTTTGAGAGAACTTTGAATTATCCATAACTCCTGCATGAAAAACTGGGAAGGATGGGGGCTATCTAAAAAAAATTTGGTTATTAGTAATTGGACAGATTAAGACAAGGACAATTTATCAGGCCAGGCCAGTGTACAGGAAGTAGAGATTCAGGAAGGTAGGACTGGCTTTTGGGTCCCGTTTTTCTTAGGGAAATCGCTGCTTCTAAAGTGTTGATTAAGAAACTGAGTAAATGCTCGGTGTTTTTGGCTTCTTCATACATCCAGGAAGGTGAAAACGGAACATATCAGAGGAGTCTTGGTGAACACCTCTACTTGTGTACAAAAAGAACGAACTTGAATGGACCTACACTGACCAAATCCAGGGTAGACTAGCATCAAAATAAATAATAACAGCCGTGAAAATATTGGAAACTGTGAGTCTATTATGATGTAGATAATTAGCCTCTGACTTAAAATTCATTTAAGGACTAGGGACCAGCAGTTAGCGTAGTTGCTGGACTCCCACGTAGTCGACTGCGGTTCGCGTCCCGGACCCAGTGGCTTAAAACTCACGCCAGGCACGTGTGCGTGCGTGCCCAAGATCCCGAGAGGAGAATGGAGGAGAAGGGATTGCGGCATGACCATCCCCCCTGGGGGGTGATTTCGCGCATTCTGTCTCCATGTCTCTCTCTGTCTTTCTGGCGAGCGTACGCGCCCTATAGCGAAAACCTCTCCAAAAAAAAAAAAAATATATTCATTTAAGGACTAAAATGTTTACATACTATTCAAAATATCAAAGCACATATTAATGACAAAGATCAAAGACTAGCTTTATGTGGAAAAGTCTGCAAATTGCTAAATGAATCAATAAATCAAATAAAACAATAGTAGTAATAAAAAAAGAGAAATGGTGCAATGTCTGTTCAGACTCAATGAGAAGACAGCCTTGCGTCTGTGAAATTAATGCCAAATGCTAATAAATTGAATTTAACTATACAGAACACTATGTGATTCTGAACTACATCCTTTTTCCTATAAAGGTTCATACTGAGACATGAATTTGTGAAACTTAAATAAGTGAAGGTTTGGCCCTTGCCATGGTATGTGCTGTCTTGATATTGATGGTTACCTGTGGTTACGCGGTAACACTACTGTTCTGGGTAAGAGAGTGGGGACTGAATGTCCAGGAATAAAAGTTACTGCTGCATTTTTGTAAATTTTCTTTAAGGTTTTGATTCTTTAACAAGAAAAATAAATAAGAATCATTTAACTAGTGACACCCCTTTGCATCCCAGAATTTTTGAGTGACAACCAAATGAATAAAATCCTAATACATTTTGTATGACAGCAAGAGAGAAATTAGCGATGGGTAAATGCTGTTAATGAAGTGATCCATGATAGAGAAATGCTTGAAATTTTTGTTAGTATTCTATATGGCATTTAAAGAATTACTAGATGGGTTTGGAAAAACTATTTCTTCAGTTTTACAGTTAAAGAAATTTACTATGGGAGGCCAGTAAATGGCAAAGTGGTTACATCCCTGGACTCCCATTTAGCCAACCAAGTTTTGAGTCCCGGACCCAGTGGCTTGAAAATCATGCTGTGTGCATGTGCATTTATGCCCATGATCCCAGAAAAAGAATGAGGAGAAGGGATTGAGGAGGCATTATTATCCCCCCAGAGGGGTGATTTCTCACTTTCCCTCTCACTGCCTCTCACTCACCCTAAGGCAAAAGTCTCAAAAATGAAAAAAAAAAAGAAATGTACTATGATTTTTATATCTTTCCATCTCTTTCTCTCTCTTTTTAAATTTAATTGGTACATCCTGAATACCATTCTCTAGAGAGCATTTCTTTGTCTTTCTATTTTTCATGTAATTAATCCCCTTGAGTCATTTAGAAATAAAATGATTAAAATTAGTTTCGATAAGTGTATATTTGGAAACATTGTAACTTTTTATAATAAAATTTAGGTTTCTTTTGTTTGAGATTTTTAAACCATTTTTTCACTTAGTGCATTACATTTACATTTTAAACTACAATGGAGATGCTTTTCTAGGTTTGTTACCTAGAGAAAAAAAAGAGAAAATAAATCTTATCTCATATCAAACAGAATTGTAATTGAACTATCTATAAATTCAGTTCCTATGTTTTTAAGTGAGAGAAGTGAGAAGTGCTAATGAAGACGTAGAATTTTAAGAATGCGTCTCTGCTTTGAACTGTTTTCAAGAACAGTATTGGAACTAAATTTTCTCTTAAAATAGTATAATATTTTTATAACATTATGAAAATTAGATTATTCATTTCTTATTTGACTCTTTTTGTCTATTCTATTCCTATATAGAGAAGATTCTACCAATACGTCTTGCATGTGGTAAGTCACCTGTAATTTGGAATAAATATGTAGAGCATAAATGAAAGCAATTCTGCAATCCAAGTCAAGAAATTTGCACTGACATCTGAATTGTCAGATTTATTCTATATTAATGTAGATGCAAGTTTTTATTGGAAGGAATAAATTTAATGCAACCGTTTATGAAAAAAATGATGTATTTGAGATGAGACAAAAGTAACAAATACAAGAAATATAGTAAAGTAAAAGTGAAAGAGACCTCATTGGAGCAAAATAACAAATTGCATGTTAGAGAACTTAAATCAGAGGGAAATGTTCTCTGTATGTTCCTTTAAAAAGAGTTTAAGTCTATTTGAAGGTTTTTGAGGAACCTCCATATCATTCTCCACAGTGACTGGACCAGTTTACATCCCCACCAACAGTGTAGGAGTAGTCCCCTTTCGCCACATCCCCACCAACACTTATCACTTTTGATATTTTTAATCTTTGCCATTCTGACCATTTTATAGATTAAAAATATCTAGATAATTCATGTCAATAGATAGTGACAAAATTGTCTAGATTTTTTTTCATTAAGAATTTAGTGATATAAAGATAATTGGATTAATAAAACAATCAACTAACGGATGCTTAGGTTAGTCTATGCTGCAATCATGGACCTTATCAATGTGGATAAACTTTTTAAAACTATTCACATTACTGTACATGTTTTTCTATATATATAGCTGTAAACTATAGTTATTTCTGTTTTTAGAGTTGTTTTTCTATGTCTGTTTAGTAGGACTCACATTTGACATGAAGAATCAGTCAAAGGAGATAGAATTTATCCTCTTGGGATTGACAGATGACCCACAACTGCAATTTGTGATTTTCCTATTTCTCTTTCTCAACTACATCCTGAGCGTGATGGGAAACCTATCTATCATCCTCCTTACACAGCTGGATCCCCGTCTCAAAACTCCAATGTATTTTTTCCTCCGAAATTTCTCCTTCCTGGAAATCTCATTGACAACTATCTGTATTCCCAGATTCCTAATAGCCATAATAACTAAGAACAGAGTCATTTCCTACAATGAGTGTGCATCTCAGTTATTCTTTTTCCTTTTGCTAGGCGTTACTGAATTTTACCTGCTGGCTGCCATGTCTTTTGATCGCTATGTAGCAATCTGTAAACCCCTACGTTACCCAAGCATCATGAGCACCAGACTGTGCTACCAGCTTGTACTCAGCTCATGGACAGCTGGCTTCCTGATTACGTTTCCACCACTGATCTTGGGACTGAAACTGGAATTCTGTGCCTCCACAGAAATTGATCATTTCATATGTGACACATCCCCTGTCTTGCAGATTTCTTGCTCAGACATTCATCTCCTAGAACTGATTTCATTTGTCTCTGCGGTTGTAACACTGGTGATGACATTTCTGTTAGTGATTCTTTCCTACACATATATTATCAAGACCATTCTAAAAATCCCCTCTGCCCAGAAAAGAACAAAAGCTTTTTCTACTTGTTCCTCTCACATGATCGTTGTCTCCCTAACCTATGGCAGCTGTATCTTTATTTACATGAAGCCATCAGCAAAGGAAAGGGTGACTTTATCCAAAGGTGTAGCTGTTATTTACACCTCAGTGGCACCTTTATTAAACCCTTTTATTTACACTCTAAGGAACCAGCAAGTGAAACAAGCCTTCAAGGATACACTCCAAAAGATTTTCTTCTTTTTCAAAAAAATGAGGAAAAATTTTTAATATATTAGATAAAATAGTAAATGTTATATAATCATGTTCTAAGTTTACTTAATATGTCTTTGAATTAATTTTCTCATATTTTTTTTGAAATTTTTTGCTATGGTGTGGATGCACTTGCCAGAGACAGAGACAGATAGAAAATGAGAAATCAACCCCCAGGTGGCTGGCCACACCACAGTCCTTTTTCCATTCTCTTCTCTCAGGATTCTGGGCATGTATACGCATGTGCTTGGCATGTTTCAATCTGCCTGGTCCGGGACTGGAATCATTGTCATGGGATTCCAATGTCTTAGCTACTACATATACCACCTGCTGGGCCCATTTTTCTCATGGCATCTTGTGTATATATATATATATATATATATATATATATATATATATATATGTTTTTAAGTCATGTCTATTTCTTTCAAATCAGGAAAGGACCTCCTCATATCCTGGATCTGTGTTGCTAAGTATCCCTATTTATAAAAAATAGATGCAATAGTAATAACAATTCTTAGTTTATAAATCTATTTGAGAATAAAATGAAACAGTATGCATAAAGTGATTCTAGATCTATATCTGGCCAAGACTAAATTCTCAGTAAATGTTAATTGGTCTTGGGGGAAAACGTTTTCTTAGTTGTGATAATATGCAACAAGACCAGTAAAGGAGGCAGGCTTCAAATTATGTCTTGGGAACCAGCAGTTAGCGTAATGGCTATGTCGCTGGACTCCCACATAGTCGACTGTGGTTCGCGTCCTGGACCCGGTGGCTTAAAACTCACGCCAGGCGCATGTGAGTGCGTAAACATGAACCCGAGAGAAGAATGGAGGAGAAGGGATTGCAGCGTGACCATCCCCCCTGAGGGGTGATTTCTCTCTTTCTGTTTCTATGTCTCTCTCTGTCTGTCTGGCGAGCACACACGCCCTATAGCGAAAACCTCTCAAAAAAAAAAAAAAATCATGTCTTGAAATAAATGTATTACCAATTAATATGGTAAGTCTATAGATAGCCAATTTTGACAGAATAGAACCTGCTCAGTTTGCTTAAATAAAATTCCATGTTGTCATTGTTAAAATATCTTTCCATTCTCCTGGATTACACTCCAGAAACATGGACTGCAGATGTTTCCAAGGAAGGTGGTTCCTACTAGCTGATTTTTAAAAATTTTTTATCTAAGAAGTTATGTAATGAGATTTTTATTTCATAGGAATTGCTCTGTTAGATGTACCAAAGATGGGAGTTTAGATGTTTGGAGAGGTTAGAGTGCTGATGTTTTTAAGATGTATTTTGAGACTTGAAATATAGTCATGACACTGAATCTAAGATGCAGGGAGTTGACTCCAGAATATTGAGAAACAACAGGTGAGGGGAACTCTTAAACCTCTGGATATTTGGGATAAATGAAAAAGGTTTTAAAATAATTCTTCTTAATCCTTTTCTCTGATCACTGTTACATACACACCCATATATTTAATGTCTTTTTTAAAAAAGAGTTTTATGGTCAGATTTTAAAAATGACCTACAAAGAAAGTCCTAAAATATATAGGATTGCATATTAAGTGTAATAAGCTATTAGAGAAATATGACTGAAACAATCCATTAGGGTATTTGATAATGCAACTGTAATTGATGTGACTTGCAGGGACATAATTTAAGTTTACACTTATGGTTTGAATTGTTTTACTATTTTTGAGCCAAAATTCTCATCTATATTTATTCATGTAGCAAGTAGAAGAGAGTGAGTCAATGTTATATTCAAGTTCCTGAAAGCCTTTACGTTTCTTCTTCTAGTAAGTTCTTGAGAATAAGTAGACCCTTATTAGATATATGATATGCTATTCTTTAATCATCTGGGTTATTTTTTAAACTTTTTTATTGTATCCTTTGTACACAATTGTTGTAATATTGATAAAGTCACACATTGATTTTTTTGGTATTGCTTTAGTGTTAGGTGTCATATTTAAGAAACCATAGCCTAATCTGAGACTATAATGTATACTTATGGTTCCTTTTAAGAAAGTTACACTTTTAACTATTGTATTAAGATCTTGGATTTCTTTTGAGTTGATTTTTTTATTTTTATGTGGTGTAAGTTTGGTATTCAGTAATCTTGCATCGATCATTGAAAAGACTAATATTTTTCAATTGAATGATTTTAGCACTCTTATGGAAAGTCAATTGATTATAACTGTGTTGGACTATCACTAGACTCACAATTCTATTGTCTTGATCTATGACTATTGTTACACTAGTATCCCACTGCCTTGAGTACTGTAGCTTTGTTGTTAAGTTTTGAAATTTGGAAGTATGTGCTCCAAATTTGCTCATCTTTTTTCATTATTGTCTAGCTATGTACGACCATTTTCAATACTGTGCAAATTTTAGGATTATTTAGTCCATTTATGTAAAATGTGCAGTTGGACTATTTAGAAAGATTGCATTTACTCTGTAAGTGAATTCAGAGTACAGATAGCTTAATTACCAATGTTAAGTCTTTCAATGCATGAATATAAGATATATTTATTTAAGTCTTCACAAAATTATTTGGAGTTATTTTTGTACACATTTTGAATTTTTTTAAAAATATAAAATAACTCCTGCTTCTCACCAATAAAAGGACCAAAAACTAGATATGTAAAAAGGAATAGAACAGTCACTTCTCCAATAAATATTACATACATATGTATATATATATATATATATATGTGTGTGTGTGTGTATGTGTATATATATATATATATATATATATATGCATTAAAGAAATAAGTACATGAAAAGATGGTCAAGAGTATTAGTCACTAGGAAAAATCACAATGACATGCCATATCACATCACTAATAGCTGCTAAATATATATGTATGTAGATTATAATAGAATGGATGTGTGTTTGTGTGTATTATAAGGAGAAACTGAAAGACTTAAAAATTGTTGGTGGGAATGTAAAATGGTAGAGGTACTGTGGCAAACTTTTTTGCAGTTCCACAAAAAAAAAATTAAGTATAAAGTTAAAATATGACCCCTTTTCTTTCTAGGAATTGAAAACATATGTTTACACAAAAACATGTACACAAATGTTAATATCAGCTTCATCCATAACAGCCAGAAAGAGGAAGCAACTGAAATATTCATCAAGGGTTGAATGGATAAAAAAAAAAAAAATTGGTGTGTACACACGTACTCACATACACAAACACACACATACACACACATAGAATGGGATATTATGTAGCCATAAATGTGAGAGAAGTACTGAAATATGCTATTCCATGTGGACAGAATTTGAAAATATTGTACTGCCGAAGAAAACCAGAAAGCAAGGCTCATGTATTGTGTGATTCCATTGATGTGAAATAAGGAAGATTTACTGCTAGGCAAAGCAAGTCAGACTATAAGAGGGAGACATTTTATATTCCCACTTAATTTATACTGTGTCTGCACTCTGTGACAGAAACTGAAATATTGTATGGCATAAAAGCATGGAGAGCATGTGGACACCAGAGATCATGTTGGAGGAGAATGGGAAATGGCAGATGGTGAGAGGGAGAGGAAGCAAGGGAGAAAAAAAGAAGTAAAATGTAAAACACACACGTAGACAAATAAATAAATAGAAGTTCCTAATAAGCACTTTTATAGAAATGGAAAGTAGACTAATAATTACCTTGGGCAGAGGTGAGAGAAATGACTCTGTAATGGGTATGGAATGACATTTTATGGTGATAAAAGTGTTCTGAAATGATATAGCAGTGATAATTTCAGAGTGGCTGAAAGAATTTTTAAAAAGGGGCTCTCTATTTTCCACTTATAAGAAAGACATTTCATTGATAAAGAAATGCAGAGATTGAAAATTAAAGGCTTGAAAAGGTCATTTCATGCAACTGGAAATCAAAAAAGAGTCACAATACTTATATCTGACAATATAGACTTCAAGCTAAAATGAATAAAAAAAGACAAAAGAATGTCATTATACCATCTTTTTTAAAGAGAGACAGAGACAGAAAGCAAGAAATATAGTATCTCTGTAATTATATAACATTTTAAGAAATAATGAAAATAACTTTTTAAAAAGACAAAAAATTGGGACCAGTAGTTAGCATAACGGTTATGTTGCTGGACTCCCATGTAGTCGACCACAGTTTGAGTCCTGGACCTGGTGGCTTAAATTCATGCTGGGCATGTGTGTTTGCATGCCCAAGATCCTGAGAGGAGAATGGAGGAGAAGGGATTGTGGCATGGCCATCCCCAGAGGGGGTGATTTCTCACATTCTGTCTCTCTGGCAAGTGCACACACCCTATAGCAAAAACCTCTCACACACACACAAAAAAAAGACAAAAAATTGTATATATCATTATGGAGACTTTATGTAGAATGTAAATTAATTTGAAAATAATATTTAAAAAATTTTAAAAAAGAGAATTTGAATGTGCAGTTAATATTCTTCTAAAATAGAACTCCAAGTTCAAACACTTTCACTGGTGACTTCTACTAAACTTTTAAGGAAGAAATGAATAAAAATCTATACATCTCTTCCAGAAAACAAAATAGAGAAAATTTACCAACTCATTTAGTGAGATAAGCATTACCCAAATTTGAAATTAGAAAAATTGGAGAGAATGAGAAGGAGAGAATCAAAACGAAAAAGAATGAAGAAAACATTTAAGGGACACAAAAATGGGAAATTATCTGTTGATAATAATGTGTATGGTAATATCTTTGAGTGGACTATTATACAGTGTATTCATACTGGGAAAAAAAGATGAAGGGGAAAGTGAGTGAATATTAATAGCATTGATCCAAAAAAATAGAAAGTGGGTATTTTCTTTATTTTTTGAAGAAAGCAAGATCTGATTCTGAGGCTTCAATTGGCACTGTGGAAATATGAAACAAGAGGGGATGTCATGAAGGCAGCTTTTCTTTTTCTGAGGAAAAAATAGGCATGGGCTACAGGACTATTTAAAATGTCTCATTTACAGTATAGAGCTCAAAGGTAGATGTAATTTTTACACCTATGAGTATTTGTCCAATTTCTGTCTCTTCCTCACCATTGGGTAGCCTTTATATGTAAATAAGGTAATCTGATAACCTTATTCAGTCTTCATTTTCATTCATCCAAGATTGTTCCTATGTAGATTATTGGACATTTATAGTAGTAGCACTACATAACTGATTAAAAAAATCTGTAAATGAATTAGCACTTTCATATTGAAACAAACCTGCTAGCCTATGTATAAAATAGCAAAATGTTTTCTGTTTATAAAAAAAGAAGGGATGTAATGGGGAGTGGGAAACAAGGGTAATTTCAAGTTGTTAATTTAAAAATGAACTAGCAATTTTGTGACTTTTGACTGGTGACTTTGCGGTGCACTCACTTCTGATAGTGACTTGAATTTGGTATGTAAAAAGGGGTTAGTGATACTTCATTGCTGCTAAAAATGGCAACTCCCTCTGTGTCTTGTTTTTTTCTTAAAGCTCTCCATGTACAAGTAGATATTTGGCTATAAGACCTTTAACAAATAAGAAAGATGATATCTGGGAAGCATGTAAATTGGACGTAAGGTTATTCTCTTAAAGAGTTGATCTAAGAGTATGGCTAAACATCTAAATATTCAATCTATTAAAAGAACTTAATTTGGAAAAAAAATTAATCTCCTTAACCTCAAAATCCAGGCATAAACTTTATAATACTATGTTCCTTTCCTTTTTTTTTTTTTTTTCTGTTTTAAGTTTGCTCTAGGGCATGTGCACTCACTGGACAGAGAAAGTGAAAGAGAGAGAGAGAGAGAGAGAGAGAGAGAGAGAGAGAGAGAGAGAGAGAGAGAGAGAGGAAAGGGAAGAAATCATCCCTCAGGAGGGATGGCTCTGCCACAGTCCCCTCTCCTCCAGTGAGAAATCACCCACCCCAGAGGAAATGGCCATGCTACAATCTTTACTCTCTTTTTGGGATTCTGGGCACACATACACATGTGCCCAGTGTGATTCTTAAGCCACTTGGTCAGGACTCAAACCAGGGTGCCTCATGTGTGAATCCAACCACCTTAACCATCATGCCACTACTAGCCCCCTGATTGTAACAACATTTAAGTGATCTATAATATTCAGAGTTAGCTAGGATGCAATGAAGAGTTCCTCTTTTCTGTAGGAGAGGATTATTGAAGAATCTATCAAAATTCATGACCTTGCTACAGTGGTGCACTAATAGCCCAATGCTCTACTAAGCTGAAAGCCACATGGAAGATTGAGTTTGACCCCCAGGTCTACCTGTATATGTCACATGTAGGCACTTGGACCTGTAATCCTGGCTGACTAAAGGTTGGTGTGGAATCAGGGCATAAAATGCTGTGGTTGTCTTTCTCTCTCTTTCTCTGCCTTTGCCTGTCTCTTTGATGAAAGAAAAAGTAAACATGGGGACCAGCAGGTGGTGTGGTGGTTAAGGCGCTGGACACTCCCACATGGCTGACCAGGGTTCAAGTCCTGAATCTGGGGCTTGCTGTCTCACTTCCTCTCTTTCTCACTCTCACCCTCTTTCTCTCTCTGGTCAAATTAAGAAATAAATAAATGAATAAATAAAATAAATAATTTTAAAAAATTTTAAAAAAGAAAAAGTAAACTTAAAAAAATTTGTACTCACATACTTGCTATACCAAGACTTCTATAAATGCAAATGATATACAGGAATGCACTGTAGCATTGTATCTAATGATGAAAAATTATTAATAAAATAATTTCCTAACTCTTAATCAATAATGAAATCATTAGACTGTATGTCTCCTCTGGTGTTCTATACAATTGTTACAAAAGGGTAAGTTTCATCTATTAACCTGACAAGGAATGATATCCATTACAATCACAAACTGAACATTTAAAAAAAAGAAACAAAATTGCAGAATGTTTTATGTAAACATTCATAAAATTTTCTACATAAAATTTATTTCTTTCTGCTATATAAATATGATTGTGTGACTGAATACATAGAAAACAGATCTGATAGAATATACGACAAATGTTCAATACTAATTTATTTGAATAGTTGAGGTAAAATGGAGGCTTGGTTGGAAACATAAGGGCCATTTCATATACTACTTTATACTACTATAAAGCAGTATATTATGTACTCTAGTGACACTTGATTTATCACATTTACCATGCAAATTTTAAAATTAAAAAATGAAGTTTCAATTACTCTTCTAATATTTTTTCTTTTTACGTTTTATCTTATAATTTTTAATATATATTTAATTATTATGCATCTTTATGGCATACAATGTGCTTTTTTTCAAAGCATGCATGCTTTATGTGATAATCAAATCAAGGATATTACTGCATACATCATTTTCAACAAAGAACCTACATTCTTGTGTCTGTTAAATGTGTTTTTTTCCTGAGTCCCTCTACCCATCCCTCATCATCCACTCCTCTCCCACAACCTCCTGGTATCTACATTTGTCCTCTCTACTTTTATGTCTTTGAATATTTCAATTCCTGCCATAGAGTGCAGATGTTTGGTATATATTGAACAGGGACATACAGGGTTTTTCTGACTTTATTTCACTTAACATTAACTCTACATATGCCCACAGTGACCACAGTGTGTCTCATGACAGTCTTGCTTTTCATTATGGCTGACTGCTATAACATTGTGTATATGCGCCATATTTTAAAAATCTAATCATCAGTTTTGGGGCACTCAGATTGATTCCAAGCCTTAGCTATAGTGAATAATGCTGAAATAAGTATGTGTGTGCAAGTGCCTTTCTGAGTGATTTCCTATCATCTGGATAAATTTCCAGCAGTGGAGTCACTGGTCATGTGGTAGTTCTATTATAAATTTTTGAAGAATATTCATACTGTACTCTTCTAATTTTAAAAGATATTAAAATGCTTTCTTTATTCACTCAGTCTGTGTTACTGGAGCTGAATAAATGAATAAAACATAGGTAGTGCCATCAAAGAAGGGTTCACTATGGAATAGTTCAGTTCTAGATTTAGCCGACCTCTAGAGAATTGAGACTAACTAATCTCCTGAGTGTAGACCAAATGCCACGTGCATATTAGAAAAATTAAGTGCAGCCAAGCTGTTTGCATAAACAGTTTGATACTTGGTTGCATAAGCTGATTGGTACCCTTTTGCTCTTATATTACTGTAATATATTGCTTGGCTTTTCAGAAAAGGGTGCCATAACATCACTCCATCTTTTGAACTTAACTCTTCTTGCATCTTTCCTGGCCTCCATCTATATTCTATTCTCTCAAGGATTTATAGAGTCAAGGATTTATAACGTGACCAGAGAAGGCAAAAATGTGTTATCTTTGTGTAAAACTCCATCTTTTTCTTATGTAGAGAACTTAAAATAGTTTCTTTCATTCTCTTACAGAGGTACTCCTCAGAAATCTACTAAAAGAACTCTCAGGATTACAAGAATAGCTTTCCGGAGTTCAGATCAAAGCAACGTTTGTGTTTTTTTATGAAATTATAAAAGAGAATTATATTTTTGCTTCTAATAGAGACTTCTTGAAATCTTACATGAAACTTAACCTGTATTTTCACTATGTGACACACTTTATGCTAAAGACATAGGCAGGATGAACTACATGACAAAAAACAGTTTCTTGAACTGTATTACAAATGCACTAAGGTTCATATTTTAATTAAGTAAAGAAAATTCTGAGTTTATGTTCCTGAGTTTTATTATTAGACATAGCAGGAAATAAACATGTTCCGTATTTGTCAATTAGTATACCTTTGTTTTTCTATCATCCTAAAGTTTATTTTGTTACAATTAATTGCAGAAAAATCTCTAAATCATTAAATATTTATTTTTATTAATTTTTCATTTAGTATTTTTCAGCCATTTTCAAGCCATAGGAGTCTCTGTCTTTTGATCTGCTAGTAGTACTGACATCTTGATAATAAAAATGTGCATATTTTTACAAAAAAAGAATGTTTATTGTGGAAAAAAGTGTGCAATATCATCTTTGATAATAATCACATGCTGAGAGTCACCAAGTTCATGCTGCAGAAAGTAATATAACAAATTTATATCACAGACAGAATGAAGGCTACTAAAGATAAGAATATAATAAACTAAAGTCATATTGATTACATTTTTTTGAGAGGTTTTTGCTATAGAGCGCGTGTGCTTGCCAGAAAGACAGAGAGAGACAGAATGTGAGAAATTACCCCACCCACACTGCAATCCCTTCTCCTCCATTCTCTCAGGATTTTGGGCACACACGCACATGTGCCCAGTGTATTTAAAGCCACCTGGTCTGGTATTCAAACCACAATCATAGTACCATTACATGGTAGTCCAGCAACAGAGTCATTATACCAGCTGCTGGTCTCAATTACATTTTAGAGCTCTATGTTTTCAAAAAATTAAATCCTAAAAAAATTCAATTTATTATAATTATTTAGCCTTAAGGATGCATTAATGTGATATTTTGGTTTCAAAATTCCCTCCTGAGTTTTTTCTTGCCCTTAGCCAAATTAAAGAGCGAAAAGACAAAGTGAATGTAGTAAAAAAAAAAAATGCAATTTTTAATTTAAATAATAAATGTAAAAATATATAAGTGGATCATTATGTTATAAAACTGTACTTTACTCTTATTTACAAACAAGTCATCTTAGTCCTCTATTTCTAGACTGCAAACATGTTTAATTCTGTCAGTAGTAGTCAAAAGCATATATATTTACAATATAGATAATCATAGCTACAGAGAAGCCCAGGAATTGTGATTAAGTCATAAATTTCCCCCAATAAAGTGTGTAATTCTGTAAATGGCATCAGATTTAAAACTAATGATTAGATATTTTAGTCCTGAAGGCATGCAGTCTTGGGAACTGGAAAATAATGTCTCAACACAAAAATACAAATTAATAAATATCATAGAAATCTCTAGTTCAAAAATATATTGCATATATGGAAATTTTGTTTATAAGTAAAGGTTTTATGTCAAGGCACTGATGAGTGGACTTTTAACGTATATCTGCAAATACAGATTTCCTTTTTAATGGAGGATGTGCATAGTCTTTTTCCTTTAATAGGAGTGAGTAGGGGTTGGCTCCAAGGCCTAACTATTTAGGGAACAGGATCCCACATGGATGACTGTATAAAGCTCAGCCTCAGTGACTTGACAAACACTCCAGACAATTGTACATGCTTGCCAAAATCCCAATAGCATAACAAAATGAAAAAGAAGCGATTGAGATGTGGCCATCCCCCATAGTCAGGTGTTTGACCACGCCCATATTTGGGTGTTTTCTCCTCTTCTTTGTTACTTGTCTCTCTTTCTGGCAAGGAATATTGCAAGCATTCTACTGGGAAAGAGGCCTGTTGCTTTGTTTCACTGGTGCTGTCATTACCAATATTTAAATCTTCAATTCCTTTCCATTTCACATATACTATATTTTTTGTTTTCTTTTTCATGAACAGATTTTATTTAAAGTGAAACTGTTCAGTATGCAAAACCAAACAAGGATTACAGAATTTGTACTCTTAGGAATCCCAGAAGCCCAAGTCTTCAGGTTTTTATTTATAATTTTCATATTAAGTACCACTGGAAACCTAACCATTATCATCCTCACCCTGACAGACTCTCGTCTGAAGACTCCTATGTACTATTTCCTCAGAAATTTCTCCTTCTTAGAAATAACACTCACCAGTGTTTCCATCCTAGGTCTTGAGGACAATAATAACTAAACTCAAGACCATTTCCTATAATTGTTTAGCTTAATTTAATTTTCTTCATCTGCATGGTGTATCTGAATTGTTTCTTCTGTCATGTCTTAAGATCGTTATGTTGCCATCTGCAAGACTCCGCATTACACCACCATTATGAATAAGAAAGTTTGCACTTTGCTTGTCTTCAATTCATGGCTGGGAGAGTTTCTGACCATATTCCCACTACTCATGCTTGTCTTCAAGTTAGATTTTTGTGTTTCCAATGTCATCCATCAGGTCTCTTGTGACTATTTCCCCATTTTACCACTCTCATGCTCAGACACATAGAGATGATTGGCTTCTACTTTGCTTCTGTTACTCTGCTCTTCACATTGGCGTTAGTGATTCTGTCATATATATGCATCATTAACACCATTCTCAGAATCCCATCTGCCAGTCAGAGGAAAAAGGCTTTTCCACCTGCTCTTCACACATGATCATCATTTCTATCTCTTATGGAAGCTGCATATTTATGTATGTCAAGCCTTCAGCCAAAGAAAGAGCCTCATAGACCAAGGGAGTAGCTATTCTCAACACTTCAATTGCCCTTATGTTGAATCCTTTATTTACACCCTGAGAACCAGCAAGTAAAAGAATCCTTCAAATTTTTGATTTATAAAGTAGTGTTTTATAGAAACAAATGAAAAGATATATTAATATGAATACATGCAAGACATTGTAAATATTTAATGAAGAAAATTGAAAAAAATATTAAGTGAGGTTTTGGCTGTAGGGCACATGCACTTGCTGGAGAGACAAAGAGACAGGGAGACAGAAAGTGAGAAATCACTCCCCCCCCCCCCCCCAGAGGGGATGGCCATGCCACAGTCCTTTCTCCTCTATTTTCCCATTGGAATTTTGGGCCTGTATGCACATATGGCTGGTGTGTTTCAAGCCTCTGGGTCCAGTACTCAAAATGTGATCAGCCATGTGGGAGTCCAGTGACAAAACCATTATGCCATCTGCTGGTCCTGAAAAAATTATATTTAATTTACATAATACCATCCTATATTCATCTTCCAGTGACCTGAAATGTTAAGGTTATTTGCTTAAACTTTTTAACCTGAAAGTTACTAATTGTGTTCTCCTTTAGACTATCTGTAGGCTATATGTAATCTTTGATTTACAATTCTGAATGGAATATCAGTGACTATAGAATGTAAATCACTTTACAAATTATTCTGAATAATAGAATTTTTTTTTTTTTTTTGGAGAGGTTTTTTTGCTATAGGGTGCGTGCGCTCGCCAGACTGACAGAGAGAGACAGAGAGACAGAAAGCGAGAAATCGCCCCCCAGGGAGGATGGCCACGCCGCAATCCCTTCTCCTCCATTCTCCTCTTGGGATCTTGGGCATGCACGCACACACGCCTGGCGTGAGTTTAAGCCGCTGGGTCCGGGACGCGAACCGTGGTCAACTACGTGGGAGTCCAGCGACATAGCCATTACACTAACTGCTGGTCCCCAATAATAAAATTTTTTATGGAGGAATAAATACTGTTTTATCTTCCAGACTCCTTAGTTTTCTCTTTTTTGTTACTAATGTTTATTTTAAAGTTATGTGAGATATGAAATAAATTAATTATCTGCAAATAATATATTTATATGTCTAAATCCACTCATCAGATGTATAGGGTATTCATTTTCCTACTTACAAGTAATTTATAGTTCATAGTGTTCTCAATTCCCTAGTTATTTTGAAGGCATATACTATTTCTAGCTTTTTCTGTTCTTTTTAATATTTGTTTTTGAAAATATGAATATTTATGTAGCCATTATTACTGAGTCTAATAGGAATGTCCTAAATAATAATAGCTGTTTTATAGAGAACACTTCTGTATTCTGTGTCATATACTTAACTATGTATGTTCTCTCTTTATCTTATTTTCTTGTTTTAACTGTATGGCAAAATGGACATAGTTATCTATTATTTTTTCTCAAATGTGTAAATTTATATCAGAAAAGTTGAGTAATTTGTCCACAATCATTGAGCTATAGTAGCCTATATTATACACACAATAAAAAGTCAAAACTAAAAAGTAAAAAACAGTATTGGTTTCATGCCACAGTGTAATTTGCTCATTCATGCAATGGTGGATCCATATGGAAGACCACAGGTTCAATTCTCTAGCAGGCCTGCATATGTTAAGCATGGAAACCATGGTCCTGTGGTAAGGGAAAAATGTTTGCAGCATGAGATTCTTGAGTATGCTTGTCTTTCTTTCCCTTTATGTGTTTCTCACTGTCATGAAGGTATTAAATAATTTTGTCTCCAAAGTACCGACTCTGCAAATTTTGCAAATCTTTTATTAAGAACCTGTACAATTTTATTGTCAGTTTTTATTCACATTACCTCATTTGTTCATGATTATACTATTGTGGTATAGCTATAAAGGGATAACTTCTAATATCATTGTAATACAAATTATGACATTAATAAATCAGAATAAGATACTTCAATCCCATTGTTAATGAGCAATAGCAAGTAGAACAAATAGTATAAAGTATCAACAGAATTACAGTAGTAAAATTTGTTAGGGAAGGAAATTAAAATTAACGGCTGTAATGACTCTATTTAGGATAATGTAGTAAATTCCCAGTTTAAAAATGGCATGCAGTATTGGGTAAGACCATGGATTGATTATTAAGATATTGGGCTACTATCTTTGTCTGTAAAAACTAATGTTAAGGAAAAAACTTCACAGGTAGTGTTTCTATTTATGTTGTTATTTTATTTTGTGTCTCATTGGACACTACCCCCAGTGTGTATCTTTCCAATTTAAATATTAATTTGTATTATATTTTATATTCCTTAGTGTTTTGGGTACATTCCTCTTCTTGCAATTTTGATTCACTGAATTAATCCCCTTGAGCCTTTGGCAGATAGGCTAAAGCATTTGGTAGCTTATGCAACATAAATCTATGTAGAAACCATGCCACACAATTTTAAATATCTGCTAATGTTTTAACTATCATATTTTTGCTCTTGTCTCATCTTTGTAATCACATAAATATATACATTCTGGAGAAAATGAGAAAATTAATTCAAAAAACTGACAATAGAAAGTAAAACTTTTTTAATAAGAGCAAAAATGTTAACAGAAATGCTGGTTTTCCTGCATTACGACTATGAGATTTGCTCATATTTTACTATCCAGTCATTCTGAGTGGCAATGAAGCTATTCAGAAACCAGAGGTAAGTGAGACGTAAAAAAGGCAATGGAGGGAACCAGCAGTTAGCGTAATGGCTATGTCGCTGGACTCCCACGTAGTCGACCGCGGTTCGCGTCTCGGACCCGGTGGCTTACAACTCACGCCGGGTGCGTGTGCGTGCGTGCCCAAGATCCCGAGAGGAGAATGGAGGAGAAGGGATTGCGGCGTGACCATCCCCCCTGGGGGGTGATTTCTCGCTTTCTGTCTCTCTGTCTCTCTCTGTCTGTCTGGCGAGCGCACGTGCCCTATAGTGAAAAACCTCTAAAAAAAAAAAAGGCAATGGACTTACTTGGCATGCACTGTATCCTTGTTGGATAAAACAATTTTATATGCCATAAAAATGTGCAGTGATTCAATGTAAATGTAAGGAATATAAAACAATACAGAAAGGAAGGAATTAAAATAAAGAAAAAGGAAGGTAATGGAAGTCTCAAATCTTAACATTGACCTGTTACTTAACAGGGCAACTTTAATCAAATTAAGTAAGATATATCGGGCTTCTATTTTGAAAGTTAACATATTGAAAAGTGTATAAAAAGGATTACTACATTTTATTTAATTATACCAATTATTCATTCTCAATTAAATGCAAGAAAGTAGCATCTCTGTGTCTTTGATCTAATATAGCCTTTGTTGAATTGTGTTTAAGAGAACAGACTTCAGTTTTAAGTAGTCTGAGATTATATTTGATGTTTGTCAGCTTTATGAGTACTTTGAATTACTTAATCTCTCTGAGCCTCAGTTCTTCATTTTGGAATGAGAAAAAAAAAAGCTTTAACAGTGTGTTGTAAGGTTAAATCTAATAAAATATATTTATTAGCTTCCTTACTTACTCAGTTGATCTGACTGAAAATGATGGTACTATCTTGAATTTTTTTTGCATTTTCTTGAATAAAGTGAGGTTAAGGTTAGCCATTAAAAAATTATTTAGTCACTGGAATACACACTTTTAAAAAATCTAAACTACGATAAATATCCTTCCCCAAATTGGAAATTAGTCTCAAGTCAATGAAAACACATTCAACAGCACAAGGCCAGCTCAGTAGCACAGTGATTGGATTGCACACAGCCCACCGTGGTTGGAATCGTGGCTACAGTGGCTTGAAAAACAAGTGAGATTCATGTGTGTCTGTGCCCTGATCCTGGCAGGAAGGAAAAATGGTTGAAGAAGGATTGTAAAATGAAAATACTCCAATGGGGGTTTCTTCTCTCTTTCGTTGGAAGTAAATGTCAAATAAATAAATAAGTAAATCAATAATAAAAATAAAATTAAATTAATAACACAGCTATTATTAGAGATGAAGTGACACGATTTATTTTATATACATTATTTCAAATAATTGTCATTAAGGTTGTTGAAATTTTAACTCCATTTTAAGAAGAAAACTAAATCTTAAAAAATTTAACCAAATCATTCAAAGTCACAAATTCATTTACTAGCCTATTTATATTTTCAGTCCAGTCTTTTTTATGGCAAAATCCATATATTTCCAGTGATAATAAATAGAACTTATGAGGTCATAAAAAATATGTAGTAAGTATTGAAACTCTTAGTTTTATTATTAATTACTTTGTATTTTTTTCATTTAAATTATAGATGACTAATTCATAAACTGAAAGTGAGAGTTTACAAAAGATATTCACCATAAAGTCTTAGAATTATGAGTGTTATATAAAAATTATTATTAATTGTGACTTAGATTGCTTTCTTTTTCCTCGATTTGTTTCTATGCACACTGGTATAAATGCTAAGAAAGTAACTACCTGTCATTGTTGAAAAGAAGAAATATTAATAATTCATATTTCTCCAGGAATTAGTTATCTAAAATGATTGTGGAAGGCAGTAAAAGCAATTCTAATAAGATAATTCTACCAACACTCAATGAGTTTTCTTTTTTGGAGAGGTTTTTGCTACAGGGCGCGTGTGCTCGCCAGAAAGAGAGAGAGAGAGAGAGAAAGCGAGAAATCACCCCCCCACCAAGAGGGTATGGCCACGCCGCAATCCCTTCTTCTCCATTCTCCTCTGGGGATCTTGGGCATGCATGCACACGTGCCCGGCGTGAGTTTAAGCCACCAGGTCCAGGACTTCAACAGTGGTCAACTACATGAGAGTCCAGTGACATAGACATTACACTAACTGCTGGTCCCTCAATGAGTTTTCTTGAGCAGTCTGTTCTTTCAGAGCAAAAGTTCTAAAAAGACCTTTTGTGTCATGGCTTCTCTAGTGACATAGCTCATAGCCTAGAATAATTGAGCTGTGTTAGATATGTATTTGTGTAAATATGAAGCTGATCTAGATACTGCTTACAACAATGTCAGTTCCCTTTTGCTTAATGTTTAATCTAAATCCTGACTAACTCTTTAAATTCACAGAGTAAAAACAGAGCAACATCACCAATAAATTGCTTTTTTGGGGATATATAGTCTGTAAAATTATTCTAATGTCTGTTAATGGAGTTGCACTAAAAAAAAAAGAATTAAAGAAGCACAGAAGTGTTGATAAAACAAGACTTTCAAATATGTTTTATTACCAAGGAAAGATTCAATCCAGTGCAACATAAAATGTAATTAAAAACAAATCTTATCTCAGTCTTTCAATGGTTCATCCCCCTCAAACCTTCAAGTGTTACTCTTTAATATAAAATATCTTCCTTATTTTAGATATCAAAGAAGTTGCTAATATCTAAATTATTTAGAGGTTTTTTGTTAATATTTACTTGATGAAGGGAAAGATATTGGGATATTTACAGAATAAGATTATGAGGATGCTTGGTTGCCATAATTTTAGCAAATATTAAATTTTCCTGTTTATTTCTATTTTAAATGGCTCAAATAATCTGTATCAGGGATACTAAGAACACAAGCAAAACTTTTTTTTTGATTAAATGATTTAAGGAAATGAAAACTTAATAACCTAAACCCTGATTCCAGAAGAAAAAATGGATGTATCTGAGCCAAGATTCAGTACTCCAGAAACCCACAGTCTTGTAGTTCGTCACTCTCACCTTACCCCTCTGCTGGAAGTTGAGGCACTTATTAAACTTTTCTGGACTCTCCCCCGAGATATACCTTGGTGAATGTTTCTAGTCAGCCATTTCCATTCCCTGATGCCAAATTCTTGATATTAGAGCACTTACTGCTAGAATTTTTAAAAGTTTGTTTCTTTCACCAGAGACATAGAGAGAGGAGAAAGAGAGAGAGACACAGATAAATACTCTCAACATGATCTTAGGCAGCACTCACTCCATACTCTCAGCTCTTCAGTCAACCAACATCATGGACATACATGCCCACCTGGAACGTACAGGTCCACATAGGAACTGAACCTGCTCTTCCCTATGGCTTGCACATTGCTGAGTGTTGAGCTACTCCTGTCCCACTGAAGCTGGGTCTACTCGAATTTTTAAAAATCTGTTTCCTTGGTATTTGAAGACAAGATACATTAGTGCTATTTTTTGTTTTTGGAGAAGTTTTTGCTATAGCCAGCCAGACAGAGAGAGACATAGAGACAGAAAGCGAGAAATCACCCCCCAGGGGGGATGGTCACGCCGCAATCCCATCTCCTCCATTCTCTTCTAGGGATCTTGGGCACGCACGCACACACGCCCGGCGTGAGTTTTAAGCCACCGGGTCCAGGCCGCGAACTGCGGTCGACTACGTGGGAGTCCAGCGACATAGCCATTACGCTAACTGCTGGTTCCCTATAAGTGCTATTTTTTTGGTGATGCTGACATTAGCCTTTAAAATACTTACACCTTCCCTCACATCTCTTAGTACATTCCTCCACATAACTGATCAATAGTGAAAAGGAGTGAGTCATGACACTTTTATTCCAAAAGTGTTAAAATAGAAACTTAAAAATGGATATAAAAATAATTTAATAAAGTTGTAAACATAATGCATTGATTCATCATTCACTTTGGAATGGCAATAATATAATAACCATTTATAAAGCCCAAAATCTTCCAATATCATAAAGTTATTGCAGAAATTCCAACCTTGAAATTGAAATCACATCTATGAAACCACATCTATCTATTTGATGAGAATGTTCTTTGTGATTTCTAGGTGCTGTGAAAAACTCTAAAAAAAACACTTTTTTGAAATCAAAGTAATATCACTGGAATAGATGTAAAGAGAATTGAAATAATGAATTGTAAAAAAGTTTAAGGCAATTTATTTAGAAATCATGATGTGATTTAGAAATGATGTTTTATTTAAATTTATATACCAATAAAATGGAGTTTGATTCATATAATACTGTTTTGAATTTAATAAAGGTAATTTAGGTAAAGTATATAAACACATCTCATAAAGTAAGTTTTATGAGGACATAAATCTCTTGAAACAAAGACAAAAACTTTATACATATATAAATACATATATAGATGCATCTATATATGTATATATGCACATATATATACATATACAGATGCATATATATATATATTTTAAAGAATTATTTTCAAAAATTTATTTATTCTTTCATTTATCTTATTTTGACTGGAGAAAGACAGACACACAAGTAACAGTGTTGGAAGTCAAAAAAGTGTTTACAAAGTTTACCACTGGACATTCTGTGATTTTTTTTTTGACTTGTCCTAAAACCAAATTTAATCTCCAAAAGAGAGAATATCAAGGGATAATAATTATTATCATACTGTTTTAAATTTCCACTGTTGTGGAAATGGCATTGTATTTCAGCCAAATAACAGATTCACGCTTAAATATTTGTTAAATCAACATCCTTTAAATTTGTTTTGTGTATTTTCTTCTAAATATCTGGCAGGAGGAAAAAAAAAAAAAAAAGGCAGCTGAAGAATGACAAACCACACAGAAATAACTGGGTTTATCCTGCTGGGATTGTCAGATGACCCACAGATTCAGGTGGTGATCTTTGTCTTCCTCTTCATCACCTACATGCTCAGCATCACTGGGAACCTGACCATCATCACCCTTACCCTGCTGGACTCCCACCTCCAGACACCCATGTATTTCTTCCTCAGGAATTTCTCCTTGTTAGAAGTTTCCTTCACAACTGTCAGTATACCAAAGTACCTGAGTACCATTATTTCAGGAGATAAAACTATATCCTTCAATGATTGCATAGCTCAATTATTTTTCCTCATTCTCTTGGGAGTCACTGAATTTTACCTCCTGGCTGCCATGTCCTATGACCGTTATGTTGCCATCTGCAAGCCTCTGCATTACATGACCATCATGAGTCGTAGAGTCTGCATACTGCTTGTCTTTGCTTCTTGGCTGGTTTCATTCCTAATCATATTTCCTGCACTTATGTTGCTCTTGAAGCTTGATTACTGTCGTTCTAATATTATTGACCATTTTACCTGTGATTATTTTCCCCTGCTGCAACTTTCTTGTTCAGAAACAAAATTCCTGGAGGCGATGGGATTTTCCTGTGCTGTGTTCACTCTAATGTTCACATTGGCTTTGATATTGCTGTCCTACACATACATCATCAGAACCATTTTGAGGATTCCTTCTAGCACTCAGAGGACAAAGGCCTTTTCTACATGTTCGTCCCATATGATTGTCATCTCCATCTCTTATGGCAGCTGCATTTTTATGTACATTAAACCTTCTGCTAGAGACAGAGTGTCTTTGAGCAAGGGGGTTGCTGTGCTAAACACCTCAGTAGCCCCCATGCTCAACCCCTTTATATACAGTCTAAGGAATCAGCAGGTCAAGCAAGCCTTCATGGACATGGCCAGGAAGACTATATTTTTCTCAAGCAACCGTAAAGGTGTGGTGTCATGAATTTGCATCACACTGAAGGACAATTCAAAATATATAAACATCAGAATTTAGAACGTATTCAAGCTAGTATCACCACCATATCATCCACTTTCATTTTCATATTTTTGTCCTAAGAATTTAAATGACTATTTAATAAGTTTTTCATCTAATTTGAATTACATCCCTATTCCTTTCATCTTCTCTATTCTGGCAACTTGTTGATCACAACGTCTAACAAATATTTATCATGTAATATTACTATACTTGGAGTTTTGTTTAGAAAAATTTTCCCAGGGAAAGACACCTTCATGGCTCCTGAGAACTAGTGATTTCAAGGGAATAAGAGAAATGAAGATTTTCCACTGATAATTCAGCCTCCAGACCACAAACTCCAGAGGAGAGGCAAGGGAACAGGTCTCCAGAAGATAGCCTCATGGCTCCTGAGAACTAGTGAATTCAGAGGAATAAAGGGAATGAAGATTTTCCACTGATAAAACAGCCTCCAGGTCACATACTTGAGTGGATGCTCAGATTGAACTTCAAGTTTGGGAAGAAACATACTATCCATCAGATGACTAGAAATCACCACAGGGCCACAAGAAATATGGGAAAGCAAGAAAACACCTCTCCTCCAAGGAAAAGAATAACTCCTCTTCATCCACAGACAGTTCAATGGAAACCAGGGAAATGTCTGATAAAGAATTTAGGACATCCATTATGGCAAAGCTAACAGAGATGGAAGAGAAGAGAGACAATGAACTGCAGAAGAGAAAGAAAGGAGCTGATGAGTTCCAGGAGGTGAGGAAATTCCTGCAAGTTCTAAAACAGGAATTACACACTTTTCATAAGAATCAAATGGAACTGTTAGAGATGAAGGCTATAGTACAGGAAGTCAAAATCTCCCTTGAAAGTATTAAAAGCAGACTAGATCACACAGAAAATAGAATCTCACACATAGAAAATTACTGGTCTACAAAATTCCATCACAAAGACTGAGAAAATTGCCCCAAAATTCGAGAATAATATACTATAAGTACTAGATACCATCAAACATCCAAACATCTAGATAATTGGCATCCCAGAAGGTGAAGAGACTCATAAGGGCATTGATAATCTATTGCATGAAATCCTGCAAGAAAGTGTCTAAACCTAGAGTTGCACTCAAAGATCCAGTCCCAAGAAATATAAAGGACCCCAAATAGAGTCAACCCAAGAAGATCTTCTCCAAGACGTATTATAGCCAGATTGAGCAAAACCACAGACAAAGACAAGATACTAAGATTGGCAAGAGAGAAATGGCAAGTTACCTACGAAAGATATCCCATCAGACTAAAAGCAGATTTCTCATCGGAAATAATGCAAGCGAGGAAAGAATAGGAAAATGTATTCCAAGTGTTAAGGGAAAAGCAATTTCAACCAAGAATACTGTACCCAGCGAGATCATCCTTCGTATGAGAAGAAGAGACAAGA
This sequence comes from Tupaia tana, assembly GCA_026018925.1. Classification (NCBI taxonomy): domain Eukaryota; kingdom Metazoa; phylum Chordata; class Mammalia; order Scandentia; family Tupaiidae; genus Tupaia; species Tupaia tana. Next base: position 160,560,418 of record JAKSZU010000006.1, on the reverse strand, counting down.
ACATTCTCAGATAACCAAAACCCGAAAGAATTTACCAGCATCTCCAAGATGTTCTCAAGGGAGTGCTATGTCATGAAAATTAAATGCAGACACACAGAAATAAAAGTTCAAAAACTAAGAAAATGACCAACTTAATCATAAGGACAAGTCTGGAGTTGAATATTATATCCCAGAATTCAATTGGGAAGATTGAACTACAACAGAAGATAAAGAACATGAGACTGAACTGGTGAAATATCATTCTTTGACTTTTGACTAAAATATTGCTGGTTTTCTTCTAGGCTTTGTTGTCCAGTTTTAAGAGTTTTTGTCCTGTCTTGAGCTCTCAATAGGTTCATATACCTATTATTTGAACAGAATACTAACCTGTTTCAAGGCTTTAAGTTTTAAGCAATTTTCCTTACCAATTCAAAACTGCGTTTCTTGAAATTACCAGCTGAACTTGCTATTGAAAGTAGTTAGATTATTTAAGAAATTGTGTGATCAATAAAATGTGGGGGAAAAAGGAATGGAAGACAACTGTAGACACCAGAGAGAGTGTGAGAAGAGGGTGGGAAAGGGCAGAGGGTCAGACATAGGGTATATATATATGAAACTAGAAATGGAAAATTATTGATGAAAACATGCATGATTAAGCCACTATACAGTATATTCTAGATGGGAGACCACATTTTGTATGCTGAGACAATGCTTAGGGGATGAATGTAAATTAATTAATTAAAAAAAAAGGAGGAAAAAAACACGAAAACTCTTTTTCTTGAAATTAAAAAAAAATGCATATTTAATGACTGCAATAAGCTGTATAGCCCCAGCTTGGTGCTACTTTATAGTATGTTCACTCTACTCACTGAGGTTTAGGCCTAGAGTCAGACTTGTGTTCATGGATATGTATATATCAGCTGCACTTGCTATTGGAGATATTTAGATTAATTCATTAGCAAATCAATAAAAGGGGGGAAGGGCATAGAAAGTAACCATGGATACTAGATACAGTGTGGGAGGAGAGTGGGACACAGCAGAGGGTGAGAGATAGGGAATCAAGGATGGCAAAAAAATCAAAATATACAGGAAACAAGACATGGAAAATTATTTGTTGATAGCATGTATGTTGATGTGCTTGATTGAGCCAATATACAGTGTATTCTGGATGGGAAATCTCATTTTGTATGCTGTAATGATGTACAGTGAATGAATGTAAATAAATAAATTTAAGCTAACATAAATAAATAAATGAATAAATAAGGAAAAAAAAAGTTTTCCCAGAATTAGAGGAAACACCAGAACATTTGATATGTTTTCTTTTTCAAATGTAAAATACATACATTTACTTAAAAAAAGTTTTGTAGACATTTCCTTTACTGTCTTACAGTTTCTCTAGGAAATTTATCTAAAATGGCTTATATTTTAACAATAAGTATAGATACTCCAGGGCTTTGGTAGCAACCGGAGTTCCCACTGGTCCTGAGCTGTGCTAGCACCTCCCCCAGGAAATCGTGGCTGTCAGCCAGCCCCTGTTACACGTAACCATATGTGACCGAAAGGCCGTGATCAAAAATGCGGGAATGGGAACCAGCAGTTAGCGTAATGGCTATATGTCCCATGTAGTCGACCGAGGTTGGCGTCCTGGACCCGGTGGCTTAAAACTCACGCCGGGCGCGTAAGCATGTGTGCCCAAGATCCCGAGAGGAGAATGGAGGAGAAGGGACTGCGGCGTGACCATCCCCCCTGGGGGGTGATTTCTCGCAGGCATGTCGGAAGAGATACAACAGGACTCAGTGGAGTGTGTGACTCAGGCATGGGAGAAATACAACATAGAAAATGACATTGCGGCCCATATCAAGAAGGAGGTTTTTTGTTTTTTTTTTTGAGAGGTTTTTGCTATAGGGCCCGTGTGCTCGCCAGACAGACAGAGACAGAGAGACAGAAAGTAAGAAATCACCTCCCCCAGGGGGGATGGCCATGCTGCAATCCCTTCTCCTTCATTCTTCTCTCGAGATCTTGGGCACGCACGCACACGTGCCCAGCGTGAGTTTTAAGCCACCGGGTCCGGGACGCAAACCACGGTCAACTATGTGGGAGTCCAGCGACATATCCATTACGCTAATTATTGGTCCCTCAAGAAGGAGTTTGACAAGAAGTACAACCCCACCTGGCACTGCATCGTGGGGAGGAACTTCGGTAGTTATGTGACACATGAAATCAAACACTTCATTTACTTCTACCTGGGCCAAGTGGCCATTCTGTTCAAATCTGGGTAAAAGCATGATCTGTGCCACACACCCAGTGATCCATCCAAAAACAAGGACTGCAGCCTAAATTCCAAATATTAGAGACTGAAATCTTCAGCTTTGCTAAAGGAACACCTCAATCTTTGAAAATTTATTGTGTTTTGTACAGGGCATTCTCTGTACTAGTTTGTTGTGGTTATAAAACAATTAGCAAAACAGCTTACATTTGTATTTATTTTCTATTCCATACTTCTCTGCCCATGTTCTTTTTTTTTCCTCTCAAAACCCTTCCTTTAAAAAATAAATCTGTTGGAGATGTGTAAATAATAATAATAATAATAATAAGTGTAATTATTTTATTTTAAAAGACAAGGACATGTTATTCACTTTAATTACTTAAGTTTATTTATTTATTGGCAAATGAGCTTAGATCATTAATAATATTTACCTTAAGTATATTTATTTAGTAGACCTCCCTCTTTCGATGTCTCATAATCTTTCAAAAGATATATAGGTAAATATGCAACTATATACATACATAATGCACACACATGTGCATTAAAAAGTAGTAAAGAAATAATCATTAGGTATTGGATGTTTGTTTTCTGTAATTCCATATAGAGTAATCACCTTTCTGATAATCAGTGTCTATTATTACCAAAGACACACACACAAGAGGATTTCAAAAAGTTTGTAAAAAATATAATTAAGGGACCAGCAGTTAGCATAATGGCTATGTCACTGAACTCCCATGTAGTCGACCGCGGTTCAGTCCTGGGCCCGGTGGCTTAAACTCACGCTGGGTGCGTGTGCATGCGTGCCCAAAATCCCGAGAGGAGAATGGAGGAGAAGGGACTGCAGCGTGGCCATCCCCCGTGGGGGGTAATTTCTCGCTTTCTGTCTCTCTGTCTCTCTCTGTCTTTCTGGTGAGCGCATGTGCCCTATAGCAAAACCTCTCAAAAGAAAAAGAAAAAAAAAACAGATATTAATATGAATACATGACACTGTAAATATTTTATGAAGGAAAATGATAAAGAAATTTTTTTGAAGTGAGATTTTTGCTATAGGGCATGGGCAGTCCCTGAAGAGACAGAGAGACAGGGAAACATAAAGCGAGAAATCACCCCCTGGGGTGGGGGATGGCCAGCCACAGTCCCTTGTCCTCCATTCTCCCCTTGGAATTTTGGTCATGCACGCACACATGTCTGCTGTGTTTCAAGCCTCCCAGTTTGGGACTCAAACTTCAGTCAGTCATGTGGGAGTCCAGCAACATAACCATTATGCCATCTGCTGGTCCCCAAAAAAGACATTGTAATTTATTTCCTAACCTCCTATGTCCATCTTCCAGCTACCTGAAATGCTAGGCTCATTTGCTTAAACTTTCTTTTCAACCTGAAAGTTACTAATTATGTCTTCCTTTAGACTATCTGTTGGATATATGTAATCTTTGATTTGCAATTCTGAATGGAAAACCAGTAACTATAGAACATAAATCACTTTACCAATTATTCTGAATAGCAAAATTGTTTATGGAGAAATAAGTACTGTTTTACCTAACTTACTTGTTTTCTCTTTTTTTGTTATTAATGTAACAGTTAATTTTTAAATTTAAATAAGATATGAAATAAATTAAATATCTGGAAAAATCATTTTAGTGCACTCTCTGAAGTATCTGTTTAATTCCACTCATCTGATGGCTGTGGGTATTCCTTTTCCTACTTACAAGTAATTTGAAGTTCATAGACTTTATTCCCTAGTTCTCCTGAAGGCATATACTATTTCTAGATTTTTATGCTTTTTTTGTTTATATGTCTTTATATATATATATGTGTGTGTGTGTGTGTGTGTGTGTGTGTGTGTGTGTATTTAAGTAACCATTATTTCTTTCTTTCTTTTTAATTTAGAGAGGTTTTTGTTATAGGGTGTGTGCACAGGCCAGAGCTAGCCAGAAAGACAAAGAGAGACAGAGAGACAGAAAGCAAGAAATCACCCCCTGGGGGGTATGGCTACGCTTCAATCCCTTCTCCTCCATTCTCTTCTTGAGATCTAAGGCATGTACACACATGTGCCAGGTGTGAGTTTAAGCCATTGTGTCCAGGACTTGAACCACGGTCGGCTACATGAAAGTCCAGAGACATAGCCATTACTCCAACTGCTGGTCCCAAATAACCATTGATTCTAAGTCTAACTGAAAAGTCATAAATAATAATAGCTGTTTTATAGAGAACAGTTCTTGATTTTGTTTTATATGAATCTCAACTATGTATGTTCTCTCTTTATCTTATTTAATTATTTTATCTGTAAGGCAAAATAGACATAGTTACCTATTTTATTTTTTTATAAATGTGTAAATTAATTTCAGAAAAGCTGACTAATTTGTCTGAGATCATTGAACTCTAGTAGCCAATATGCTGCACAAGACTAAAAAAAAGACAAAACGAAAAACATAACAGTACTGTTAAGATGCCACAGTGTGGTTTGCTTGCTCATGCAATGGTTGATCTATATGGAAGAGCACTTGTTCAATTCTTTAGCAGGCCTGTATAAGTTAAGCATGGAAACCATGATCCTGGGGGTTAATGAAGAAGGGTTGCAGCATGAGATTCTCTTTTTTTTTCCCTTTGGAGAGGTTTTTGCTATAGGGCGTGTGCGCTCGCCAGACAGACAGAGAGAGACAGAGAGACAGAAAGCGAGAAATCACCCCCCAGGGGGGATGGCCACACCGCAATCCCTTCTCCTCCGATCTCCTTTCGGGATCTTGGGCATGCACGCACACACGCCCGGCGTGAGTTTAAGCCACCGGGTCTGGAACTCAAACTGCGGTCGACTACGTGGGAGTCCAGCGACACAGCCATTACGCTAATTGCTGGCCCTGAGATTCTCTAGTATACTTGTCTTTGTTTCCCTTTATGTGTCTCACTGTCATGAAAGAAATAAATAATTTAAAAAGTCTCTAAGTACCTACTGTTTGTAAATTTTGCATAGCTTTCATTAAGTACCTGCACAATTTTATTATCAGTTTTATTCACATTACCTCATTTGTGCATGACTATATTATTATGGTCTAGTCATAAAAAGGGTTACCTTCTAATATTATCCTTGGAATAAAAATTATGATATTAATCAATCAGATACTTCAACTGCCATTTCTAATGAACAATGAGTAGAAAAATAGTGTAATTTACCAACAGAATTACAGTAGTAAAAGTTTTTAAGAGGAAATTAAAAATAATGGAGATAATGAAAATATTTAGGACAATGGAGTAAATTCCCAGTTTAAAAAATGGCATGCAGGGGACCAGCAGTTGGCGGAATGGTTATATTGCTGGACTCCCATGTAGTCGACTGCAGTTTGAGTCCTGGACCTGGTAGTTTAATCTCACGCTGGGCGCATGTGCATGCATGCCCAAGATCTTCAGAGGGGAATGGAGGAGAAGGAATTGCGGTGTGGCCATCACCCCGGGGGTGATTTCTCACTTTCTCTCTCTCTCTGTCTTTCTGGCAAGCACACATGCCCTGTAGTAAAAACCTTCCCCCCCCCCCAAAAAAAAATGGCATGCAGTATTGGGTAGAGCTATGGATTATTTATTAAGATATTGGGCTATCATCTTTGTCTGTAAAACTAATGCCAAGGAAAAAACTTCACACTTAGTGTTTCTATTTATTTGTTGTTATTTTCTTTTGTGTCTCATTGGACACTGTCCCCCATGTTTCCCTTTCTAATTTAAATACTAATATGTATTATATTTTATTTTCCTTAGTGTTTTGAGTGCATTCCTCTTCTTGCAATTTTGATTTACTGAATTAATTCCCTTGAGCCATTGGCAGATAAACTGACGCATTAGGTAGCTTATGCTTCATAAACCTATGTAGAAACCTTGCCACACAATTTTATAAATCTGCTAGTATTTTCACTGTCATATTTTTGCTCTTGTCTCATCTATGTAATCACATAAATATATGCATTATGGAGAAAATGGGATAATTAATTCTAAACCATTGACAATAGAAAAAATATCTTATGCAATGGGAGCAGGAATGTTAACAGAAATGCTGGTTTTCCTGCATTACGACTATGAGATTTGCTCCTATTTTACTATCTAGCCATTCTGAGTGGCAATGAAAATATTCAGAAACCAGAGGTAAGTGAGACATAAGGCAATGGACCTACTTGACATATACTGCATTCTTACTGGATCAAACAATTTTATATGCCATAAGGATGTGCAGTGATACAATGTAAATGTAAGAAATATAAAATAATATTGAAGGAAAGTTAAAATAAAGAAAAAGGATGGAAAAGGAAGACTCAAATCATGGACCAGTTACTTAACAGGGCACCTTTTAATCAGATTAAATAAGATATATTGGGCTTCTATTTGGAAAGTTAATATACTCAAAAGTGTATAAAAAAAGGTTAGTACATTTAATTTAATTATACCAATTATTCATAATTAAATGCAAGAAATTAGCATCACTGTGTCTTTGATCTAATATAGCTTATGTTAAACTGTATTTAAGAGAATAGACTTCAATTTTAAGTGGTCTGAGGTTACATTTGATGTTTCTCACCTTTATGAGTATTTTAAATTACTCAATCACTCTGAAACTTAGTTCTTCATTTTGGAATGAATAAAAAAAAGTTTTATCATTGTGCTATAAGGTGAACTATGATAAAATATATTTAGTAGCTTCCTTACTTACTTAGCTCATCTGATCGAAAATGATGGTACTGTCTTGCATTTTTTTTACATTTTCTTGAATAAAGTGAGGTTGAGGTTTGTTATTAAAAAATATTCTTCAGTCATTGGAATACACAACACTTTTAATAAATCAAAACCACTATAAAGATCCTTCCCAAAATTGGATATTAGTCTCAAATCAATGAAAATACATTCAATAACACAAAGCCAGCTCAGTAGCACCGTGATTAAAGGAGTTGGATCCCACACATTCCACTGCGGTTTGAATCATGGCTTCAGTGTGTGTCTGTGCCCTGATCCTGGCAGGAAGGAAAAATGAATGAAGAAGGATTGTAAAATGAGGATGCTTCAGTGGAATTTTTTTTCTCTCTTTCTTTGGAAGTGCATGTCAAATAAATAAATAAATGAGTAAAAAATAATAAAAATATGATTAAATGAATAATACAGCTATTCTTAGAGACTCAGTATCACATGATTTATGTACATGATTTATTTTACCTACATTATTTCAAATAATTGTCATTTTAACTCCATTTTAAGAAGAAAACTAAAGCTTAAAAAATTTAAGCCACTCATTCAAAGTCACAAATTTATTTAATGGCCCATTTATATTTTTAATCCAAGTCTCTCTCTAATGGCAAAGCCCATGTATTTCCAGTAATGATAAATAGAATTTATAAGATTATAAAAAGTAGTAAGTTTTGACACTCTTAATTTTATTAATTACTTTCTATTTTTGTTTAAATTATAAATGACTAATTCATAAACTCAAAGTGTGAGTTTATGAAAGGTATTCACCATAAAGTCTTAGAATTATGAGTGTTATTTTTAAATTTTTATTAATTGTGACTTGGATTGCTTTCTTTTTCCTATATTTGCTTCTATACACACTGGTATAAATGCTAAGAATGTAACTCCCTGTCACTGTTGAAAAGAAGAAATATTAATATTCATATTTCTCCAGGAATCAGTTATCTCAAATTATTGGGGAAAGCAGGAAAAGCAATTCTAACAATATAATTCTACCAACACTCAATATGTTCTCTTGAGGAGTCTGTTCTTTCAGGACAAAAGTTTTAAAAAGACTACTTGTGTCATGGCTTCTCTCGTGACATAGCTCATAGCCTAGAATAATTGAGCTGTGTTAGAAATATATTTGTGTAAATATGAAGCCAATGTAGATACTGCTCACAACAATGTCAGTTCCCTTTTTCTTAATGTTAATTTGAACCCTGACTAATGCTTTAAATTCATAAAGTAAAAACAGAGTAACATCATCAATAAAGTTCTTTTTGGGGGACATATGGTCTGTAAAATTATTCTAATGTCTGTTAATGGAGTTTCACTAAAGAAAAAAAGAAAGCACAGAAGTGTTGATAAAATAAGACTTTCAAAGTTATTTTATGACCAAGGAAAGATTCAACCCAGTGCAACATAAAACATAATTAAAAACAAGTCTTATCTCAATCTTTCAATTGTACATGCCTCAAACCTTCAAGCATTACCTACTCTTTTTTTTTTTTTTTTTTTTTTTTTGGAGAGGTTTTTTTGCTATAGGGCGCGTGCGCTCGCCAGACAGACAGAGAGAGATATAGAGACAGAAAGCGAGAAATCACCCCCCAGGGGGGATGGTCACGCCGCAATCCCTTCTCCTCCATTCTCCTCTCGGGATCTTGGGCACGCACGCACACGCACCCGGCGTGAGTTGTAAGCCACCGGGTCCGAGACGCGAACCGCGGTCGACTACGTGGGAGTCCAGCGACATAGCCATTACGCTAACTGCTGGTTCCCAGCATTACCTACTCTTTAAATATAAAATATATTCCTTATTTTGGATATCAAAGAAGTTGGTAATATCTAATTTATTTAGAGGGGTTTTGTTAATATTTACTTGATGAAGGGAAGATATTGGGATGTCTAAGGAATATATGTCATGAGGATTCTTTGTTGCCATAGTTTAAGCAAATATTAAATTTACCTGTTAATTTTTATTTTGAGTGGCTCAAAGAATCTGTCTCAGGGATCCTAAGAATGCAAGCAAAAAGTTTTTTTTAGATGAAATGGGTTTAAAGAAATGAAAACTGGAACCAGCAGTTGGCTTAATGGCTATGTCGCTGGACTCCTATTTAGTCAATCACAGTTCGAGTCCCAGATCTGGTGGCTTAAATTCACGCTGGGCGCGTGTGCAAGCGTGCTCAAGATCCTGAGAGCAGAAGGGATTGCGGTGTGAGTGTGGCCATCCCCCCTAGGTGGTGATTTCTCACTTTCTTTCTCCACGTGTCTTTCTGTCTTTCTAACGAGCATACATGTTTGATAGCAAAAACCTCTCAAAAAAAAAAAAGAAAAAAGAGAGAAAAGAAATGAAATGAAAACTTAATAACCTAAACCCTGCTTCCAGAAAAAAATATGGATTCATCTCTGAGCCTAGAAAGTTTCATTGTCTTGCAGTCTGTCAGTTTACTCCAATGCTGGAAGTTGAGGCACTTACTAAAATTTTTTGGACTTTCTTCCCAGAGTTACACCTTGGTGAATGTTTCTAGTCAGTCATTTCCATTCCCTGATGCCAAATTCTTGATATTAGAGCACTTATTGCTAGAATTTTTAAAGTTTATTTGTTTCTTTCACCAGAGACATAGAGAGAGAGAGGTAGACAGATAAACACTCTCAACATGATCTCAGGCCGCATTCACTCCATACTCTCAGCTCTTCAGTCAGCCAACATCATGGACATACATGCCCACCTGGGATGTACAGGTCCACATAGGAACTGAATCTGTTCTTCCTTATGGATTCCAGCATTGCTGAGTGTTGAGCTACTCCTGTGCCACTGAAGCTGGGTCTACTTGGATTTTTAAAAACTGTTTCTTTGGTATTTGAAGACTGGATATACAAGTGCTATTTTTTTATTCGTTTGTTTTGTTTTGTGATGCTGTCATTAACCTTTAAAATACTTATCTATACCTTCCCTCACATCTCTTAGTACTTTCCTTCACAGAACTAATCGATTGTGAAAAGGAGTGAGTCATGGCACTCTTATTTCAAAAGTGTTAAAATAGAAACTTAAAAACAGATATGCAAAAATTAATAAAGTTGAAAACACTTTAAATTGATACATTATTCACAATGGAATGGCAATAATATAATAAATATTTATAAAGCCCAGAATCTCTCCAATATCAGAAAGTTATTGCAGAAACTCAAACCTTGACATTGAAATCACATCTATGAAACCACATCTATCTACTTCATGAGAGTGTTCTTTGTGATTTCTAGGTGCTGTGAAAAACTCTAAAAAAAAAACCTTTTTTGAAATCTAAGAAATATCACCAGAATAGATGTAAAGGGAATTGAAATAATGAATTGTAAAAAAGTTTAAGGCAATTTATTTAGAAATCAGGATGTATTTTAGAAATGATGTTTTATTTAAATTTATATACCAATAAAATGAACTTTGATTTATATAATATTGTTTTGAACTTAATAGAGGTAATTTGGATAAAGCATGTAAGCACATTTCATAAAGTAAGTTTTGTGAGGACATAAATCTCTTGAAACAGACAAAAGCTTAAGATTTTTTATGTATGTGTGTGTGTATATATATATATATATATATATATATATATATATATACATGTGTATATATATATGTGTGTGTGTGTATGTACATATTTAAAGAATTATTTTTAAAATTTTATTTATTCTTTCATTTATCTTATTTTGACCAGAGAAAGAAGACACACAAACAGAATGAAAGTGAGAAAAGAAGCCACCAGGTCCTGGGAATGTCCAATGCCTTAACCATCACACTGCCTGCTGGCCCCAGAAACTCAGGTGATATTGAAGCTAGAGTATGAAATAGAGCATTGCACCTTATAGCAGCATGTAATGCAACAGACTCAATGTTATTTAGAAGAATGATTCATTAAAAACCCATTAAAACTAAAATAGACAATGAATTTTGCTGAAACAGATTTGAAGATAGGAAACTGCACTTTCAAGAATGCACAGAGTAATAGAATAGCTCATAGGGGAGTTAGGCACAGTTTAAATGTGGGGGATGGAAAGAATGTGTGAAAGGTTCTTTTGGAAAACATGCAATTGGCATTAAAGCTAGTGTTGTGGAAATAAGGCAAGTGATTTGGAGTGTCATTACAATATACTACTCACAATGCTATTAATAGTTACACAGATAGACACACACACACACACACACACACACAACAATTTATTGTGAGCTTCATAATCACTCTCAGAAGGGTTATTACTAATGAGGAGCAGAGAAAAAACTAGCCATGTACAGATGTTGACAAGCTCTGATTACTTAACATGCATTAAATGTGATCAAATCCTGGCTGAACATCGAGGAAGTGGGGCATGTGTGTATGTCTGTGTGTATGTGGTATATACAGTGCTAATGAGGTAGAAGAACATACACTATGATGGAATAGATCAGCACCATGTAGACAAGGTAGAATAAAATGGATTTACTTGCCTAAAATGCCTAATGCAGTGCATAATGAGGTGACTGATACCCTATCATTTGTTTTTATTGTATTCCTTTTGTAATTATCTTGGTGTTAAATATATTTATTACTCTTTGTTTAAGAAACAATGTTTTACACAGAACACCATCCTAATCCAAAGATTTTTTGCTCTGTGGTTAGGGAAATTTTTCTCCATTAAAAAACTCTTATGCTACTTTTATTAAATTTTAAACTTTGTTTTCTCAATATTTCAAGTACAAATAACTCATTTACTACAACAGTTCAAGTATATATTAACTCATTTCTACAATAACTTTATTAATATTTTATTAATAAATATTTTGGAGAATACTTTATCTCTCTCACTGGTTGCATTCTTCCTAATGCTAATAATAACACTATTTAACATTTTTAATAGAAAAACCTAAGTTTTTTAATAGAAAACAAAATAAAAATTTATAACAATAAAACATAGGTGTGCTGAAACATCAAAAAGATTTCAAGAGATTCACATCGATCAACCTTTGTTTTAATACTCCGCCTCTCCTCCATGACCCCCTGTTCACATTGTTTTCTACTTTATTCCCACTATTCCATAATAATGGAGGTTGTCATGAAAATGGCTTCAGTATTTGTGACTTCTAAGGAGGCAGTAGAAGCTCTAATAACGTATAACTGACAAAAGGCATCACTTAAAATGAATAATGTCTTCCATTTTTTTAATTTTTAAACTTTCACATGAGAGAGAAACCAATATAGGGGTTGGAGAAATGACACAAATGTTCTCATCTGGAAGTACACTTCCTAGAATGTCTCTGCAAGGTAACAGTGTTTGAAGTCAGAAAAGTGATTACAAAGTTTACCAATGCAAGCTCTGTGATTTTTTTTATTTAACTTGCCCTAACTAAATTTAATCTCTGGAAGAGAGACTATCAAGAAATAATAGTAATTATCATACTGTGTTAAATTTCTGCTGATGGTAAAATGTTATTGTATTTCAGCCAATTAACAGCTTCACACTTAAATATTTGTTAAATCAGCATCCTTTAAATTTATTCTTTGTACTTTCTCCTAAAGGTCTAGCAGGAAAACTAAGCAGCTGAAGAATGACGAACCACACAGAGATAACTGGGTTTATCCTCCTGGGATTGTCAGATGACCCACAGATTCAGGTGGTGATCTTTGTCTTCCTCTTCATCACCTACATGCTCAGCATCACTGGGAACCTGACCATCATCACCCTCACCCTGCTGGACTCCCACCTCCAGACACCCATGTATTTCTTCCTCAGGAATTTCTCCTTGTTAGAAGTTTCCTTCACAACTGTCACTATACCAAAGTTCCTGAGTACCATTATTTCAGGAGATAAAACTATATCCTTCAATGATTGCATGGCTCAGTTATTTTTCTTCATTCTCTTGGGAGTCACAGAATTTTACCTCCTGGCTGCCATGTCCTATGACCGTTATGTTGCCATCTGCAAGCCTCTGCATTACATGACCATCATGAGCCGTAGAGTCTGCATACTGCTTGTCTTTTCTTCTTGGCTGGCTTCATTCCTAATCATATTCCCATTACTCATGTTGCTCTTGAAGCTTGATTACTGCCATTCTAATATTATTGACCATTTTACCTGTGATTATTTTCCCCTGCTGCAACTTTCTTGTTCAGAAACAAAATTCCTGGAGGCGATGGGATTTTCCTGTGCTGTGTTCACTCTAATGTTCACATTGGCTTTGATATTGCTGTCCTACACATACATCATCAGAACCATTTTGAGGATTCCTTCTAGCACTCAGAGGACAAAGGCCTTTTCTACATGTTCGTCCCATATGATTGTCATCTCCATCTCTTATGGCAGCTGCATTTTTATGTACATTAAACCTTCCGCTAGAGACAGAGTGTCTTTGAGCAAGGGGGTTGCTGTGCTAAACACCTCAGTAGCCCCCATGCTCAACCCCTTTATATACAGTCTAAGGAATCAGCAGGTCAAGCAAGCCTTCATGGACATGGCCAGGAAGACTATATTTTTCTCAAGCAACTGTAAAGGTGTGGTGTCATGAATTTGCATCACACTGAAGGATAATTTAAAGAATATAAACAAAAAAGCTTAAGAACTTATTCAAGTTAATATCACTGCCCCATCATCCATTTTCATTTTCTTACTTTTATCCTATGAATATACATGAATATTTAATTTTTTTTTTTTTTTTTGGAGAGGTTTTTCGCTATAGGGCGCGTGCGCTCGCCAGACAGACAGAGAGAGACAGAAAGATAGAAAGCAGGAAATCACCCCCCAGGGGGGATGGCCACGCAGCAATCCCTTCTCCTCCATTCTCCTCTCGGGATCTTGGGCACGCACGCACACGCGCCCGGCGTGAGTTTAAGCCGCTGGGTCCGGGACTCGAACCGCGGTCGACTACGTGGGAGTCCAGCGACATAGCCATTACACTAACTGCTGGTCCCAATATTTAATTTTTTAATCTAATTTGAATTACATGTCGTATTCCTTCCATTCTCTCTACTTATTTATCACAACTTCTAGCAGATATTTATCATGTACATATATCATATTTGGAGTTTTGTTTAGAAAGGCTTTCCTAATCATGGAGGAAACACTTCAGAACTTTTGATATATTTTCCTTTGCACGTGCAGAAAATATAATTTTATTAAACTTCTTTTTGTAGGCAGTCTCTTTACTATCTTAAAGTTTCTCTAGGAAATATCTCTTAAATGCCTCATAATTTAAGAAAAAAGTGTAATTATTTTATTTGAATAACTTTATTCTTTCACTTTAATAATGATTTCACTTTGATAGCATGTTTGTTTATTTATTGGCAATGAGCTTAGATCATTAATAATATATGCTTTCGGTATATTTGCTTAGTAGTTCTCCTATTTCCATGTCCCACAATCTTTCAAAAAATATGTAGGTAGATATGTAAGGAGATCCATACATACTGCATACCCATATGAATTAAAAAATGGTAAAGCAATAATCATTAGACATTGAGATAAGTTTTTCTCTGTAATTCTATATAATCACCTTCCCACCAATAAGTTTCTAATATTAGCATATATGTGTATATGTTTTCTAATTTTTTAAAAGAATTATTTATTTATTTAATTCCATTTATTGTTATATTTTTATCTTACCAGAGAAAGACAGAAAGAGAGAGAAAAGAATGGAAAGGAGAAGGGAGAAAGCAAGCCACCAGGTCTAGGACATGAACCATGGTCTGCCTATGGGAATCCAGTGCCTTTAACCACCATGCTACCTGCCGGTCCCCTATGTTTGCTAATTTATAATTCTATTTGGATAAGTGTTATGTTTCAAACATTTCTAAAACTGGAACAGTAGTTATATATATGTAGAAAAACACACACACACAAGAGGATTTCAAAAAGTTTGTGAAAACTAGAATTAACATGAGATTATTTTGAAGCGAAAATATTTGAAATCCATGTGTAGATTTTTATCTTGCTTATAGGTTTAAAAATATTTTATTTAGTACATGAACGAGGGATACAGAAAGATAGAGTCATCACCCCCAAAAGGGTCTTGATGCTGTGATTCATTTCCTGATCATGGGCATGTGCATGCTTAAAGTACTCAGGGAGGTCTCTAGATTCAAACCTGGAACTTTCTGGTGTAGGTCAGCTGCATAGAACACAGTGTTTTCCACTTTGCCACTTTCTGGTACACACTCATGTATGGCTTTTTTATAATCATTTTTCTTGAATTCTTTGAACACTTCTTGTGTGTGGGTGTGTGTGAGGGTGTACATCTAATCCATCCCTGAGCAAGCATTAGGTTATTTCTATATCTTGGTTATTAAAAATAATGCTACAATGAAAATGGGAGTGCAGTTGTTTTGGTTTCCATATTTCTGAATACACATTCAGGAGTAGATCACTTGATTCAGGCTGCTCTTTTTCTGAGGCCCTTCCATGCTTTTTCCATACCAGTTATGTCATTTTACATTCCCACCAACTCTGTTCAAGAGTTCCAATTTCTCCAATTCCTCACCAAGACTTCTTATTCTTTGTTATTTAGATAATGACTATTGTAACAGGTCTGATATGATATTTCACTGTAATTTTGATTTGTATTTCCCTGATGATTAGTTATGTTTAGCATCATTTCATATATCTTTAGGCCATTTGTATTAGGGTGTTAAGAAAACAGGAGCCTCTTATCAGATACTGGGCTCATAAATATTTTTTCCATTGCCTTATGTCACCTCTTCAATCTGTTATTGTTTCTTAAGATGTACACAAGCTATTTAGTTAAATGCAGTCTCACTCGTTTGTTTTTTACTTTGTTCACTGTGCTTCTGGTGTGAAACTAAGAAATCGTTTCATAGACAAATGAAATCCCCTCCTCCCATGTTTACCTATATGAGTTTTATGATTTCAGGTTAAGTTTAAGTCCTAATGCATTTCGAGTTGACTTTTGTTAATGGTGTAAGGTGGGTCTAATTTCATTGTTTTGCATGTGGATATTCAGACTTCCCAGCCCTTTTGTTGCATAGACTATTTTTTCCCCATTGTGCATTCATGACACCCTAGCAGATTTAGTTGCATATGAGGGGGCTTCACAAGTTCATGGAAACTGGAATTAAAGTACCAGTTTATTTTGGTACCCATAATGTGAAATCTTTCTATAGTTTTCTGATAATACACGCTTTCAATAAACTTTTTGAAGACCTCCATGTAAATGCATGGGTTTATTGCAGGGTCTTGTTCTTTGTGTATATGTATGTTTTGTGTCAATACCATAATTTCAATTGTGTGTATTTGTTATGTATTTTGAAACCAGGTTGAGTGATGACTCTTGATTTATTCTTTTTTTCTCAAGATTGGTTTGGTTATTTGCGTTCTCTTGTGCTTTTATATACATTTAAGTATTTTTTTGAACAATATTATTTCTGTTTTGACAGGTTGCATTGGATCTGTAGTGTCTTATGTAGTATGAATATTTTTAATAAAGTTATGTCTGCCAATCCATGAAAACACTATGTGTTTCTATTTTTGTATATTCTTTAATTCTTTTCATCAATGTTTTCTAGTTCAATAACAAACCTTTACTCTTCATAGCTGTTTACTTCTAAGTAGTTGATTTAAATGTTGTTTTCTTAATTTGTATTTCAGATTATTCATTGTTAGCATATAGAACTGCAACTGATTTTTTAATGTTGATTTTATATCCTGTAATGTTTTGCTCAGTTTGTTATCACTTCTTACAGTATTTTGGAATCTTTAGGCTTTTTTTTTTTTTTAAACATAGATCATGTCATTGCAAACAGAGGTAACTTTACTTCCTCTGATTTGAGTGTCCTTTTTTTTTTTTTCTTTCTCTTACCTAATTGCTTTTCTTTACCTAAAAGTGATGAAAGTTTGTACTCTTATGTTCTTGTTAATCTTAGAAAAAAAGTTCTTTTTTTCTTCTGTTACTGATTTCTGGTTTGATTTCATTGTGGTAAGAAAAGATACTTGGCTCTGGATAACAAATGGTAATGTTTTTGACTTGACTAATAAGCACTGTATTCATGCTGAGAAAAACCATGATGTACACTGTAAAGATGTACAGTGATTAAATTAGAATAAAAATACATTTAAAAAGAAATTAAATGCATCTCGTCTTTGATATTGATATCATTAATAAAAAAGGAAAGATACTTAGTAAAATTTCAATGGTGAATTTGTTAACCTACTGTGACCTAGCATGTGATCTCTCCTGGAGACTATACTATGTGTGCTGTGAAGTATATGTATTCTGCTGAAGTTGAGTGACATGTTCTGTACACGTCTGTTAAGTATAGTTATATATAAAGTGGTTCACATTCAGTGTTTACCTTTTGATTTACTATATTGATGTGTTATCCATTATTGAAAATGATGTACAGAATCCTCCTACTATTACTGTGTTGCTATATTTCCCTTCAGTTTTGTCAATATTTGCACACTTAGATGCTCTGATATTAAGTGTATATATATTTAGAATTATTTTATCTTCCTTATGAATTTAACTTTTCATCATCATATAATGAATTTATTTGTATCTTGTGAGAGTTTTTTTATATTTAAAGTTTATTTTTTCTGGGCCTAGTCATTAATAGAGCAAGATCTCATATGGTTGACTGTGTGGTTCAAATCTCGGATCCAGCAGTTTGAAAAACATGCTGGGCACATGTGCACACATTCCCCAAATCATATCAGGTTGGAAAAATAGAAGAAAAGGGGTTACAGTGTGACCACACTCCATTGAGGAATGCTTTCTCTCTTTCTCTTTCATTCCCTCTCTGGGGGTCACACATGGAAATTAAAAATAAAAATTAGTGCCAGCAGATGTGTGATAATTAAGGCACTGGATCTCACATGGCCAACTCTGTGGCTAGAGTCTTCGACAAACTGACCTGAAAAACACACTAGACATGTGTGCATGCTCACCCAAAATCCCGAGGAAAATGGGGAGGAGGAACTGCCATAAGACTATCCCCTAGGGTGTGATTTCTAACTTTCCTTCTCTTTCTGCCTCTTTCTCCCTCTCTCCAGTGAATATACATTCTTCATGAAAAAAAAAAAATCTTTAAAAAATTAAGTTGAATTTTTAAAATAAAGTTTATTTGGTCTGATTTAAGTATAATCATCCCTGCTCTTTTGGTTATCAAGGTAATCAAACACCTAACATGAGTATCTTTTAGACAAAAATATTACTGGATCTTGTTTTTCCATCTATTAGGCCTTGTGTTTTTATACCATTATGGGGTTCTCTAATGTACTTTTCTCACCTTTCTTTTTCACTCCTATTGTCTTCTTCTGTAATTCACTAAATTTTATTTTTATAGTGTTAAGCTTTGATTTCTTTCTATTTTTTTAAAAATATAACTGTAGGTATTTTGTTTTCTGCGTGATTACTGTAAGTTGACCTAAAACATCTTATAGATATAATAGGGTTTAAAAAAAAATTGAGGTATTTTCCATAGGGTACTTGCCCTCCCTGGAGAGAGATAGCGAAAGAGGCAAACTGAGAAATCACCCCCAGGGGGCATGACCATGCTGCAAACCCTTCTCCTCTGTTCTCCTCCTGTGATTTTAGGTATGTACCCACAAGCATCTGTTCTTGTCAAGCTGCCAGTGCTGGGACTCAAACCATGGTCAGCCATGTCAAAGTCCAGTGCCACCTGCTGGTCCCTATAATAGTTTATTTTAAGGATAATAGGAACGTGACTACAATTGCCTATGAAAACTGCAAGTTACATTTCTCTCCCACACTATGTTTTTGATGTAGCAAGATAAAATATCACTAATTACATTCTCTTTTATTTTCTAATCATTACCATGTTTTTGTTATACACTTTTTTAATGCTTTTGTCATTTAACTTTTGTGCTATGACTAGGTGATTTATATGTTATCATTATCATATCACAGTATTCTGTATTTATATATGTATTTATTTTTTCCAAGTAGTTTTTGTTTGGTTTGGTTTTGGTTTTGGTTTTTTACTTTCATATGGTTTCGTGTTATTGTTTGGTATGCTTTTATTTAAAATTAAAAAACTCCCTTTAGTATTTCTTTTCCTTTTCCTTTTATTTAGGCTACAGCACATATACACATGTGTGAAAGAGAGAATGATATGAGCGCCCTCCACAGGATCTAGTCTTTCCATAACACCCCTCCTCCAGTCTTGGCTAACCAGGATGAGGAGTCTAACTGAGATTGCCAAGTTGGATCTGGCTTCTCTTGAGCAGCACATTATAACTGTGCCATAGAACTGGCTCACCCTTCATTATTTTTCTATAAGGCAGAACTGCCAGTGATAAACTGCATTCCTTTAATTTTTGTGGGAATGTTCTTATATCTCCTTTGTTTTCAAAGGACAGTTTTCTGTGTATAGTTCTTGGTTGGCAGTTATTTTTCCTTAAGCCTTTTGAAATATCATCTCACTCTCTTCCGAGTTGCAAGATTTCTGCTGAGAAATCCATGGAAAATCTTAGCAAAGTCCCTGTACAAGATGAGACAATTTTGTCTTACAGCTTTCTAAATTTGCTTATTGTCTTTAAATTTTGACAATTTGATTATAATGTATCTCAGCGTAGAATTGTTGGTGTCATACTATTTGAAGTCTTTTAAAATTCACAAATCTGGGTATCTATTTTAGTCTCAGTTACAATAACGTTAGAAACTTTATAGAAAGTTTATGAAGGAGAAATAGTAAGAATACTAAATTAGACATTAATATAACAATGTTAACTTTCAGTTTGCCTTTAAAAGGCCTTGTCATTTTAGGTTTATCTCACAAGTGATATCTCGTCATGTTATGATCATGTGCTAGAAGTTTCCTGACATTGTAGACGGGCTTCCCAATATTAAAATCCAAAAGTAAGTCTTGATTTAAATTTGGCATTTTCCAACTGGGTCTCTGGCAAATCTGAAAAGATGTATAATTCATGATTTAGAGATAAGAACTGATTTGAATATGCAAAAGAGCTCAAAAAATATTTGCAATGACATTTTCTGATTCATTTGATCTTTAGGAGTCGTTTCAATAACTTAACGATTAACATGTAGGGCAAGATGTCTCTTAAAAAAAGATTAACACGTACCTATGCTCTAAAAAGTTTCAAATATGCCTCACATATCTTTTTCTTTTATTTACTTATTCATTAATTCATGCATTCATACATGTGATAAAGAAATGATTCCAGGATGGAAAGATTTCTTCTTGCCCTCATACATACCTATCTCTTATAACAGGATAATAGCCATGATAGAGAGAGCATATAAAGAAAAAAAATACAGGGACCAGCAGTTAGCGTAATGGCTATGCCACTGGACTTCCATGTAGTCAACCGCAGTTCGCGTCCCTGACCCGGTGGCTTAAAACTCACGCCGGGCACATGTGCGTGCGTGCACAAGATCCGGAGAGGAGAACGGAGGAGAAGGGATTGCAGCATGGCCATCCCCCCTGGGGGGTGATTTCTTGCTTTCTGTCTCTCTGTCTCTCTCTGTCTGTCTGGCAAGCGCACGTGCCCTATAGCAAAAACCTCTAAAAAAAATACAATGTTACAAAGTCTCTGGTAAATAGACATATCTCCAATAACTAGACTTACTACTTCAAAATGTCAGATTTATTTCTAAGCACATGTATTTTATTATTTCTTTGTATACTCCTATGACATATGTAGAGGTGAAGAAATTTGCTCTTTAAGGTTTGCTGACTATCATGGACAGGCTATCAATAATAGAAAAGGCATATGAATTTATTTAAATATATAATTTTTAAAATGGGAACCACTAAAATTATGAACTCAAAAGAGAGTATTTGGTTCTGACCACATAGCAGACTGATAAATGAGGGAGGAAGGGAAGGTGGGCTTGATTCACAAACAATGGTTGGCAAGTTACTCTGGAAGCTCAGTGAGACCAACAGTTACTGAATAGTGAGGAGCAGTAGATTCAACTCTACACGGACAAAGGTTGACTGGTTAACATTTCTTAGATAATCTCTTAGAGTGACCTCAGAAGAAAGGGTGTTCTGAGTGTGGAGACCTTTAGGTTTTTGGTCTCCAATCATTAGAAGAGATTCTTAGGGAAGAGATTTAAGACAATTGCATTTCTATTGGAAAGGAACACAGTCAGGTTAGTAAATTCCAGAGAGATAGTCTGTCCTTGGACTAGGGATCTCAAAGAGGAGACAAGATTAAAGGACCTTGATTGTGAAGCAACTTCTAAGATTTGTCAGCCTGTCGAAGTGCTCGCCTTTGAGGTATAAGTTCGTAAGCACCCGCTCATAAATAGGAATAATTTTGCCAGGTGCTAAATAACCTGATTGATGCTTTCACACAAGAAAATGAAACTAGAGTGTATGCATTTATAACTGTATTACCATATACAAACAAAAGCTGTGATTATGATCTAACTCAGTAAATGAAAATTTGTTTCATAAGTATATTTAGTTTGTGCAACTTGTCAACCTAAAAAAGAAGGGTTAGACAAAGAAATATATAACTTGCTTTATCTTAGAGTTCATCTTAATAGATTAACCCTTAGGAAAATTAGACTTTAACTTTTACCTTTCACTTGCCTCACAAAGAGTTTTAGAGAAACTACCCTCACAATAAATGGAGTCTAATGTTTAACGGAAGTTAGCTATAACTGAGAGTAGATTGTGGAGACAGGGAGGGAGGATAGCATCAGTGCCCTCTAATTTAATGAGTTGAGATGTCATCTATTCAGGCTTCTAAATCAGGATCTCAGGGGGTTGTCTTGACTGACTCTGTTTTAACTTCTGCTGCCTTGTAAGTCATGGGTTAATCATAGCTTATCTTTATCCTGTTAAAATGCAATAGGGTGCATGTGCTTGCCAGGGAGACATGGGAGGGAAGGTACTGAGAAAGCAATTCCCCAGTGAGACGGCCATCACACAGTCCCTTCTCCTCCATTCTCCTTTTGGGATTTTGGGCACACATGAACATGTGCCTAGCATATTTACAAAGACATTGGGTCTGGAACTCGACCGATGCAGTTGATTACACGGGATCCAAACACCTTAACTACCATGTCACTAGTTGGTCCAATCATAGTTTATCTTTAAGCCCTTTGCATAGGTTGAAAACAAGCCATTCTTTTCTGCCCTGTCTATCAAGAAGAGAACCTGTTCTCATCCCCAAGCAGAGATTGCCCCCTGACATTATCACATCTCCCTGTGATCCTGTGAAAAACAACGACCAGGCTTCCTGGTGTCCAAAACAATGAATAACTTGTCCTTCATAACTTTATGAGGATTTTCTTGTCCAGTACAGAAGAGATGACTATAAAGTCAGGTCCACTCTATTCTCAGTGTTAACCTCATTGACTAAATTCATTTCTCGTTCATGAAGGTTTTTTTTTTTTTTTTCCTTTTTGGCATCTAGAAGCTTGGCCCTGATTTTGGGAACCCAGAAGAAGCATTCCTGCCCATTTATCCATCATTATTAGTTTTATCTAATCATTCTTCCTTTATGTATTTTGAAATAATCTATAAATTCCTTTTAAACTAGACAAAATTACATTTTAAAGAACATCTTTTATATTTTTAAGTCTTTTAATCAAAACTGCATCTTAATTTCCTTCTTGTACATTTCATATACAGAATTGTTATTTCTTCCTTTTTTTAAGAGAGTTTTTTGCTGTAGGGTGCATGTGCTCACTTGAGAGACAGAGATATTGAAAGCATGAAATCACCCCCCAAGAGGACGGCCATGCCACAATCCCTTTCCTCCATCCTCCTCTCAGGATTTGGGTCATGCACACATGTGCAGCATGAGTTTTAAGCTACCAGGTCTGATACTAGAAATTAGGTTGACTATGTGATAGTCCAGCACCGTACCCATTACACCATTTGCTGGTCCCCTAGAATTGTTATTTCTTTTTTTTTAAATTTTTTTATTATCATCATAATCTTGTTTATATTACATTGGATTGCATATAACTTTACAGTGTATTACATTGCTTTTTCAAAAGGGAATGCCATGCACGTCAGTCAATACAGAGACATTAATCTCCCCACTTCATCATTCAATATCTTTTCAATGTTTTTCCCAATCATTATTATTATTATTCTAATTATTTTTAATATAGTCAATCACTATTTCTCATTTTGCTTATAAAAAGACTTTACCCATCATGAAATACTTCTCAGACCAATCCAGTTGAGAATACTATACATGCCATCATCAACAGGTAATAAGCCATATCTGTTTCCAGAACTGTTATTTCTAATAATTTTTATTATATATATTAATTATAATTATAACTCCCAGTAATGCTAATTTTTTTTTGGAGAGGTTTTTTCTATAAGGCGCGTGCACTCGCCAGACAGAGAGAGACAGAGAGACAGAAAGCGAGAAATCACCCCCCAGGAGGGATGGCCACGCCTCAATCCCTTCTCCTCCATTCTCCTCTCGGGATCTTGGGCACGCACACCCTCACACCCAGTGTGAGTTTTAAGCCACCATGTCCAGGACGCGAACTGCAGTTGACTACATGGGAGTCCAGTGACATAGCCATTACGCTAACTGCTGGTCCCCAGTAATGCTAATTTTTAATGAAAACCTGAAAGTAAACAAATTTTAATTGTCTTTCCTGAACTGACAATTCATGAGTATGCACTATAATTTTTAGAAACACATTTCTTTACAACACAATTTTCCAATGTAGAATAAAACATTCATTGACAGACCCAGATATCCTTAGTTCGTTTATAATACAAAGCCGAAACAACTGTAAATTCTTGCTAAGTTATTAAATTTTATGCTATTATTAATCAAAAGAAAAGAAACTTTTTAAGCATAGATCTTCCTCAAAAATCTCACCATCATTGCTATGAAAGGATAAGTTCAGTGATTCTTATAGAAGACTGGAATTCACTAGTTACTTAATCCAAGTCTCACGACTTTCAATAGGAACTCACTGAGAAATAAATACTCCTCCTCTTTATTGTTCTATGTCCAGTGACTTTTTGAAAGAAGTTTATTATGGAGAGATCAGCAGATGGCATAATGGATATGTCTCCGGATTCCCACATGGCTGACTGTTGTTTTCGTAGTGGACCCGGAGACTTGAAACTCATGCAGGGTGAGTGTGCATGTGTGCCAAAAATTCCGAGAGGAGAATGGAGGAGAAGGGTTTGCTGCATGGCCATCCCTGCGGGGGGATGATTCCTCAGTTTCTTTCTCTCTTTCTGTCTCTCTCTCTCTGTTGAGCATATACACACTATAGCAAATTCTCTGTCTCCTAAAAAAAAAATTATTTTGAGGTGCACAGACATGAGAAAAAATTTACACATTGTTCTCATTTTTATGAAGACATTTTATTAATTGAAGGAAAAATTGCATGTTTACACATAAAAGTAAATCATCTCAGAATTTAACTCAGCCAGAATAAATAAAGTTGTATTTATTAGAGAATTCCTGATTTAGAAAATTAAGAAAATCTCTTGTCAAACCTTTATACATTTAGGCATTTTCTTATTTAATATTTTGCAAAATATTCTATGTTTCTGACCTATTTTCTTATGCCCACCTATCGTTTTGACATTTCCCCCCAAGTTTCTTGTTCCAATTTTGGTACAAATGCTGATAACATTGTTATAGTCCTTGGTGTATTTTTCTGTCAACACTTCCTGGCGCATACAACTCCCATGAGCCATGAGGATACAAGGTAGATAAAACTATAAATGGCTTATGCATGTTAAAATCCACAGAGAAACTATGTCTAGGAAGGTCCAAAATAACTATGTCTTGCTTTTGTTTACTATTTTTGCTCCGTATGGATACAATGAAAAATATATCAAAGACTACTGGTTATAACAATAAAGTATTCCTAAATATTTTGACAAAGAGTGATTTTTAAAAATGCTGGATTTCTTGACCTAAAATTGAAATCATTGCTGATACATTGATTTTATAGTATAATCAGCTTCTACAGTGCATTTGTATACAAAGGTAAGATCGGAAAGTCAAAGACAATGAAAATTTCTCTTTTCTTAACAGATACATGAATTCTTAACTCAGCTTTCCAAAATATTAAGAATAATTTGAGACTGCTATTTCATTCTGTATACATTAAAGATTGTAAAAAAAAAAAGGAGCATGTTTAAATTTAATGTTTGTCATAATTTATTTATTAATTTTCAGAAAACCATCATCTCTGGGTTTTGTCTTCCTCCTTGAATATTGGCTTAATAAATAGCACAGGTTTCAGTAACAGACAGAAGGGACTTGGAATTAGTTTCTACTATATGCTGGGTGTGTGGTCTTATTCATATTACTTAACTTCTCTCCATGTCATTTTCTTTCAACTTAGCGTATGATTATCATAATGAGTAAATAAGATAAATACTAAAGCCTTATTATTGTTCCTCAAATAATGCCCTCAAAAAATTGTAATTATTACTTTATATTTGGCCTAACTCATCAAATGTGAGCACTGTTTTTATTTTTTAAGAATGAAAAGATATTAGTAACCACTGTCTAAAAACATATATTACAAATTATGCATAATTATACATAATTCTTTTTTATTTTATATTTAAATGCATCCTCATAATAATTCTATGAACTACCATTCTGAATTTGAAAATGAAAAAAACTAAAACAGGTTATTTAAATTGTCCAAAGTTACATAACCACACATGAATAAGTTATATTTTTTACTAATTTCCTTTGAATGAAAGCTTTTGGGTTTTCCCAATAATTGCACAAACTATAGATTAATAAATGCTGTTATTATACTTTTCATAAGAATTTCTTTCTTTCTGTTAGTTAGAAATGATCTTGGGGGCCTAAGGGTAGGCTCAGCAGTAAAACGTGATGCTCTGTGAAGCAGACCCACACGGGAAGGTTGCCTGTTTGCATCTGGAGCTCTCCCGGAGTACTCTGGGCAGGTGTGTGCTCCTGACCCAGGCTGGCTGAGGATGGGGGTGGTCATGGCATCAAGACCACGACAGGGGTGCTGTCTCTGTCTGTCTTTGACTCTCTCTTTGTCTCTGTTGCACTCTTAAATAAACTTTGTTTTAAAAATTATCTTTAAATACAGATACCTAGTTAACACTTGGGTCATGAGTGGACCTTTTTTGAGACTGGAAATTTGAGCTATTGAGGCAATTACTATTTTCCCTTTCTATTCCTACTGCTAGGTGCTTTGGTTGTACTTGGGATTCAAACTCACCCATTTCCATTAGGAAAAAAAAATAATGCATGGTCATTTTATTTTGTACCTGAGCACTTCTGGGAAATGGGATTCTGAACTAATTACAGGTATATCATAAAGCAGTTATAGAGTAACAATTTATGAAGTAAAATCTAAACAAAAATCCTAAATTGATTCTTTTTATCAATCTTTTTACCATTGAATCAAGATAAAGTTCTTAAATGATAAAAGATGCCACTAAACACAATCAGATATAAACTAAATCATTCCAGAAAAATAAATTACATGTTATAAAAACAAATTATTATCAAAAATGTCAATTAAAAACTGGTGTTCTATTCTCTTCTCTAATAAATTAACTGAGTATGTGGACTAAGAAAAAAATCAACTAAAGAGAAAAAGAGAGAATTGAAAAATTGTGTAATAATGTTGAAGATGCAAAGTACCTTGAAGGCATATGTATTCACAACTTTACTTATGACTCCTTTGAAGTCTTAATTGAAGAAAAATGAATTCAGTATACATAGAAATTGTGAGATGGTAAATTAGTTTTCTAGTAATTTGTGGAATTTTGGGAGATTGCTACTCATATCTCATAGTTCATTAAAAATAATAAGAAAAAACTGTCTTCAAATCTTAAAAGGACTTTAAGGAATAGCTTAAAAAGGACAATTTGGACATGGTATTGTTATTTTCTCAGTAAGGTTGACCTTAAAATTTACTATGAAATGACAGAAGTTTTCTAAAAATGATTTCCATATACTTTCAAGAATTTGTTACATGAATGGAGTCACTTTTACTTTCAACGAGTCACATGCCTGATTCAATAATGGAATATCCAAGATGGGTAAGAATACATTGAAGAGAAAGAAAGAGAAGGGCATATGAAAGTTATTATGAATTATATATGAGTGAAAAAAAATGGATCAGTAGTTAGGAAGGAAAGTCTGAAGTAATATCTTAAAGACTTGAAGATATTCCTTACTTCTCCATTTAAAACATCACAGAAATGGCTTAAGGATCAAAGGGTCAGTATAATAATTAATTATAGATTATTAATTGAGAATAAAGGCTCTTTGGTTTGTAATTATCCACATACACTTTAATTGCCATACATTGTTTACAAATTTGCAATTGTGACATCTATTTCTCCTGTATGGGTCCTGAAGCCTATTTTCTCTAGTCCCTAAGAAGTAGCAGAAGATAATGCTCATTTTTTAAACGAATTTCCCATACTTTGATGGTAGCATAGGTCTCCATTTAGCTCTGATGGAATCTTTATTAAATCATGGATAGCAAACAGTTTTGCTGAGTTCAGGCATGTAAGTGAAAAGAAACATTGAAAATGTCTTGGTTTGAAGATACATTATGCACTTTAGAATTAAGAATCCTGTATCTTAAATTAAATATCCTATTTCAGAAACTTCTTTCATTATACTGAAATAAAAACTTTACTGAGCAAGCATGGAGAGTGGTACAACAATGTACCAGTTTAATTTATAGAGGAAACTTTTGACTTCAAAATATATTTATATTTATTATTAATATCATTATTTCAGAAGAAAACAAACTGCTTTCCTGTGCTGTTGTCCTGATTGCTTCAAGCTCCTGGTAACAAAGAGTATTTAGTAAAACATAAATGTTGATGTAGACAAAAGGAAAATCGGAAAATATGCCAAATTTCTTCTCTGCTTCCTCTCTATTATCTAATTCTGAGGACAAACATGACAAAGAGCCCATTATCTGTGGCTTTAGAATAAGTGGGGGAAAGGTAGAAAAGTTACCTATAAACCATAGATGAAGCAGAAATCTGTCACATTG
Source organism: Tupaia tana (assembly GCA_026018925.1). NCBI lineage: Eukaryota > Metazoa > Chordata > Mammalia > Scandentia > Tupaiidae > Tupaia > Tupaia tana. The sequence continues at coordinate 160,532,483 of JAKSZU010000006.1, read as the reverse complement.
TTAAAATTTACTCCGAATGCTTTCAAATTTTGTAGGCACCCATATTTTTTGTTTGTTTTCTTTTGTTTTGTTTTCTGGAGAGGTTTATTTATTTATTTATTTTAGCTATAGGGCACATGCGCTCTCCAGAAAGACAGAGAGAGACAGAGACAGAAGGCGAAAAATCACCTCCAGGGGGGATGGCCATGTTGCAATCCCTTCTCCTCCATTCTCCTCTCGGGATCTCGGGCACGCACGCACACGCGCCCGGTGTGAGTTTAAGCCACTGAGTCCAGGACTCAAACTGCGGTCGACTACATGGGAATTCAGAGACATAGCCATTACTCTAACTGCTGGTCCCTGTTTTGTTTTTTTTTTTTTAGAGAGAGATTTTTGCTATCTAGCACATGTGCTCACTAGCGAGATAGAGACAGAGAGACAGAAAGAGAGAAATCACACACACACACACACACACACACACACACACATACACACACACACACACACACACATCCAGGGATGGTGGCCATGCCATAATCCCTTCTCCATTTCTTCTTGACATTTTGGGCACATACACACACGTGCACAGATCCAGAATCAAAATGGTTGACTACGTGGGAGTCCAGCAATGTAATCAGCATGTCATTTTCTGGTCCATTTGGGTGATATTTTTTCTGACACATTTGCCTATCCTGTGTTATGCCTGTAAATAATAATAAGGCTGGCATAAGTAGGAAATGAGACACTTCTATAGGGATTGAAGAAATGGTAGATTTTCCATTGGGATGGAAAACTTCAGGGAAGTCTTTAAAAGTCAAAGGCCACACTTTTATTCCACTATTTTAAATAATTAGAAAATCCTAGGTTGAAATTTCTGTTCATTCTGTTTAAGATACATGTTTGGATAAAATCTAAAAAAAATCTTTTTAGTTTCAGCTTCTGACATGTAAGGTAGGATTTTAGGAGAAACACTGTGTAAAAAACACAGAGCCTGATAAATGGTTAAAAACTTTAAAATATTACTTATTTTTTTAAATTGTCTTAAAGATCCTCTGAATCAAATAAATATAGCATACTCTGATTACATGCAGAGACAAACTCAAGCACGTTACGTGGATAGTCAATACATGTCCTCAAATATTCCCTTTGTGTTGTCTCCCCTAGATTGCAGAAGGGAAGGAAAAGAAAATGAGTAACCGCACCAAAATAACAGAGTTTATCCTCCTGGGATTGTCAGAAGACCCACAGGTTCAGATGGTGATCTTTGTCTTCCTCTTCATCGCCTACATGCTCAGCATCACTGGGAACCTGACCATCATCACCCTTACCCTGCTGGACTCCCACCTCCAGACACCCATGTATTTCTTCCTCAGGAATTTCTCCTTGTTAGAAGTTTCCTTCACAACTGTCACTATACCAAAGTTCCTGAGTACCATTATTTCAGGAGATAAAACGATATCTTTCAATGATTGCATAGCTCAGTTATTTTTCCTCATTTTCTTGGGAGTCACTGAATTTAACCTCCTGGTTGCCATGTCCTATGACCGTTATGTTGCCATCTGCAAGCCTCTGCATTACATGACCATCATGAGTCGTAAAGTCTGCATACTGCTTGTCTTTGCTTCTTGGCTGATTTCATTCTCAAGCATATTCCCATTACTAATACAATTCATACAACTTGATTATTGTAAGTCCAATGTTATAGACCACTTTACCTGTGACTATTTTCCCTTATTACACCTTTCTTGCTCAGATACAAAATTCCTAGAGATAGTGGGGTTTTCCTGTGCTGCGCTTTCTCTACTGCTCACTTTGGCTTTGATATTGTTGTCCTACACATACATCATTAGAGCCATTTTGAGGATTCCTTCTAGCAGTCAGAGGACAAAGGCCTTTTCTACATGTTCCTCTCATATGATTGTCATCTCCATCTCTTATGGCAGCTGCATTTTCATGTATGTGAATCCATCAGGCAAAGACATAGTGTCTTTGAGCAAGGGGGTTGCTGTGCTAAACACCTCAGTAGCCCCCATGCTCAACCCTTTTATATACAGTCTAAGGAATCAGCAAGTCAAGCAAGCCTTCTTAGACATGGCAAGGAAGACTATATTTTCTTCAATCAAATGTAAAAAAAAGATATATTTATAAATTGGAAACATATGAAGAGCAATTAAATAAAAACATACTTTTTAAAAGGCTATAAATATTCACATAGCCTACTTTAGAGCTATTTTCTATTGCTTATATCATTATTGCCAATAGTTTCCAAGGTTATTTGTTAATATTTATTTATTTGTGTGTGTGTGTGTGTGTATGTGTGTATGTATGTGTGTGTGTGTGTGTGTGTGTTATATGTATTTTTTTTCAATATCCTATCTTTTCTCCTGTACTTCTCTCTTGGTCTAGCTGTTCCAACCCACAATTAACAAGAGATTCATCTCTTATTCTTCTTGAAACCATTTCAAAAATTTCATTATTTAGATAAAAAGATAAAAAAGAAGACATAAAGAGATAGAATGAGAGAGAAAACTGTGTTTTAATTTTTTTTTAGAAAACACTATTCCTAAAACTTCAGGAAATATCAAATTGTGTTCAACACTATTTCTAATATACTAAACAAAGTCCATAAACATAACTTGACATTCTTATCAAAAAATGATGATTATTGTGTAAATTGGTAGGGTGGCATTAAGGTGGCTGGATCCAATATAGCTGACTGTACAGTTAAGAAGAATTAACATAATGAAAATGGTAATTCTACCCAAATTAATCTACATGTTTAATGCAATTCCAATCAAAATACCAGAGATATTCTTCAGAGATCTAGAAAAGGCAATCATAGAATTTGTCTGAAACCATAAAAGACCTCGTATTGCAAAAGCAATCCTGCACAAGGAGAATGGAGTAGGAGGCATATCACTCCCTGATCCCAAGATATACTATAAAGCTGTGGTCATCAAAACAGCATGGTATTGGCATAAAAACAGACATGTGGACCAATGGAAGAGAATAGAGACCCCAGAAATAACCCCCAAAGCTTACAGCCAACTGATCTTTGACAAAGGATATCAGTCAATCCATTGGGAAAAGGAAAACCTCTTTAGTAAATGGTGCTGGAAAAACTGGGTATCCACCTGCAGAAAGATGAAACTGAACCCCCATCTTTCACCATTAACAACAGTCAACTCACAATGGATCAAAGATCTGAACCTAAGACCTCAAACAATAAAACTACTGGTGGAAAATGCTGGGGAAACTCTGGGGGACATTGGAGTAGGCAAAGACTTCTTAAATAAGACTCCCAAAAGCACAGGCAATAATCCCTAAAATAGACAAGTGGGACTATATTAGACTAAGAAGTTTCTGCACAGCAAAGGACACAGTAACAAGTGTGAACCGACAACCCTCAGAATGGGAAAATATTTTTGTTAAATATGCCTCAGACAAGGGACTGATAACCAGAATACATAGGGAACTCAAGTGCCTTATGCGAAAAAAAAAAAAAGATTAACCCAATAAAAAATGGGAAAATGAGCTGAACAAAAATCTCTCTAAGGAAGATATACGAACAGCAGAAAAGCATATGAGGAAATGCTCAACATCCCTCATCATAAGGGAGATGCAGATAAAAACCACAATGAGATACCACCTAACCCCTGTCAGAATGGCAAAGATTAAGAATATAAAAAGTGATAAGTGTTGGCGGGGATGTGGTGAAAAGGGAACCCTCCTACACTGTTGGTGGGAATGTAAACTGGTTCAACCACTGTGGAGAACAATATGGTGGTTCCTCAAATATCTACAAATAGAACTACCATTTGATCCAGCAATCCCACTTCTGGGTATTTACCCAAAAGACAGGAGAACGCTCAGTCAGAAAAGTGCTTGCACATCAATGTTTATTGCAGCATTATTCACAATTGCCAAGACATGGAACCAACCTAAATGTCCACAAACTGATGAATGGATTGGAAAAGTGTGGTATATATACTCTACGGAATACTACTCAGCCATAAAAAATAACAAGACCCTGGAATTTGATAGAAAGTGGTCAGATATGGAGGATCTATTGCTGAGTGAAGTAAGCCAGGCTATGAAAGAAAGATATTGTATGTATCCACTCAATATATACCGACTATCAGCACTCTATAATAGAGAGCAAAAAATTGGAGGACATAAAAGCAGTGAAGGTACTTAATGAGAATAGGACAGTGTGGAATGGGGGAAGTAAAGAGAAGAGGTTAGAGAAAGATAGCAAGTGAACAATAGAGAGGCAGGACATTAGTGAGAAACAGATATGGCTTATTAACTGTTGATGTTGACATGTGTAGTATTCTCAACTGGATTCGTCTAAGAAGTATTTCATGATGGGCAAAGTATTTGTACAAGCAAAATGACAAATAGCGATTGACTGTTTTAAAAAATAATTAGAATAATAATAATAATGATTGGGGAAAACAGAAAAGATATTGAATGTTGAAGCGGGGAGATTAATGTCTCTGTACTGACTGACATGCATGGCATTCCCTTTTGAAAAAGCAGTGTAATACACTGTAAAGTTATGTGTAATTCAATGTAATATAAAGAAGAATATGATGATAATAAAAAATTTAAAAAAATATTTAGAAGGAGAGATTTCAAGTGTTCACAACACAAATTAATGATAAATAATAAAGATGATGACCATGTTTATTGCCTTAATTTTATCATTACATTGTACACATGTACTGAAAAACAGCACTGTATTCCATAAATATATACAACTATTGGATTGTTGGAAAAGTCATGACACATTTCTTCTATGTTTTTATATGCAAAAATGTGTCATGACTTTTCCAACAACCCAATGTTATACATTGATTAAAATTATACTAGTTCCAGCAGTGGTGCCTCACAGGTAGCATGTTAATCAACATTGCTAGGGTATGTGAAAGATCAGATTCAGTTTCTGGGTTGACATGCACATATGCTGGGCTGGATGCATATCTTGGCTTGCTTAGAAGACTGGGAGGGGAAGGACCAGCAGATGGCATTATGTTTACATTGCTGGACTCCCACATATGGACTGCAGTTTGAGTTCCTGCACCATCCTTAACTCAGTATAACTGCAACAAAGCTTTACATAAGTTGCTCTATCTCTTGATCCACTTCATCTTCAATATCACCCAAGTATTGATCACCAGTCCCTCAAAAATCTGTTCCATTTTCTTCGTTATCTGGAAAAAAGTCCTCTCTTTCAAGTAATTCTTGATATTTCTCTTAGTAATCTGGATCAGATGCAAGGAAAGGAACACCATCAGTTGTATAAAATGTTGGTTCATTCAAAAAGAAGTTAGGATCATTTTCAGGTGTTGCTTCTCTGTGTTGAAGTTGCATGGACTCTACCCCAGTTACTCAACTGGAGATCTATAAGCTTCAAGAACATCTGTTTTACACCTCTGCTGCAGTTTGCATCTAAGACAACATTTTTAGTTCTCTGAAGAATTTCTTCCTTATTAGTCTTCCTTTTTCCCTTGCAAGCATCTTAAAACTGACAACCTCTATAACTGCACTGTGCAAATTAAGTTGTCATCCATTGGATCAGAAAAGAGGGCATTCAGCAACTCTTGAAGACCAACCTGGAGAATATCTGCTCTTGTAACCTGTACCATTTTTTTCCCTTGAGCTGTGGTTTGTGATAAAGTTCTCTGAGAAAGAGCACAAATGCATGAAATTGTTTTTGGGTCACCACTTCATCCCCTTTTGCAGCTTAATCTTTAGTTTCATATTCAGTCTGACATCTTAGAAGTAGCAATTGGTGAGAGTTGCCACTCTGTGGGCTAATTGTCAGAGATGGGACAGGTAACTACACAGGTGAGCTCCCATGAAGGAGAAATTTGGTGCAGATATGGCACAAGTTCTTGCAATATATCATTTGTTATAACCCAGTCATTCAAGATCTCTGCAAATTGTTCAATTTCAGTTTCAAAACTGCCAAGATGATTAAAAAAATTCTAAACATATTCTGAAAAGATAGAATAATCTTCACAGCCATTCTACTAGGCTTCTGAATAACTGGGACCAGCAGACTATGTAGCAGTTATGTCACTGGACTCCCATATAGTCCACCGCAGTTCAAGTTCCACACCCTGCAGCTTAAAACTCACACTGGGCATGTGTGTGTGTGTGTGTCCAAAACCCCGAGAGGAGAATAGAGAAGAAGGGATTGCAATGTGGCCATATCCTCCGGAGGGGGTGATTTCTGGCTTTCTGCCCTGCCTGTCTCTCTGGTGAGCAAACACACCCTATAGCAAAACCAAAACAAAACAAAAAACCTCTCAAAAAAGAAAAGCAAAACCCTCTTTCCAAAAAAAAAAAAAAAAAAAAAAAAAAAGAATGCCTGATAGGTAAAATTCAGGGGCATTCCCTAACAGTTTAGAGATTAACACAGGAGCTATATCCAGCTGGGGTTTAGCCATTGCTGGCTCCGAGTTCTGCTGTGGGATTTTATCCTGTGAATTAGATGGAGCTCTCAGGGCCATTATTTGGTCCAAGGTGAGCCCAACCTACTCAGTGGTTCTCAGGGGAAAAGTCCCATTAAAAGTTCCTTAGTCCTAAAAGTCTCCTCTCCCAGTTATCTGCTTAACTAACATCCTAACCTCCTCAGGACTCTGCACAAATACCTCCTCAGTAAGGCCTGTACCAGTAATACTATTTAGAATTACAATCGCTCCTTACTTCAAAGATTTCCTCACCTTCTCTTCCTCCAAGGTACTTATTAACTTAAAGAGCATTGTTTAATTTACTTATAAACTATGTTGTTTACTGTCTCATACCCCTCACATTTTTCACTGTGTGATGGCAAGATCTTTGTCTACTTTGAGAAAGGTGAATGATGTCTCTTGCAGTGTTGTGCTGAGTCAGCTTATGCCATCCCCCCCAAGAGCTGATTGAGCATGAATCTTCTCCATTTCAAGCTAAGTGAGGTCACATTCACAACTTCAAATCTGTGATGGTGGGAGTACTTATATCATAAAGGCCGACACATACTACAAGGTTTACATTTGAAAACTTACAATGATGTAAACCTTTATCTCTTAAAAACATTCTTTAAACTATTTGGGTTACACCTCGGTAGTATAGGGGCCTCAGATTCTCTAGATGAGGGTTGACCCTGTAGCCTAGTGGTTAAAGGAGTGAGATCCCACATGGCCAACCACACAGTTTAAGTCTCACACCCAACATCTTCAGAAACACACTGACTCATGTGTGCACATGCCCATGTGAGATGGAAAAATAGAGGAGAAGGGATTGCAGGGTGACCGTGACCATAGGAGATGCTTTCTTCCTCTCCTTCTGTATCTTGTTCTCTCTGTCTCTCTATAGTGAATGCACACTTCCTCTAGCAAAGCAAAACATAATAAAATACAAAACACTAACTGACCAAGAAAACCTATAAAACCCAGAGATTTACAGAGGCTGATCACATTTAAGCAGACTCATGCTAAAAAGTGGCTAGATCCAGCACCTGAATCAGCACGTGTTCTGGCAGACCTCTCTCTCCTCTCCCATAACCCAGAGTGGGGATCTCTGTGCCCTCCTATCTGTCAAGTGAACCTTGAGTTTCCAGGAAGTACTGAGGTTTTCTCTGTGGCACGGGCCAACAGGGCAAGGGCAAAAGGATCCAGTAGTTGGGTCCCTGACCACATGGGCTTATGTGTGTTCTACCCTCTGCCTCCTCTGGACTGTGAAGATTCTAGGTTGCTGGATCATAATCTAAGTTCTCAACCTAAACCCCACCTAGCCAGCTTTCAAGATGGTGCCCATCTCTTGGGGATTTAAGTGGATTTAGGGTAGGAGTTCCACTGTTTTCTCTCAAGTTGTGGATCCCTGTACTTCCCTAAGATGTGTGTGAGCTCTGGGCCAGATTTGTTATTCTTCTACAGGTGGGGAAAGTTGGAGTCTGAGGTGGGAATATGTATTTCAGTGTTTTGAAGGAAAATTCTTCTCTCATTTTTTTCCCATAGTGGGGAATGGGAGCTCCAGAGCTCACCAAATTCAAGCGATTAACTCTCTTTACTTTTCTACCTAGAGATTAAGTACTCTAGAGGCTCTTGCTGTTTTTTCCTTGTACTTTGTCAGTATCACCTCACTCTTCTGGAAGCGTAGGCATTTATTCAGCCTTCTGAGACATACTACATGTCTATTGAGTTTCAGTTGCTGTCTTGATTTCTTGTAGTTTTTTGTTTGTTTGTTTTGATTTTATTTATTTTTTTGGTATAATCTTTATACATCTTTGGTTGAGTTTATATAGAATAATTCTTGCTACTCAATGGTAAGATGATCAAAGGGTACAGGAATAGAATAGAAATTTATCCAGTGAAGATATATAAATGAGCAGTAAGCAAATAAAAAGATATTCAAGATCATTAATTAGTAAGGAAATAAAATTCAAAACCATAGTGACACTCCACATCACAATCACTACAATAGCTACTTGGTATGTATGTATATAGACCAGAATATTGTGTGTGTGTGTGTGTGTGTGTGTGTGTGTGTTGTGTGTTGGAGGGGTTTTTGCTACCAGTGCGTGTGCTCACCAGAAAGAGAGAGACAGAGAAACAGAAAGTGAGAAATTATCCCCCAGGGCAGATGGCCACACCACAATCCCTTCTCCTCCATTCTCATCTTGGGATCTTGGGCACGCACGCACATGTGCCCGGCGTGAGTTTAAACCACTGGGTCTGGGAGTCAAACCACGGTCGGCTACATGGGAGTGCAGCAACATAGCCACTACGCTAACTGCTAGTCCCTGTGTGTGTTGTTGATGGAGAGAAATTGAAACCATTATACATTGCTGGTAGGAATAAAAAATGGTACACTTACTGTGGAAAACTGGCAATTACACAAAAAGTTAAATATAGAGATACCATGTGACCTAGAAATTCTCCTAGGAATTAAAAGCATATGTTCACACAAAAACTTGTACACAAATGTTGATAGCAGCATCATGTATAATAGCCACAAAGTGGAAGCAACCCAAAATTTATCAAGCAATAAATGGATAAACAATATCTGGAGTATACACACAAACACCCATGCACACACACACAGAAAAATGGAATATTATTTAACAGTAAAACGTGAAGGGAGTACTAACATATGCTATACTATAATACATAGATAAATCTTGAAAATCTTAGGCTAGTGAAGAAAGTCAGACACTAAAGTTTACATACAGTTTGATTCCATTTATGTGAAATGTACAGAACAGACAAATCAATACAGACAGAAAGATTAATAATTACTTAGGGCTAAGGCAAGGCAAATGGCTGAGTAATGATAATGGAGTTGCTTTTTAGGGTGATGAAAATATTCCAAATTATGTAGTGGTGAAAGTTGCAAAATGTTGTTAATATATTAAAAACTTGGGTCATCAGAAAAGTCGTGACACATTTTTGTATAGAAAAGCATAGTAAAAAACACCTCCTGACTTTTCTGATGACCCACTATATATTTGTGCATTTTAAGTAGTCAAATGTTGATTTTTATGGTCCATGACTTTTAATCAAAACCAAAAACACTGCCAAAGGGGAAAAAAAAAATTTTCCTGTAAGTACTCAGGCATTTTCTCTTTAGAGTACTTTCCTCAAGTAAATTCCACATATTGATATGAGGGAAAGTAAAAAGATACAAGTAATAAAAATCCATTTATTTATTTATTTTTCTGCTTTACAGGATCCTTTTCAACCCTGAATTGGTTCTTAATGACCATATTTTTTTACTTATCAATGACCACAGGACTTACCTCATTCTTCTCACTTTTAATAGAAAACACCAACCATTTCCATACATGCAGTCCTTTTAATCATTAACTATGGTTGTGGATTACGATTTGGTCATCTCAACTCTTCTTTGATAACCTCCCAGGACTAATTCGGTTTAATATTTTTAATAATAGTATGCAAAAACAGCAAGGAAAACATGAGAAGGTTATGTAGCTTAGATAATATAGTATATTTGCCATCAGAACTATCAGAGATTTATGCGATTTTTGCCAATTATTAACCCTGCTAATTCTAAGAAAATTAAACTCTCTGTGCCTCTTTTTCTTCATCTGTTTAATGAAAATAAGTGATAAAATCAACAAGTTCATAGTGATTTGTTCATTCCTTAGGAAAGTGCCTTGCACACATAAACATGAAAAAAATAGAATATAAATATAATAATCCCAATGTTTGGCACATTTGTAGAAACAATTTATGTTTTATAATGTGTCCTCTCAAAATTGATATAGATCTTGAAATCTCTTTTCTCATGAACAAATAACAGAAGTTGGAAAATAATTTTTGGACATTTTCAGTTTCTTCTCCATGATGCAATCATTCCATAGCATTCAGAGGAGATTATTTCCACCATCAAATAATCTTTCATGTTTCTCAGTCTGGTAAATACTTATTTTAAATTTGTTAGAACACTCTCAAACACAGATAATAAATCCTTCTCCTGGGAGTCAACCTGTGTATATGTCTCCATATAAAAGTCAAATTCTATTTATTTATTTAGGTTTCTAAAGCTAAACCTAAATGATTTACAAAATCATTGAGATTACCTTCTTCTTACATTTTTCCCAGTTTACACTCTGGCACCTACTAGAGTATTTCTATTATTTAAAATGTAATAATTAAATACAATTTATTGTCATATTAATAAAGTAATAAAAATGAAAGCACAAAACAATGAATAGGATTATTTATTTAGTAAAGATATCATTGCAATTAATCAATAATTAAATGTGTAACACAATAGCTTTTAGTCTATAAGTCAAAATATTCCTTCTAACCAATGTGAAACTGGCAGTTTTTCAGTCAATAATTTAATTAAAGTACATGTGGTCATAACTAAAATAATAATAAAAAATTCTATACCAGCCAGATATACCAGCCCAAAGATGGCACATAGATCTTATTAGTAAGAGCTCTGGGCTAGAAACTTTACTGACAAAGAATAACGTAAAATTGATTCATTTGGTAACCTACTAAACAAACTCTCAAATTGTTTCTATCCTAATGGTTTTAGGAAATTTGTTTATACATTAAGGATAAAGTAATAGCAGATTCTTATCTACAAAAGAACAAATTCTGTATAGATTAAAGATGCAAATGTAAAAATGAGTATTTGTGTGAATTTGAGGGTGATGTGGAAGAATGTTCTAAGAAAAATAGGTCACCAAGAGTCTTGAGAGACTATCCAAACTTTTTAGACTTTTAGACTATCCAAATCCTGCAATAGCCAGGATTCAAACCATGGTTGGCCATGTGGGATTTGGCTCTTCTAACCACTAGAGTATGGGACCAGCCCCAGATTCAGTATCTTTTTAAAATTTTACCAGAGGACATATGTTCTTGCCGGAGAAAAATAGAAGCACAGAGACACACACACACAGAGGGCAAAAATCATACCCCAATCGGATATGGTCATGTGGCAATCCACTCTCCTCTATTTCTCCATCCTATTTGGATTTCGAGTATGTATGTTTTTTTCAAGCTGCCACGACAGGATCCAAACTGGGTAGTGGTCTTGTGGGATTCAATTCCATTACATGCTAGACCACATGGCTGGCCCAGAATTAGCATCTTAACCTGTTTATTAACTGAAAGGCAGGGTTTTTTTTTTTTTCTTTTTCTTTTAGAGATTTCTTTTTTGCTATAGGGCATGTGCACTTGTCAGAAAGACAGAGAGCGACAGAGAGACAGAAAGCGAGAAATCACCCCTAGGGGGGATGGCCACGCCACAATCTCTTCTCCTCCATTCTCCTCTCAGAATCTTGGGCATGCACGCACACGTGCCCTGCGTGAGTTTAAGCCACTGGGTCCAGGACTTGAACTGCAGTTGACTACATGGGAGTCCAGCAACATAGCCATTACACTAACTGCTGTTCCCTAGAGAACTATTTCTTTAGGGCAATAGAGGAATAATTAAAGATTCACCTAAGAAAATAATGTAGAAAGCCACGGAATATTTTGAACAAAACTACAAAAATGGAAAAGAGAAATTCAAAGTGAAATAAAACTGAAAAAAATAAAGAAGATAGATACTGGAAAGAGATCCTATGTTAATGGATTATCAGGTAATATTGTTAAAATATGCATACTACCCAAAGCGATTCACAAATTTAATCAATGTCTATCAAAATCCTGTTGGCAATTTTTACAGAAATTTCAGTGACATAGAAAAGATAAGACAAAGTGTTCTATTGTTAAATTTGGTGACTACTGTTAGTAACAAAGTATTTTATTAATTTTTCTTTGTTTTTCTTTCTTTTCTTTTTTTTTTTTTTTCCTTTCTAGATTTTGTTGTAGATGCATGCACTCACCAGAGAGACAGAGAGTAAGAAAGCACCTCTCATGAGAGATGACCACACTACAGTCCCTTCTCCCCCATTCTTCTCTTGGGACTCTGGGCATGCACACACATATACCAGGCATGTTTTTCAAACCACTGGTCTGGGATTTGAACCACTAGAGGGCCATGTGTGATCGAACTGCCTTCACCACCGCCACCACTGCTGACTCCAACATATTCTACTCTTGAAAATTGCTAAGAGAGTAGGTTTTATTTTCTTCAATTGATGATCCCCCCATGTTTATTGAGGTATAATCAACAGAATACTTTATATGTATATATGTGGTATATTGTGATATGTTCCTATATTGCTTACATTGTGAAGTGACTACCACAAGAAAGCTAATTAACATATTCATCACCTCACATAGTTATATTTTGTGTATTGTAAGAATATTTAATTTCTACTCTTTTTGCAAATTTCATTTAAATAAGATATATTTATTGATTACAGTCACCATGCTGTACATCAGGTTCCAGATTCTATCTACCTTATAACTAGAAGCTAGGAAGAATGTGTGGGAGGTAACAGTGAGAGACTTCTGTTTACAGATACAAAATTGTAGCCAGATAGGAGAAACAAATTGTAAACTGCAATTACCCTGTAGGGTAGCTATAGGTAATATTAAGTTGTATGTTTCAGAAAAAGCTAGAAAAGAGAATTTTGAGTGTTCCCACAACTCAATGTTCTTATTTTAAGGAGACCATGGCATGATTTTACTAACCATTTTTCTGCAAGCCCCTTCATTACACGACCATCATGAACAGGAAACTCTGCACCCTGCTTGTGCTGTGTGCCTGGCTGGGTGGGTTTCTGACCATTTTCCCACCCCTGATGCTTCTCCTCCGGCTGGATTACTGTGCCTCCAATGTCATCGATCACTTTGCATGTGACTATTTTCCCCTGTTACAACTATCTTGCTCAGATACATGACTCCTCGAAGTGATTGGTTTTACTTTGCTTTGGTTACCTTGCTATTCATTTTGGCATTGGTGATTTTATCTTACCTGTACATTATCAGGACTATTTTGAGAATTCCATCTGCCAGTCAGAGAAAAAAGGCTTTCTCCACCTGTTCCTCTCACATGATTGTTATTTCCATTTCTTATGGAAGCTGCATATTCATGTATGCCAATCCCTCTGCTAAAGAGAAGGCATCCTTGACCAAAGGAGTAGCTATACTTAATACCTCTGTTGCCCCCATGCTGAACCCCTTCATTTACACTCTGAGGAATCAGCAAGTGAAACAAGCCTTCAAAGACGTGGTCCACAGAGTAGTGCTTTCCTCAAATAAGTAAACTCTTTTTGTTGTTGTTAAAAATAAAGCACAATATAGAAACCAATTCAGTAAAATCTTGAAATATTTATATATCCTTGTAAGTATTCCTGCTTTTGTGTAATTTTTAAAATTTACCATACACTTAATTTGATATTTTCCCAGGTCATTTATCAAGCTTCCATGCCAAAGTTTTCAAATAAATTATTTACTAACTCATTTAAAAATACAGTAAAATTTATTTTTCCTACAACATTTTCTGTAATGATATGTGTTTATTTAAGACAAACTCTATTATATGATATAATAAAATTATTTTGATTATGTTTTAAAAGTCCCTATAGACACATATTTTGTCATGTGACAATTAAATACAGAGTATTAAACTTACATAATTTATGCTATATTTGCAAGTAAAAACTGATAGTACATTTTCAGAGTCTATATGTTTTGTACCATTATTGATTAGATGAATTCCCTAGAGGTTATAGATCCTATCACATTGCATCTTAAATGTAAAGCTTTATATTTTGCTATTTTTACTTTCATTCACAATAAAAATGCAAAAATAAATTTAGTCACTAATTAATGTCTATACTGTGTAAGAATTTCAACTTCAAGCATTCATTTTTCATGTATTCTCTCAAATGATGTTGATTTAAAAATTTTAAGTTGAAAGCACTTTATAAATTTCTGAATAAAATTTACCAAGAAATCTCTTGGAGTTTTCCTCAGAAAAATGAATTTTCTGGGTATGGATAGCTTTCGCCTTGATTGTCTTTGGTTGCCTGTTGATGTCTAGGATGATTGTTTAAGACAATAGCATTTCTTTTTTTTTTTTTTTTTTGGAGAGGTTTTTCTTTTTTGCGATAGGGCGTGTGCGCTCGCCAGACAGACAGAGAGAGACAGAGAGACAGAAAGCAAGAAATCACCCCCCAGGGGGGATGGCCACGCCGCAACCCCTTCTCCTCCATTCTCCTCTCGGGATCTTGGGCACGCACGCACACGCACCCGGCGTGAGTTTTAAGCCGCCGGGTCCAGGACGCAAACCGCAGTCCACTACTTGGGAGTTCAGCGACATAGCCATTACGCTAACTGCTGGTCCCTAAGACAATAGCATTTCTATTGGAAAGGAATTTTTAGGTAAATAAATTCGACCCCCCTGCACTTTGAGATCTAGAAGAAAGGACAGAGTTAGACCTTGATTCTGAGGAGACATTTAAGACCTGTCAGCATGTGAAAGTGCCAGTGTTAAGACTGTAAATTTATTTTCTTTTTTTAAAATTTGATATAGGGCATGTGCATTTACCAGAGAGAGAAGAAACATGAAAAGCATGCTCCAGGGGCAATGGCCATGTCACACAGTCCTTTCTCCTCCTTCTTCTTTTGGGAGTGTGGACATGCACACTCACACCCGGAAAGTTTTTCCAGCTTCCAGGTCCAGGACCCAACCATGCAATGGGACAAATGGAATCTAGCCTTCTTAATCACTATACCCCTGGCTGGCCAGGAGTGAGGGATATGAGTTTTTGAGCACCAATTCATACATAATAATAATTTACTAGTTGCTAAATGATTTGATCCATTCTTATACACAACTAGGTTTTGAGGTAGGAGACAGGGACCCTAAAAATGTAATTAGGATATAACCTCAAAATGGAATCAGAAAATGGCTCAATTTTAACATGAGCCATAAGAGCTCAGCAGCACCTCAGCTCTCACTGAACTTCTTGCTCACAAGAAAGGGCATGTAACAGTCTCAATGACTGACCTAGAGCACATACAACAATTAAGGCTTTTTCCATGCTCAGTCACATCCTGAAAACAAGATAATGGTCTTTATAGCACAAACCTTTTAGACAAAAAGTCCTAAGAACTTCATACCTACTCCAAAATTAGGAGAAGAATAACAAGACCCATCTGACATGTGAACCCCCACCACAAGGGGAACACATGAACCATTCCTGGAACCCTTACCTTCTTGAGAGCTCTGCTCCTCTTTTCCTCTTTTAATAAAACCCTCTTTGCTATTCCCTCTCTGTGTCTGCATCTCTAATTCTTCGAGTGTGAAACAAGAACCTGGTTAGCTTACAGCTCTGGGTTGGCACTGGTGTTGGGCCTGATCACCCCAACTTCCTGTATCAGTTTTATGCTTTTAAACTGTACTGACACCTCCAAACAAAAGCTGTGATTCTGATTGAATTCAGTATATAAGTTTTTTTTCATAAGTACATTTGATCTGATGCAAATTGTCAATCTAAAAGGGAAGGCTTAGGTAAATCAAGTTAAAGAAAAGATTTTATTTGTGCTATAGATTGGGTGATTTCCCAGACACCAAAATATCCAATTCTCCTGGGTAAGGAGTGCCAAAATTTTATAGATTTCAGGATGATTTTAATGATAAAATATGTAAATAGAAGGGGAGGGTAGCAAGGAGTCTCATTCTATAATAAAGAAAACAATTTGATCTGACAATCACCTGGAGTCATTTTACTTAATTGTAAGCAAAATGTAGAGAATGGTGACTCTGGAACATAAAGAAGGAATGTGTTTGGGAAATAAGGATGTGCAGCTCCAAGAGATTATTTGATACATTTTATTCACAGAACAGGACAACCTTTGTTCCTGTCCAGTTTTGCCTCTTGACCCTCACTTTCTGGAGTCCATGAGTTTAGGGAATGTCTTAATTATTTCAAGGGCACATTCCTAGGACATACTTAAACCTCCTGTTTTTCAGGGAAAATAATTATCTATTTTGGAACTCCATCAGCTTCCTTAAAGTTTTACTTTGATGATGTGATATTTTAACAAAAATGACTCTATATTGGACACATTTGTTGGGGTCTACATTAGGAACTTAGTCCAAAACAATTGCCTTCTAATACTTTATTTAACAAGCATTTCCTTTTAATCAGGCTCTCATCTAAAGAGAAAGTGTGACAAAAACTAAGGTATTAATGACACTCTCAGCATTCTTCTGGGTTTCTAGTCCTAATGTGTTACTTGTGGGTTACAGCATTTTAGTTATTATCATGCATTTTTCAGAGTTTTTTACTGATTCAACTAGAAGAGAGAGAGAGAATTTGAAGTTTCATATTTGGCTAAAGTATCTATAATGAGGAGATTTAGAAAAATTATATTGAGTGAGTTTTCTACAAGGGAAATAGATTACTTAAATATTCCTGTTCTATATGACTTTTCAACAAATTACTGTCTGAGGAAGTGTTTTATAATAATCAAGAAGATAAAATGACACATTTGATAAAATGTGTCATTGAGTTTCTTTGAGTCATTTACTTGAACATTTGTTTGGCAGACTCATGAAAAATATGACTATGGAGGCAGAGATTAAATTTATATATGAATTGCCTGGATAGCAAACCCACCAATAGCAGAGAGCATGTCTAACTTTTGATACAGCTCATATGGTGGAGGGAAAAACCAGAGACCAGCTTTCAGGCAGCAAATTGCTAAAGTTACTCACCTTTCTTGATCTAAGCATTACTATTTATACTCACTGGAAGAGATCCTTACTCTAAATATGTATCTGCTTTTTTTTTCCCACATTGCTTTTGCCAGCAATACCATCTCCATGTTACTATTTGTTTAATCAAATGTCACACTAAATAAAATTGATTGTGAAAAGGCAATTCAGGGAACCAGCAGTTGATGTAATGGCGATGTCATTGGACTCCCATGTAGTCAACCGCGGTTCAAGTCCAGGACATAATGGCTTAAACTCATGCCGGTGCATGTTCGTGTATGCCCAAGATCTCAAGAGGAGAATAGAGGAGAAGGGAGTGCAGTGTGGCCATCCCGCCTGGGGCTGATTTCTCGCTTTCTGTCTCTCTGTCTCTCTCTGCCTTTCTGGTGAGCACATGCACCCTATAACAAAAACCTCTCAAAAAAAATTCAGTTTAAAGTAAATGAGTTAATGATATTGATTTATTTTTTCATGTATTATATTGATATTGATTTATCTTACTATGTACTATAGCATTCAGAAATAACAGACACAAAGTGACTCTGAAAAATAAGTTTGCTAACTCAACAATGGGGTTTATAGGAAATATCTAAGTTCCAGAAATGGCCATACATCTTTCTAGTATCACCAGATCTGATGGAA
Organism: Tupaia tana; assembly: GCA_026018925.1. Classification (NCBI taxonomy): domain Eukaryota; kingdom Metazoa; phylum Chordata; class Mammalia; order Scandentia; family Tupaiidae; genus Tupaia; species Tupaia tana. The sequence continues at coordinate 160,514,717 of JAKSZU010000006.1, read as the reverse complement.
AATTAGAATGAGACATACATGGAAAATACAGCAGGCATCTATAGACAAGATCAGTGGATTTCTCAAGGATGAGCTTTAGGTTGCCATACCAACAGCTAACTAAAGCAAGGTGTAGTTTGTTTGTTTTTGTAGAAGTTTTGGCCTTAGGGTGTGTGAACTCACTGATGAGAGCGAGAGACAGAGACAGTAAGAGGGAAAGTAAACTATCACTCCCCCAGGGGGTTAGTCATGCCACAATAACTTCTCCATTCTCCTCCCATGATCTTGGGCTGGTGCAATTTTCAAGTCTCAGGGTTGGGACTAGAACAGCAGTTGGCCATGTAGAATTCCAGCAACATACCTGCTATGCCATCCTCTGGTACCAATATTTAATACTAAACAAACAAAACTCCTATTTTCTTTACTTTTTATGGACCAGTATCAACTGAAGAACTACCAAGTAACATGACATCTAAATGCAATGTAGATTATAGATTTGAGCCTCAAATAGCTATAGGACTTTAACATAAACTATAAAATCCAAATAAAGTCTATAGTTTAGTTAATAGAATTGTATCAAACATTATTTCTTAGTTTGATAGTTGCAATATGGTTGTTACTGGGGAGACTTAACCCATGAGAGTCTTTTCCCAGGGTGAGAGGCTCCTTGACTTTTTCAGAAAGGAATTCAAGAGAAAGCCTTGAGAGTGAAAACAAGAATATCAATGGAAGCATACAGAGCAGGTTACACCACAGGTGGAGCAGCCCCTTGAGAGGAAATGGGTGAACAGTTTTGTTTCCTTCTAAGGTATACAGGATCAGGAATAAGACCCAGATGACTTACCACTGCTCACTGCTTCCCTACTTGCAAACCTGGAGAGGAAGGGCAGAACTGTTATCCTAAAGAAAGATGGAAGGGCTGCCCAGAGCCAGTTGGTGGTGTGTGGTTAAGGTGGCAGGATATTTTTTTTTTTGGTATATAGAGAGATTTTTGCTATTGGGCTCATGTGCTTGCTGAAGAGATGTAGACATAGATACAGAAAATGAGAAATCACTTCTCAAGGGAGATAGCCATGCCACAATCCCTTCTCCTTCATTCCCCTCTCAGGATTTTGGGCACAAAATCACATGAACCCAGCATGACTTTTAAGCCGTTGGGTCCAGGACTTGAACCGTGGTCGGAGTCCAGTGACATAACCATTATGTCTGGTCATGGCAGCTGGAATTACATGGCTTACTGCATCTTCGAGTTTTGGACCAATAGGCTTGAAAAGCTTGCCAAGCATGTGTGTGTGTGCAAGACCCAAATCCCAAGAGTAGAATAGAGGAGAAGGCATTGTGTCATGGCCATCTCCCCTGGGTGGGCGCTTTCTCACCTTCTGTCTCTCTCTCCCTCTCTCCACGAAAGCCTGTGCCTGGTAGAAAATGTTTAAAAAAAGAAGAGTGGGAGAGAGAGTAGGAGAGAAAAGAGGGGGAAGAGGGAGAGGAAGAGAAAGAGGAACAGGAGGGGTAGGGGAAGAGGAGGAGGAGAAGAAGGAAAAAAAGGAGAAGGAGTAGGAGAAAAGAAGAACTGCCCCATAAGCAGGGCAGCCCCAAACTGTGGTGGGAGTTCGGCTTTTATGACTTGAATTAATGCCAGGCAAAGTAAGGGATGGTTTACTCATGGCTTTTATAGTAAAAGGGCAGTGTTTTTTCCTGAAACTACTGTCTCTCCTGTTTTCTAGCCTAATCCCACAGTTTCAGTCACTGGTATGGTTACTGTAAGCTCTACGGTGCTGGTAGGAGTGTCATTTGACAGGCTAATGTGGTACAAGGGTATAGTGAGTTTAAAGATGAGGTAACAGTTTTTTCAGGCACCATTTTGGTTCTAACTGGTTCAGATTCACTCTCTCATCTCTTGTCTGTCAAGTTTTATGTCTTACTTTAGGTGCTGGAATGTCTCTCTCCTCAGTCCCTTCCTGTCTCAGTTATATCATATTTTACATTTATTTTAAGTTTGGCAAAAAGTATACAGGAATCTCTGTACTATTTTTATAATCCTTGTCTGTATTTAATATTATTGCAAAATAAAGGTTGTTTGTTGTTATTGTTTATTTTTTCACCTAATGCCTAATCTTATCTTTAGGAAAAGAAATTATTCTGGTTGTCCAGAATGAATTCATGAAGTGGCACACAATATGGCCGTACCATCTCTTTCAAAGATACATCTTATTTGCATTCCTTGTTTATGAAAACTTACTTACCTTACACAAGCATCATACTGACCTTATTTCTTAGCAGTTCATAAATTTTAATACAACTTTGCAGTGACATCATTCCTTAATCCTCTATCTTGTGGAAATCAAGACTGATCTAAGAAGTGGACATAAGAAATAATTTCATTATAAAGCCAATAGAGTATCTTATACACATGTTTTAAAGAAATCAGTTTAACAAAGAACCAATATGCTTAACTATGACTTTTTAGCCTCTAAACTATTCTGTTGCTTTTTTATAATAATTACATTTCAGTAAGTATAACCAAAAATAAATCAGATTATAGCATAAATCTGTAAACATTCATGATCACTCTGCTTAACTTTTCCATCTATCTATTGTAGAATCACAGCTTCCTGAATTTCATTTGAAATATTTTATTCAATAAGAAAATCTTTCTGTAAATTTTGTGTATTTTTTCTCTTTAGGACTCTGATTTTTAAATCATACACCACCATTGAGATATACGTAAATAAAATATCTGTTGTATTTATTAGTAATTTTCTTTTTCTCATACAATTAATTTACTTTATTTCTATCCTTCAAAAGAGAGGCAAGTGAGAAGTAGAACCATTCTAAAGGAAAATATTTGATAAGACATTAAGAGCTAAGGAATGTTGCTTTATTTACTTTAGAAGATAAAGTTAAATAGGTTGGATACACAAATCAGGAAGGAATTTATTAATATGCTACACATAAATTTTACCAGTGAGTTTTTCATTTCTCTTTTGTTTCTTGTTTATTGTTTTACACATATCTACTTCATGAGGTTTATTGTAAATTTTGTAAAGCAAGGATCAGTATTGAACAGCCACATATATTTTATCTCTTTTACTGTGCATATAAAATAACCAACTAATAGTACTAATTTTGCTATTTGAAGAAAAATATGATCCCAAGTATGTATTTCAAAATAAAGTAAAGATAAAGTATTGGGGGAACCAGCAGTTAGCGTAATGGCTATGTCGCTGGACTCCCACATAGTCGACCGCGGTTCGTGTCCTGGGCCTGATGACTTAAAACTCATGACAGGCGCGTGTGCGTGCGTGCCCAAGATCCTGAGAGGAGAATGGGGGGAAGGGATTGCGGTGTGACCATCCCCCCTGGGGGGTGATTTCTCGCTTTCTGTCTCTATGTCTCTCTCTGCTGTCTGTCTGGCGAGCACACGCGCCCTGTAGCGAAAACCTCTCCAAAACAAACAAACAAAAAGAAGATAAAATATTGGTATATGGACTTTATTTATTATTAAACTGTTAGGACATACCATATATTTAAGACAATCTTCGATCTTTGATGAGTTTGTTTTTTGTTTTTTTTGGAAAAGTTTTTGCTATAGTGCGCATGCACTCACCAGAAAAACAGAGACAGAGAGACAGAAAGCAAGAAATCACCCCCTGGGGGGGTTGACCAAGCCACAATCCCTTCTCCTCCTTTCTCCTCTCGGGATCTTGGGCACACACGCACATGCGCCAGGCATGAGTTTTAGCCATGGAAGTCTGAGACTCGAACTGCGGTTAACTGTATGGGAGTCCAGCAACATAACCATCACATCAACTGCTGGTCCCAATGAGTTTGTTTTTAAAAGGTGTATTAAAAGGAATAATTGTTTCTTAATTTCAATTATTTATTTAATCTTAATTCTGTAGATTTAACTACTTATATTCCATCACTTTTTATACATGTTTCTATAATACATAATTGAAAAAACTGATGCTGAAGTAGATTCTACTAATGAGTTTAAAGCACATATATTGTTATGTCCAGTGTTTAAAATTTTCATTAGAAGTATTTGCTTTGGATTCAGTACTAGGTTGATAGTGCCTTTCAAAAGCTTGTGTCCACTGTTCTAGGCTTCAAATTTCAAGGAAATATCCTTACCAGTTCAAATCTGCCTTTCTTGAAACCACCAGCTGAACTTGCTATTGAAAGTAGTTAGATTACTTATGATATGGTGTGGTCAACAAAATGTTGGGGTAAAAGGAATTGAAGACAACTGTAGACAGCAGAAATAGTATAACAAGAGAGTGAAATAGGGCAGAGGGTCAGACATGGGGTAAAAAACATATATATATGAAAGTAGTAATGGAATTTTATGGATGATAACATGCATGATTAAGCCACTATGCGGTTTACTCTAGAAGGGAAACCACATTTAGTATGTTGTGATGATGCTCAGGGAATGAATGTAAATTTAAAAAAATTCAGAGAAAAAAATACTAAAACTGTTACCAAAATTTAAAGAAAAAACTGTGTATTTGATGACCACAGTAAGCTATATAGCCCCAGCTAGGTACTATTTTATAGTATGTTCATTCTACTCACTGAGGTTTATGCCTAAAGTCAGACATGGGTTCTTGTGTATGTATATATCAACTGTGCTTGCTATTGCAAATCTTTAGACAAATTAAGTTCATTAGCAAATCAATTAAATGGGGGGGAAAGGCATAGAAAGCAATCATGGATACCAGAGACAATGGGAGGAGGGTTGGACAGGGCAGAGGGTTAGGGATAGGGAATCAAGGATGGAAAAAAAAAAAAAAAAAAAAAAAAAAACCCACAAAATATACAAGACATAAGAAATGAAAAATTGTTTGTTGATAACACGTATGTTGATGTGCTTGATTGAGCCAACAGACAGTGTATTTTGGATGAAAAATTCATTTTGTATACTGTAATGATGTATAGCATATTAATGTTTAAAAAAGAAAAATAAATTAATAAATTAATATAAAAAAAAGCTTGTGTCCACTGGACTCTGTAGATATAATATATTTGGGAAATAGGATCTTTTGAAATATAACCAAATTGAAATGAAGCCATATCCATAGCAATTTCCCAATTTTCTTCATTTAAATAAAGGTTCCTCATAACAATTTAAAATAATATTTGGCCTGCAGATAAGCATCATATGAACACTATTGTATCTACATATGTAAAGCAATGTAAGCATATTTATGGCCTATTATCAAATACTTGAATTAGGTAATGTAGAAATTATTATGACATGCTTCAAGTTTAACATACTGTAATGCTTCAACAGTTTCTTCAGTAAGCACTCAGTACTGCTTAAACTCTCTTTTTAAAAAAATAATTATTTTATTTTATTTTTATTTATTCATTTATTTATTTTCATTTGACCAGAGAGAGACACATGCACACACACACACACACACACACACACACACACACACATGCAGAGTGAGAGAGAGAGAGAGAAAGAGAAAAAGCAAGCTGCCAGGTCCAGGACTCAAACCATGGTCAGCCATGTGGGAGTGTTCAGCGTCTTAATCACCGTGCCACCTGTTGATTCCCTTAAACCCTCTTTTAAAAAATTATAATAATATTATTGATTGAATAATTTTCTATCTTCCAAAGAAACAGTAAAAATAATCTTAAAATATTGTTCAAAATATATTTAGTGTCTTTAAATCATTAAATTTTCCTAATTTTTATTTAGTATAAACCATGTATATGATTTATGTAGCTCCTGTATTAAATAGAAATTAAATGAATCTCAAAATTGTAATATAAAGGATGTATTATAGATATCTTTGAGATCAAAGCAGTGTGTACTAAGATTATGTATGGGAGAATATTGTCTGCATTCAACTTGGGAAAAGGACTCTGAGATTTTAAAAATAATGTGGAATTCTCTCACTTTTCTGTAAAAGTAAAAACAATGTAGTGCTCTCTTTACCATCTCTGTATTCTTCAAACCAACACATAATAAACACTAAAGTTATTAGTGAATATTAAATGGTATTGATTGCAATCATGATCAGATTTTATCTGTCAATGGAAGGATGCAAAACTTAAAGACAAGTCTGAGATATTTAGCAATGTAGAATAATGGAGATCTCAGTTACATTTTAAATCTCCAAAATGAGTGCTTAACGTTTCCTTAACATAGAAAAGTCCACTCACTCAGTTTTGTCTCTTGTCATTGGGAGACTTCTTATCTCTAATACTCTGTTATAAAGTTTCTTTTTCTTGTGAGTTATAGATTAATATGAAAAAGTAAATCTTTATATATCTTATACTCTGATTTCTGGTCACTATAACTTAAATATCCTATTGCAAACTATATACTAATTTGGATTACTGTTCTATACTTGGTGTCTTGAGAACACCAATCTCCATGGTGCCTTTTATTTATTCAGCTAATCCCCCGAGTCCATTGTAAATGGAGCAGATAAAATTGATGGCTAGCCTGAAAAACATTGCTTCTGCACAGATCATATTATCTTGTCCACTAGCTTAAAAAGACATTACGTTAGCCTTTATTTCAACTATAACGTATTTCAAGTGTCAAGATGATATTTTTTAAGTGGCAATGAGGAGACTCTGGGACCTCAGATCCTTAGAGAAATTTGGGTTGATATATAGAAATGAGATGATTTAAACATTGTAGAGGAGCTCTTAGAATGGTTCTTTATTATCAATATTTTAGATATTTGTTACAACTAGAAGATGACAGAAAAGAAACAGATTATAAAGGTTCCTGGAAGCATTTATATTTAAACAAATAAATAAGTTATCAGAAACATTAACTAAACTGGTCATATTTATCATAAATGTAAGTATGCTATTTCAGAAATACGATTTTGGCTTTAATAGTGTATATTTAAATTTCACATAAGTAATTTTTTATTATACCAAGTGTGTGGGAACCAGCAGTTAGCGTAATGGCTATGTCGCTGGACTCCCACATAGTCCACCGCAGTTCGCATCCCAGACCCTGTGGCTTAAAACTCATGCCGGGCGTGTGTGCTTGTGTGCTCAGGATCCTGAGAGGAGAATGGAGGAGAAGGGATTGCGGTGTGGCCATCCCCCCTGGGGGGGTGATTTCTCACTTTCTGTCTCTATGTCTCTCTCTGTCTGGCTGGCAAGCGCACGCACCCTATAGTTAAAACCTCTCCAAAAGAAAAAAAAAATTATACCAAGTGTGTACAAATGAAGTTAAATAATGCAATTTATATAAAATATATAACTGAAAGAAAATTTTAAAAATATTATAAGGCAATATTTCATGCAGTATTTTATCCAATATAATGTAAATATCTTGTGAGTAATAGGACTACATTTTTTGGTGTTCTTTTCTTGGTATCTGTTAATAATCATTTGTAAACTAATCAATGTTAGAAATCCATGGAGGGGCCAGCAGGCAGGTGGTGTGGTGGTTAAGGGTGTGGGGCAAAAATAAAATGCAAACCTTTTAATTTAAGTACTACTTTACATATCATGATAGTCTCATGATAAGTAGGTGGTAAATAACAATATATTCAGCAAGAGTACATTTGCAATTTCATAAATACAACATATTAATAATTAAAACCAGAATATCTTGCAGTACAGCACTGGAATTTTGTTGAGATTACCTGCCACTTATTAAACATCTTTGTGTGACATTATCAGGAACACAGTACTCTGGATGATTTAGTTGAAGTTCAAGTGGAGGAAGAGAAAGAGAAATGCTTATTCAAAATAGAAAAAAAGATAATGAAAAGGAAGGCAGCTATCAAAAGTCTTCGAGAACCTTGTGGTGTATTTATTGGGAGTGAGTTCTTGGGTGTTACATTTAAAAAAGTTTGAATCTCAGAAGTTTTATTCTCTTTTTTCTTATTTCCAGAGAATATATTGAAACATTCAGAAGACAATAATTTATACCAAAATACATGAGAAGAAAATGAAGGAAATATGGGAATAATACATACATAAGGTAATAAATAAAAATTTTAAAATGTTACCCAGTCTTATAGAAGAAGGAAAATATAGCCAGACTGCTATTTGTGACAATATGGATGAATGTGAAGATTATTATGTGAAATGAAGTTAGCAGACACAGAAAGAATTTTTTTTTAACTGAATGTGTTTACTGGTGCCATAGTGTTTTTATTTGTTCACCTACTTTATATCTAAAATACAGAATACCTTTATAAAGAAAGAAAATAATGAGGAATTCCACTGCAGTAACAGACTTCATTCTTCTTGGATTGACAAATGACCCACAGTGGCAAGTTGTACTTTTCGTATTTCTTCTTGTCACCTACATGCTAAGTGTGAGTGGGAACCTGATAATTATCGCCCTCACCCTTTCAGATCCCCATCTGCAGACTCCTATGTATTTCTTCCTCCGGAACTTCTCATTCCTAGAAATATCATTCACATCTGTCTGCATTCCCCGGTTTCTTGTCACCATCGTGACAGGAGACCGAACCATCTCCTATAATGGTTGTGTGGCTCAGTTGTTTTTTTTCATCTTCCTGGGGGTGACGGAATTTTACCTTCTAGCTGCCATGTCCTATGACCGCTATGTGGCCATCTGCAAACCTCTTCATTACATGACCATAATGAGCAGTAGAGTCTGTATCCTTCTTGTTTTTAGCTCGTGGCTTGCAGGGTTCCTGATCATCTTTCCACCCATAATCCTTCTGCTGCAGTTAGATTTCTGTGCCTCCAATATCATTGATCATTTTATCTGTGACTCTTCTCCAATTCTGCAGCTTTCTTGCACAAACACTCATTTTTTGGAACTCATGGCATTTTTGTTAGCTGTGGTAACACTCATGGTCACCTTGACATTAGTCATTCTCTCCTACACAAATATTATTTGGACAATTATGAAAATTCCTTCTACAAGTCAAAGGAAAAAAGCCTTTTCCACTTGTTCCTCCCACATGATCGTTGTCTCTCTTTCATATGGTAGCTGCATCTTCATGTACATTAAGCCTTCTGCAAGGGAAAGGGTAACTTTAAGCAAAGGAGTAGCTGTGCTCAATACCTCAGTGGCTCCACTCTTGAATCCCTTCATATATACACTAAGGAATCAGCAAGTGAAGCAAGCCTTCAAGAGCATGGTCCGTAAGACTCTTTTTTCAAATAAATAAATGCCATTATGTGAAAAATATAACCATGAAAGCAAGTCTGGATTTAAAAAAAAAAACCACAAAAACTTCTACCTATGTAAATTCTATCTAAGCACTTCATTTCACTACTCAGTTAGACATATGTGTATACCATTAATGCCTCTTTTTCTTCTAGTCTAAAAACCAGGTCTTTACTATTTTAAGTTATACAAAAAGTGCTTGAGCTTCCCCTGGTGTATCTACATTTTAGATAAATAGTTAATTCTATTATTCCTCATATCAAGGCAAAGTATTAATTTGTGTATAAAATATACATTTTATATATTAAAAAGCTTATTGAAAAGTCATATTCAAATATAATATTTATTTTATATGAAATATATAATATATGTGCCTTAATATTTCTAAAATTACTTCTTCAATGTCACCAGGATAAACTTGTTGTAAAAGTAAAATCATTATTAAAATGTGTCTTTGGGTTTATCAATCAAATATAATTAAAATGTTGAAATGTTGACTCAGCCTTATGGAAGCATGTAACAGGGTGCTGCTGTAAGATTCTGGAGACCACATGAGAAGGCTTCAGCTTATGTCCTTGGTCTCCCTGAATAGCCAGAGTGTACCCAGGTGTGCAGTGAATCTGGCTTGCTCCAGGGCTTCAGGGCCTGGGAAAGACCCTGTGGAGGTGCTCCTCTTACCCTCTCTCAAAATAAATAAATACATAAATAAGATTTTAAATAGTCAAAGTTTTAGGATTAGCAGATGGCATAGCAGTTGTCACTAGACTTCCACATGGCTGACCATAGTTTGAGTCCCAGACCTGGTGGCATGAAATTCACATCAGGCATGTATGGTTGCCCAAGATCCTGAGAAGATAATGGAGGAGAAGTGATTGTGGCAGAGCAATTCCCCCTGGAGGTTTTTCACTTTCCCTCTCACCATGGCTGACCATAGTTTGAGTCCCAGACCTGGTGGCATGAAATTCACATCAGGCATGTATGGTTGCCCAAGATCCTGAGAAGATAATGGAGGAGAAGTGATTGTGGCAGAGCAATTCCCCCTGGAGGTTTTTCACTTTCCCTCTCACCATGGCTGACCATAGTTTGAGTCCCAGACCTGGTGGCATGAAATTCACATCAGGCATGTATGGTTGCCCAAGATCCTGAGAAGATAATGGAGGAGAAGTGATTGTGGCAGAGCAATTCCCCCTGGAGGTTTTTCACTTTCCCTCTCACCATCTCTGTCTCCCTCTCTCTCCAGTGAGCACATGTGTCCTAAGGCAAAAATCTCGCAAAAAAAGGGAGGGAGGGGAGTTTTAAATAGGAATTTAAGGTAAACTATATTTGAAGAAATACTATCTCTGTGGTTGAATTGAAATTATATTAATTTTTGTGTTAATTTTACCAGAAAAAAATTACAAGGTAGAGTAGAAGAGATGCCAAATATCTTACATTTTTTATTCTGTCATGTTTTCTGAAAAATAAATTATTTAACCAAAAATGTCATTATTTCTGTCAAAAATATTTTTAAAGGAAAATCATGGACTGTAAAGTTTCCCCTCTATTCATAAAATGCATATGAGTGTTCAGATTCTTTAAACTGATACACAATTATCTTTCCTAATAACATGATGAAGAAAATGACACACTAAGTCTAGAATGGTGTGATAGTGACTATAAAGTATTTTGAAAATTATGATATTTTAATTACTGTCTTTAGTAAATCTATAATACTGTCTATCTTTTCATCCTCTCTCAGAATGTTCCAATAATACCCCCCCCCCAACAGCCATCTGAGAAAATGACTTCTGGAGATATTTAAGAATGTAAAAATGTATTCATGCCCAATTCCTATAGCTAATGAGTCCCTCAACTCCAATATATCATTAAGAAAATTGGTTGTCTTGGGATTTTTATCTATGAGTATGACTAGATACAGAGTAAGTTGATTTTATTTTGATTTTTTAATTTTCAGCTTGGGCTGATATATAGGTTAATGTAGCATTCTCTTATATTTTCTAAATCTATAACAGAAGCACTTTTTCTCATAGGCAAGAGTGTCCTTATGCATTCTCCCATTTTTTTACCATTGTGCTTTCACTTTTTTCCTAAATAAAAGCTAATATAATATTACTACAAGACAAAAATCAAATGATAATTTTATTTAAGCAATTCTTACTTTATTTTATTTTTTATTTATCTATTCTTTTAGAGAGATTTTTTTTTTTTTCTATAGGGTATATGTGCTTGCTGGAGACACAGAGAGAGACAGACAAAGGAAGCGAGAAATCACTCCCCAGGAGGATCAATGCCCTGCAATTGCTTCTCTATTCTCTCGGGATTTTGGGCACACTTGCACATGCAGGAATTTCATGCTGCTAGGTCTGGGACTTGGACTGCAGTTGGCCATAAGGAGTCCAGCACCTTAACCACTTTGCCACTTGCTGGCCCCTGAGCAATTCCTAAAGAATGGAACAATGAAGGACCAGCAGATGGCATAGCAGTTATGTCACTGGACTCCAATGAAGTTGACTGTAGTTCAAGTCCCAGACCCAGCAACTTAAAACTCATACCAAGCACATCTGCATGTCAGCCCAAAATTCTAAGAGAGAATGAAAGAAAAGGGATTGCAGCATGGCCATCCCCCCGAAAGGTGATTTCTCATTTTCTGTCTCTCTGTCTCTTTCTGTCTCTCTGGAGAGTATACAGACCCTATAGCAAAAATATCTCTCCTCAAAAAACAAATGAAACAATCTAAGTTTGCTTTTATAAAATCATAACAAGTAATCATACATGCAAAACTTAAAATCAGTAATATGAAAAAAATAACACACAATGTATGATCTATATCCTAGGTAGTTAGGTAGATGAAAGAGATAGAGAGAAAAAGGAAAATAAGAGAATAAGGGAAAATGGGTTCTCTTGATTGACAAAAACTTATCTGAGAAGTTAATTTCAATAGCCAATACATGTGAATATTTAAAAATTGATATGTCTTTACCAAAGAAATATTATTTTGCTTAGGATAATATATTTTATAGTTTTTTATTTATTAATTTTAAGTATTATTTATACATTTAATTGTTGTACATCATTTAGATTGTAAAGAGACTACCCAGCATGCCACATTCCTCAGTCCAGCCTAGTTGAGAACATACGCACATACTTGTCAACAAATAATGAACGATATCTGCTTCTCACAAATGCCTTACCTATCCATTTTTTCCCCCAGATTTCCTTTCCTATGCTCTTCCCTTCCCCACTCTTTCCATTTTGGCTATAGTATCCATAAAAATTTCTAATGTTTGTATGACCTCCAGTCTTTCAGTCTCTGCCATAGAGTGCTGACAATAGGTATATGTTAAGAGGAGACATACAATGTCTCTCTTTCATAGCCTAACTTGCTTAACTAAGCAACAGATCTCCCATATTCATCCACTTTCTATTAAATTCTGGGACTTTGTCATTTTTTCTGGCTGAATATTATTCCATGGAGTATATGTGCCACACTTTTTCAATCCATTCATCTGTTTGTGGACATTTGGGTTGGTTCCATGTCTTAGCAATCGTGAATAAAGCTATAATGAATATAGATTGCAAGCACTTTTCGAATTGAGTTTTTGCCTGTCTTTGGGTAGATACCCAGGAGTGGGATTGCTGGATCATATAGTAGTTCTATCTGTAGATCTTTGAGGAATCTCCAAATTGTTCTCCACATGGCTGGAACAATTTACATGCCCACCAACAGTGTAGGAGTGTTCCCTTTCACCGCATCCCCTCCAGCACTTATCATTTTTCATTCTTTTAATCTTCGCCATTCTGACTTGGATTCGGTGGTATCTCATTGTGGTTTTGATCTGCATCTCCCTTAGGATGAGGGAGATGCAGATCATTTCTTCATATGCTTTTTGGTTGTTCTTATGTCTTCTTTAGAGAGTTGTTTATTCAGCTCACTTTCCCATCTTTTAATTAGGTTAATCTTTTTTTTCCGGGTTAGCCACTTGAGTTCCCTGTGTATTCTAGTTATCAGTCCCTTATGAGGCACAGTTAACAGAAATTCTCTCCCATTTTGAGGGTTGTCAATTCACACTAGTGACAGTGTCCTTTGCTGTGCAGAAACTCCTTAATCTAATGTAATCCCACTTGTCTTTTGGGGATTATAGCCTGTGCTTTGGGGGTCTTACTTAAGAAGTCTTGGCCTACCCCAATGTCTCCCAGTTTCCCCAGTGTTTTCCACCAGTAGTTTTATCGTTTGTGGTCTTAGGTTTAGATCTTTTATCCACTTTGATTTGATTTTTGTTAATAGTGACAGATAGGGGTTCAGATTCATCTTTGTGCAGGTGGATTCCCAGTTGTTCCAGCACCATTTGCTAAAGAGGTTTTCCTTTTCCCACTGAATTGACTGGTACCCTTTGTGAAAGATGAGTTGACTGCATGTTTTGGGGGTTATTTCTGGGGTCTCTACTGTGTTCCATTGGTTCTCATGTCTGTTTTAATACCATGCTGTTTTGATTATCACAGCTTTGTAATATAACGTGGTGTCAGGAAGTGAGATGCTCCCTACTCCACTCTTCTTGCACAGAATAGCTTTGGCAATACAGGGTCTTTTATGGTTCCAGGAAAATTCTATGATTGACTTTTCTAGATCTGTGAAGAATGTCTCTTGTAATTTTATAGGGATTACATTAAATATGTAGATTAATTTGGGTAGGTTTGCCATTTTGATTATATTAATTCTGCCAATCCAGGAACATGGGATGTCCTTCCACTTTTTTGTGTCCTTTTTGATTTCCTTTTCATAGTTTTACTTATAGAGGTCTTTGACTTCCTTGGTTAGTTTTATTCCTAAGTGTCATATATTTCTTGTGGCTATGGTAAATGGGATTACTTTCTTCAGTTCTGTCTCTGCTTGTTGTTTGTATATAGAGATGTTATAGATTTTTTTAAGTTAATTTGTATCCTGCCACTTTACTCTATGCATTTATTACTTCACAGAGTTTTTTTGTTTGCTTGTTTGTTTTTGTGGATACTATTGGGTCTTCTATGTAAATAATCATGTCATCAACAAACAGAAATAATTTCAGTTCTTCTTTCACTACTGGAATGCCTTTTATTTCCTTCTCTTGTCTGATCACATTGACTAGGACTTCCAGTACTATATTGAATAGAAACGGAGAAAGTGGGCAGCCTTGTCTTGTACAAGTTTTGGTGGAAAAGCTTTAAGCTTTTCCGCATTTAGTAAAATGCTAGCGATATATTTTTCATAAATGGCTTTTATTATACTGAGAAATAATCTTTCTATGCCGATTTTATTGAGCATCTTAATCATGAAAGGATGTTGTATTTTGTCTAATGCTTTTTCCACATCAATTGAAATGATCATATGACTTTTATCTTTCTTTCTGTTAATATGGTGTATTACATTTATGGTCTTGCATATATTGAGCCACCCTTGCTATAGGGCACATGTGCTCGCCAGAGAGAGAGAGACAGAGAGACAGAAAGCAAGAAATCACCTCCTAGGGGAGATGGTCACACAGCAATCCCTTCTCCATTCTCCACTCGGGATCTTGGGCACTCACCACATGTACCCAGCATGGTTTAAGTCGCTGGATCTGGCACTCGAACTGTGGTCAACTACATGGGAGTCCAGTGACATAACCATTAGAGTATCTGCTGGTTCTGGGCCCCAAATTCAAATGGACTATGTTGTTTTTGAATAAGTGAGTGAACCAAAAGACAAATGAAAGCTCAGAAAGCTGATGGTCTTGGAAGCAGCAAAAATAGACCAGTTTTAGGATATTTCTTTCTGTCCAGTTGCCCATAGTCTGCTCCTAGCTGCTGTTTGTTGCTCTATTAGTTTTAATGTTCCAGAATGTACAGATCCACAAATGTAATGGTCACTTCTCTGGTTTCAACTGACATTTCACTTCTACAGTCTTCAGTCTACATAACCACCACCTTTAAGAAACAAGCATCTACCTTATATTATATGTACATTTTAATTGCTTATTTTAGGAATAAAAAAATTCATGCTAAAAAAATGGATAAAAACCTGCTGCAACATAAAAACATTGTATCAAATCACTTTTGTGCCTTATGTGTCAAGTGAATATGAAACATAAATGAATTTTGTGTTAAAAAAGAAAGAAACAATGTATTTAGACACATTTTTTCAAAAGTGCAAATATTCATGGGAACCAGCAGTTAGTGTAATGGCTATGTTGCTGGACTCCCACATAGTCGACTGCGGTTCGCATCCCGGACTCGGTGGCCTAAAACTCACGCCGGGCGCGTGTGTGTGCGTGCCCAAGATCCCGAGAGGAGAATGGAGGAGAAGGGATTGCAGCGTGACCATCCCCCCTGGGGGGTGATTTCTCGCTTTCTGTCTCTCTGTCTCTCTCTGTCTGTCTGGCGAGGGCACGCGCCCTATAGCAAAAACCTCTCAAAAAAAAAAGTGTAAATATTCCTATATCATTATTATTATTAGATAAAGAAACAAACAAATTAAATTTCTGGCAATTCCTGCATATAGACATATACTAGTTATACACACACACACTTATAAACACGCATTTATATATAGACATGTAAATATATGCACACAACTATATGCTGTATATGTGTATATATATATATATATATATATATATATATATATAAATATATCTATACAGATACATGCACATACATGCACACACATATACATATACATATTAAATGTGAAGCATTAAAACTTAAATTGATTCTTGGGACCAACAGTTGGTGTATTGGCTATGTTTCTAGACTCCCATGTAGTCAACCATGGTTTGAGTCCCGGACCCGGTGGTTTAAACTCACGCTGGGCACATGTGTAACCAAGATCCTGAGAAGAGAATGGAGGAGAAGGGATTGTGGCATGGCCATCCCCCCTGGGGGGTGATTTCTTGCTTTCGGTCTATGTGTCTCTCTCTGTCTTTCTGGGGAGCACATGCAACCTATAGCAAAAACCTCTCCAAAAACAAAAACAAAAAAAAACACGAAACAAAAGAAAACTTAAATTGATTCTTTAGGTAGAGGTTTGGCAGCAGCATGAGTACATGCTTCTATCTTTAAAATGCATTGAAAATTCAATAAAACGGGTCTTCAGCTTCTAATAGGAAGGGAACCTCTGATTTGTATACCCAGCATATCAGAGAATGACATTATTGCAGTAATTGTACAAGTACTCTCTTCCCTTATGTTGAAATCTAACATTTAAAATTATTCTCAATTTCAGACTTAACACATAAACTACTTCCAATTGCTAACTTGGATTTTTGTTCTGTAGTAATGGCTAGTCACTAAAAAGCATGAAGCAGAAAAATAACTAGTTGGAATGCATAGAAGAGAACAATGGGTGATTAGGATTTTGCAATGGTACAAGCAAAAAAAAAAAAAAAAAAGAAAGGAAATGGAAAGATTCAGAACCAAGGTAGAATCTATAATAAAAAATAATATTAGGAAGAATTTTTAAGAAACGGGGGATTTTCTTGAGGGGACCATGGAGCAAATAATAAGTCTGTGGAGAAAACAAGTAAAATCAATGACATCAAAAAGAATCGGCTTAAGAGACATAATTCATTGTGAGCTTTCAAGTGAAGACAGGGAGTGTCAGTAGAAGGGTAGATCAGTGGTGCAAACAGCCAGGGAAAAGAGGTCAATTTCTGTCATACGCAAGTTTTAGGATTAGTTGGGGACAAGAATAAACTAAGCACAAGCATTTTGAGTAGGATGATTTCTAATAAAAAATACCAAAGAACGTATTTAAATACATAAAATTACTGCTTCTCATAGTAGACTCTACTCATACTTGAGGTTGAATTCAGAATTCTATAAAGACTGAGTATCATGCAGCAGTCTCTATGTACATTCAGGAAATTTATTTTGCTATTTTTAAATGTTTATTTTATTTTATTTTATTTTTGCTATAAGATGTGAGCACTTGTGAGAGAGAGAGAGAGAGAGAGAGAGAGAGAATGAGAAATCAATCACATACCCCCACACACCCTGGGGAATGGCCAAACCACAATCCCTTCTCTTCTTATCTTGGAATTTTGGGCACTCACACAAATGTGTCCATTTGAGATCCAGTGCTCTAAACTCCTTGTCACCTGGTGGCCCATGAACCTTATTTTTATTTACCTGTCTAACCTGTCCTATCAGAGAACACAGTATTGTAAACTAATAAAAATGACATGGTCAAAAATGGAAAGTGTATCTCAAAAATAATGGTATAAATTGGGAGATGGGAAGAAGGGGTTATAAGGGAGCAAAGGTCTTCATCCAGGAGTAGTTCAGTCCTTAAATTACTGCTTCCTGTTTTCTTCAAAATACTGAAAAAGGGGAACCAGCAGTTAGCGTAATGGCTATGTCGCTGGACTCCCACGTAGTCGACCGCGGTTCGCGTCTCAGACCCGGTGGCTTACAACTCACGCCGGGCGCGTGTGCGTGCGTGCCCAAGATCCCGAGAGGAGAATGGAGGAGAAGGGATTGCGGCGTGACCATCCCCCCTGGGGGGTGATTTCTCACTTTCTGTCTCTCTGTCTCTCTCTGTCTGTCTGGCGAGCGCACGCGCCCTATAGCGAAAAAAAAAAAAAAAAAAAAACAACTCTCCAAAAAAAAAAAAAAATACTGAAAAAGAATCAATCTCTTATATAATAAAAGTGTCTTCTATAAGTCCTTCAGAATCAATGTCTCTCATGGAGAAAGAACATTTAAATCAACATATAAACACATATAAATTACATAATCTGGAATCAACACATATAGAATCAACATATAAATTACATAATCTGGATGTATCATCAACATTCAGTAGTTGATCCCTTAACTACATAAAGGACGATATTATTCATGTAATAACATTTCTATAGGCTTCATTTTCAGTTTGATAGCAATAACCAGGAAAATATTAAAAGGACATATAAAGCATTAATCTAAACTCTTACACTAATATTAATCACCATAAACTCAAGGAACTGAAATACTAAATTGAATTATCTCATTTAATCTCACAACCACTTTGTCACTATAACTTAGGTAAACAAAATAAGTCTTCCTTTTCCTATGTCCTCTGCTTCCTCCACCCCCATCAGCAAAACCAGACACATAGTGTATTATTTCTGTGATCATATAGTATTGAAAAGGCTTTAGGGGGACAAGAACTCTGAAACATTAAGTTCTAAATATTTCTAGGCTTAGGGTGAGGCCAGTGTTATATACTGGTTCCCTGCCTGTAGAAGGAATGGAGTCACCCATAACAGCGGCAGAAGCTGCTCTGGAGAGTGGTTTCTAAAGATCTGAATACCTGAGCAGGGTAGGCTGGACCCCTTCTAAGTAAGGTAATTGTGTGGAGGTATCAGTAGAGAGTTGGTAAAGTCCTCTGTCTTGAATGGGTTCTACACAAGAAGGGTATAGATGCTAGGTCACTGTGTCTACAGTGGTTAGATTTTCTGTTTTGCTGCTGTGTGCTCTTCTGGAGTTGAGGAAAACATCCTGCCCTGGAGCCTGGCTTTCTCTGACTGTCAGCACTCAAGGGATAGGGCTGAACACTATTCTATTTTTTGAGTTCTACTCAGGCAGGATGGGTGGCTAAGGAGAGATGCCACTATGGTTGGAGGGAAAAGCTCACCCCTGTGCATGCTTTTTCCCAGAGCAAGGCCCATATCTCTAGGAACAAGGCTCATCTCTGGTCACAGAATTCTGTCCATGAGGGAGAGAGGAGAGAGACTCCACTGTGTTGGAGGGAACCACTTCCCTGGTGCCAGGTCTCTTTTAGGATGAGGTCTGTCCTTGGGGACATGATTCTCTGCCTAGGTGGGATGAAGTAAGGGGCTGCCAAGGTGCAGGAGAACCCTGGTATCATCCTCTTGACCAGCCACCCTTTTCCTCCCCTCTTCCCAACCACTTTGCCCAGGGGGATATCACTGGAGAAATAATTGATTAGAAATCTGTACCAGGAATATATAAAATGATCTAGGAACATCTCATAGTGGAAGAAATAAGGAAGCAATTAAAACCAACCAATGAACAGCACTGTGCCAAAAGACAAAAGGACCAACTGAAAGAGTTCACAATAGCCAAAGTTGAAAAATTTAGTAACAAAATTAATTAGCATTAGAAATCATTCCAAGTATAAAACACATATCATGAGTTCATACTAACATAAATAAATGATTAAATAAATGACTTAATGTGAAAGAACGCACAAATTTCCATGTAAAGTAATGCCATACAATTTATATAGGAGTTGCACCTTCAAAGGGCTTTACTTCTTAAGTGGGGGCTAAAAGTGCTGACCCCCTTCCAAAAAATTTGGTGTGGAAAAAGAAGGTGAGTTATTTCACAGTGAAAAATCCAGACAGTGCCTCAGTAAGATGATCAAGGTTCACATTGGGAAGGACAAATCATGTTGATGGTATAAACCACTAACATGAGGGGAAGAAAGTGACAGATTATCCTTGTTGCCTTTTCCAAAACACAAAATACCAGTCTAATCTGAAGAAATATACTATAAATCCCAAATAAGGAATATTATACAAGATACATGATCAGAGTCCTCAAAACTCTCGTTACCAAAATAAGGAAATTCTGAACCACTGCCACTGTAAAACAAAACTTTGGGAGATGACTAAATGTATTGTAATATCTTGGATCAGATATAGACACTGAACAAGAACATTAGGGTAAAACCAAGGAAATCTGAATAAAATAGGGACTTTAGTTCATAATAATGTATCAGTATTGGCTCCCTAAATATAGTGAATATATTAAATTGATATAAGATTTCAGTAATATGAGAAACTGCATAAAAGGTATATAGGAAATTAATGCTCTTTTTATCCGACAGAATGTAAGACAAATTACTACACGGCATTTAGTCAACATGTCTCATTAATCTCTTCCTAAGAGACAATTTCTCAATCTTTTAATTTTAACACCCTTAACAATATTGAAGAGTACTATTACTGGGTTGAATAGTATCCTTCCAAAATTCCTAACACCTTAAAATATGACCTTTTAGGAAATGATTTCTCTGCAGGCATACTTATTAAACTCAATATAACTATCTGGTTCTTAGGGGACAGACACACAGAGTAAATGTGTCATGTGAACAGCAAGGCAGTATTTTGAGTGATGGAGTTGCAAGCCAAGGGAGGACAAGGATTTCTGTAAATTACCAAAGGCTAAGAAAGAGAACAGGTTTCTTTGAGCCTTTAGAAGCAAGGCCCTGATGGTACACTGATTTCAGATTACTAAACTCCAGAGGTTATAACAGGGTCAGCTGTGCCACCAAAAGTACTTCTTATTGTTTACATTAACAGCACCAACAAAAAATGAATATTAGAAATTTTAATGAAGTGTATTAACGAAGGACATCAAAACAATTATTTTAAAAATTAAAGAAAATTGAACTTTTGGCATTTATTATATAATAAATATTATTGACCATTACTCTGCACCAGGTAATACACTAGGTTTTTGAGTCATGTGTTGAACCAGTTACAGCCCCTGCTATCACTGAGCTTACATTCTATGTGTCAAAAATAATTGGCAATCATATATTTGCTATTAATAAAATCTGCAAAACAAATTAAGATAAAAGGAGATGATGGAGTTGCAAATTTAGTCATCAAATTCTCTAATTAAAAATATATACATATATGCCTTTTTGATGATCAGGTAGACACTCATAAACTTGCATATGCTGAATAGAAGTGTCTTTTAAGAAAGAGTGATCTCGGGATCAGCAGATGGTATAATGGTTATGTTGATGGACTTCCATGTAATTGATAGAGATTTGAGTCCTGGATCTGGCCACTTAAAACTCACACCGAGCACGTGTGCATGTGTGTTACAAGATCCGAGAAGAGAATGGAGGAAAAGGTATTCTGCGTGGACATCCCCCTTGCTGGGTGATTTCCCATGTTCTGTCTCTGTTCCTCTGGTGAGTACACACACCCTATAGCAAAAACATCTCTCTCTAAAAATACAGTGGTCTCTAGGAGCCAGCAAGTGGCGTGGTAGTTAAGGCACTGGACTACCGCACGGCCAACTATAGTTCAAGTCCCATACTTGACAACTTGCTTTCTAACTTTCTCTTTCTCTCTCTGGTGAGCATATGTGCCCTATAGCAAATTTTAAAACAATAACAAAAATAAATAAAAGAAAGACTGGTCTCTTAAGAAAAACTAGAAGAACATTAATAACTTTTAGAGCACAGCATTGGAAATATAAAAGAAACAGGGCTAGCAGGTGTTATGGAGGTTAAAGCATTGGATTCTCGTGTAACTGGCTAGAGTTAGATTTCCAGACTTGATGGCTTACTTCCTCACTTTCTCTGTCTCACTCTTGTGAGAGACATTCATTCAAAACTAGTAATAATAATAATAGATAAAATTAAGTTATTCTTAAAAGATAAAAAAATAAATAAAACATGAAAGAATTTTTGAGGGAGAACAGGGCATGCGTAAAACACTCTACTGGGAGAAAATATGGTCCATTGCACATAAAGGACTTATGTCCTAGAGTTATTTATTCATTTTTTTTGGGGGAAAAGGTTTCTTGCCATAGGGCATGTGCGCTCACCAGAAAGACAGATAGAGACAGACAGAAAGTGAGAAATCACTCCTCAGGGAGGATGGCCATGCCACAATCCCTTCTCCTCCATTCTCCTCTCCGGATCTTGGTCACCCAAGCACACACGCTCAGTGTGAGTTTAAGCCATTGGGTTCGGTATTTGAACCATGGTCGACTACATGGGAGTCCAGCACATAGCCATTATGCCAACTGCCAGTCCCCTTATGTCCTAGAGTTCTAAAAACCGATCTTCTCTGCCTCGCAAGATGACTTTTCAAAAACTTTAAGACCGCTCTTATTAATCCCCAACCCAAACTTTTCCACATCAATGTCAATGGATTAGCAGTAAAAATGTCATTATTGCCTAGATGTTACTTGCATAGGATTTAAACTGAAAACCTAGATATAACTTTAATAAATGACATTTACTTGTTGTGTGACATTGAAATAATCTATCTAGGCTCTTAAATTCACTCATAAGGAAAGATCTCATTTCTAAATGTTAAATCCCTCTATCATTTACATTAACTGTGTGACTTGGAGTCGTGTTTTGGGTTTCCTCCTCAAGCCTAAACATAATCAATTCTACTATGTCTCTATTCTGCTTCTAGCATCTTCACTATTATGACTTGGAAGACACATGTTTTAATAAAATATAACATTATATGGGATAAGAAAGAAATCTTTCCTAAATAGTTACAAAAGTTAATAAATTTGTATTATAAATTAATATTCAAAGAGTTCACAAGTGACCTATATTTTGGACACATTGATGCTAAAGAACACAGAAGTATTAATTTATTAAATTGAATTCAGGTGCAATATTGTGAGGAAAAACAATATCATAAAATTAAATTGGGGGAATGATGAGATACCAGCATAAATAACAGACTATCATGGATACACATACCATTAAAAGCAAACAGCATGGTACTGGCAAAGAAACAGACAGGTGGGCCAATGGAATAGAATAGAATCCCCAGAAATAAACTCCCAAGCATACAGTCAACTGATTTTTGATAAAGGGCACCAGTCAATCCAGTGGGAAAAAGGAAACCTCTTCAGCAAATGGTACTGGACAAACTGGATTTCCACCTGCAGAAAGATGAATCTGAACCCCTACCTCTCACCATTCACAAAAATCAACTCAAAGTGGATCAAAGATCTAAACCTAAGACCTCAAACTATAAAACTGCTCCTGGAAAACACTGGGGAAATTCTGGCAGACATTGGGGTAGGCAAAGACTTTTTAAATAAGACTTCAAAAGCACAGTAGATAATACCCAAAATAAACAAGTGGGATTGCATCAGACTATTTTTTGCATGACAAAAGACACAGTAATTAGTGTGAATCAACAACCCTAAGAATGGGAAAATATTTTTGTAAACTATGTGTCAGACAAGGGACTGATAACCAGAATATACAAGGAACTCAAGCAGCTGTTCCAAAAGATAATCAACCCTATTAAAAGATGGGAGAATGAGTTGAAAAAACCACTCTCTAAGGATTACATTTGAATAGCCAGAAGGCATATAAAAAAATGCTCAACATCCCTCATTGTAAAGGAAATGCAGAGCAAAACCACAATGAGATACCACTTAACCCCAGTCAGAATGACTAAGATTAAAAAAATAAAAAATGGTAAGTGCTGATGAGGGTGTGGTGAAAGGGGAGCTCTCCTACACTGCTGGTGGGCATGTAAATTGGTCCAGCCACTGTGGAGAACAATCTGGAGATTCCTCAAAGATCTACAGATAGAACTACCATAAGATTCAGCAATCCCACTCCTTGGTATCTACTCAAAGGACAGAATTCTTCTTCATTGGAAAAGTGCTTGCACATCGATGTTTATTGCAGCACTATTCCTGATTGCTAAGACATGGAACCAACCCAAATGCCCACGAACAGATAAATGGATTGAAAAACTGTGGCACATATACTCTATGGAATACTACTCAGCCATATAAAAACAACATGAACCTGGCTTTTGACGGAAAGTGGATAAATATGGAAGATTTACAGCTAAGTGAAGCAAGCCAGGCTATGAAGGAGAGACATTGTATGCCCCCACTTAATATATACCAAGTCTGCACTCTATGACTGAAACTGATTGACTAAAGGATATAGAAACACAATAAATGGTTGTGAATACCAGATATAGTGTGGGAAGAAGGTGGGTGAAAGAGTAGAGTTTGAGCAAGGACATTTAGAAGAAAAATAAAGAAGCAAAGCATTAATGAGACAAAGAAATGGGGTATTATCTTTTGAAGATAACTTTACAGTATTATCAACTGGACTAGGAAGAAATGTATACATGTTAGAATATTCACTTTGCAAGCTAAATAACATGATTGAATGTATAAAAGAACTTGAAACAAAAAATAAATTTAAAAAATTAAAATACAAAAAGCATACCAGAAGTAGGCCAAATGAATGAAAAAGGGAAAAGTGAGAAAGTTAGCTTCCAGGTACAGGAATTGAACCTTGGTCAGTCATGTGCGAGTCCAACGCATTTAACCACCATGCCATCTGATGGCCCTAAAGATACAATTTTTTTACTATATCCTTCAGGGCTTGTTTGACTTGCTTGTTTCTTAGGGTGTATATAAAAGGATTTAAAACTGGTGCAACTGAAATAATGAGTACTGCTACCCCCTTGTTTAAAGCTACTCTGTCCTTTGCAGAAGGTTTAATATACATAAAAATACAGCTACCATAAGAGATAGAGACAACAATCATGTGGGAAGAACAGGTAGAAAAAGCCTTCTTCCTCTGCTGGGCAGAAGGGATCTTCAGAATTGTTCTGATGATATGTGCATAAGAGAACATTACCAGTGTCAATGTAACCAGGAGTGTGACAATGGCTAAAATTAAACTTAACAATTCTATGACTGTTGTGTCTGTGCAGGAGAGTTTCAGGACAGGAGAATAGTCACAGGCAAAATGGTCAATGACATTGGCATCACAGAATTCCAATTTCAGGCCCATGAGAAGTCCAGGAGAGATTGTTAACAAACCAGCCAACCAAGAAGCGACAACTAGCTGGTTGCAAACTCTGTTGCTCATCATAGTTGCATAATGAAGGGGCTTGCAGATGGCCACATAGCGGTCATAAGACATGGCAGCCAACAGGAAAAACTCGGATGCTCCGAAGAAAATTATAAAAAATAATTGTGCAGCACAAGCATCATAGGAGATGGTTTTATCCATAGTCACTATGCTGACCAGGTATCTAGGGATGAAGACAGAAGTCAATGAGATTTCTAAAAAGGAAAAGTTCCGAAGGAAGAAATACATGGGTGTTTTGAGGTGGGAATCCACTAAAGTGAGCAGGATAATGATGAGATTTCCTGTGATACTCAATAGATATGTTAGAAATAGAAAAAGGAAAACTATAATTTGCCAGTTTGCATCATCTGTCAGTCCGAGAAGAATGAATGTTGTCACCATTGTATAGTTACTCATGGTTAAATGTCTTAATTCCATCTGATCTGTGGGGGAAAAAGAATTTAGTCTCTGCTTAAAAAGATTTCACTGAGTATGAATTTAATACCTTAAGACTCAAGAAGCTCAACTGAAATGTTTACCCTGTTAACCGCTTTTACCTAGAAGTCAGATCCCCACACTCAACACAGTTTATTTCATCTTGTTTTCTCAACCTGTGCTTTTCTAATTCTCTTTTCAGATCATTTTAAAATTGGGAAAGAATGGCTTTGGCATTATCTGGTGTATCTACATGTTTCTCTGGTTTAAAGTTTTGTCTAAAACTTTAAGACAACTCTTGCGATATCTTTGAATTCACAAAACAATTTTTTTAGATTAGTTTGGTTGATCCCTCTATTAAATTTACATTCTGTTTAGTCTCTTATAGCAATATATTTTTTCCTGTGTACTTCTACATGTTAAAGAGCTAATCAGAATAAGAATTGTAAATGCTCTTTTTTTTGTAAAGTCATTATCTGCTAGTATATGAGGAAACTTCAAAAAGTTTATGAAAATAGAATTAAAGTGCCAGTGTATTTTGATGCCAAAAAACTGGAGAAGCATCATAACTTTTTTATGATGTGTGTTTTTCATTAGTTTTTGAACATCCTTTATAGTACTAGATAGTCTTTGCATTCTTTGGTACTACCAACTAGAAATTTCTCTATGGAAAGAATGTTTGCAAATTTTAGTATAATGTGGATCCCTACTTAGTATAGAAATATCAAGTTTAAATTTTATATAAAATTTTGAATTTATTCACTCAACTCTTTCTCTTTTCTCTAATTCTGAATCTAATGTATTTAATCTTGTTGAAATGTATTTAGAACAGAATATATTACATAGTTATTGTTGTGTACACAAAACAACAAAATACTGAAAACACTTACTTTTCATGAATTCCGTAAGGTTTCTATTTGCTGATGCATTATGAAATTTTTCTTTTTTATCATTAACCCAAAATGTAATATAAATGATTTTTCCATAAATATGTAATTTCTTTCCAACCTGTATTTCTTCTTTGTGTTCTCATTCTCAAGAAAGATCTTGTTCACATTATGGTCTAGGGATATTTAATAACAAACACACACAAATGTGGATCTCTCTCTCTCTCCCTTTCTTTCCCCAGTCAGCATACATGTGACATTTTCAAAATAAAATAAATAATGCCTGATCTTAACACAACTTAAATATGAACATCTAAGTTACTTATTGGAATCAAAATAATTGTCTTAAGAATTCTGATCACTACCTACAGTTTTTTATTCTCTCTTAAATGAAAAACAGGTTTGTCTCTACATCACTGTAGATATTTGTTCTCTAATAAGAAGGAGAGTACTTACTCGGAAGTAATATAGGGCCCTGGAGATGTCTTTAGAGGGGATACTAATTGACTATCATCATCACTAATTGTAAAAAAAAAAACAACAACAAAGTAACAAAGTTAATTAGGAGTCAAGTTATGGGAGTTAAGGGGAAACCTGAAACGTTGATGTTATAATGAAATCTAATGCCTACAATGTGGTTAAAAGAGTGTATAAAGAACATCCGGCTTTTCAGACTGTCTGGGACTGTTCCAAAAAAGACAACTGGAGAAATAAGATGGGAGTACTGACATATATAAAGTCAACATTGTCTGCAGTTTACTGATTATTAACAAATTGACTCATAATATTCATATAGCATATATATGAGCATATATACTCAATATTACTCATAGTACTATTTTGAAGTTAAACATATTTCTTTCTTATTCTCTCTATTCAAGCTTGTAACATGAGTTATTCTTTAACACTAACATAGCAGCCAGGCAATTAATGGCACAACTAGCTTTTTAGAATATAATTAATGATGAAACATAATGAAATAAAGACCTCTCAGAGAAAATCACATCTAGATTTTTGTCTACAAGTCCTCTAAACTATAGAGATGATCTATTTTATTAACTAAAATGCGAGATTACAGGAAAATAAAGCTAAATCTTTGTTGTTCACTCTTACTAAGAAAACAATAGTTAAAATGTGTAAAAACTGGTGAATGGGATCAGCAGAAATTATAATGTTTATGTTGCTGACTCCCACTTGGCCGATCGCTGTTTTGAGTCCTGAACCCAGTGGCTTAAAACTCATGCCAGGCATGTGTGAATATGTGCCCAAAATCCTGAAGAAAAGGGATTGCAGAGTGGCCATCCCCTACCCCCCGGGAGGAGGGTGATTTCTCACTTTCTGTCTCTCTGTCTCTCCATTGAGCACACACTCCCTGTAAAAAAAATTTCTCCCAAAACAAGCAAACAAAGATGGTGAAAATGCAAGCAGAATTTGTATCAATAGATGTTAGAGAGATTTTCCAAAATAATGATAGCAGTAATTTATTACAATATGTATGTCTAAGCCAGCCAGAACAGTGGTGGTTGAAATGACTGGATCCCACATGGCCAAATATGTGCTTTGAATTTTGGATCCAATAGCTTGAAAAACATTCCAGGCACACGTGTGTGTGTGTGTGTGTGTGTGTGTGTGTGCGTGCCCAAAATCTTGAAAGGAGAAATAGTAAAGGGACTGTGGTAAGACTGCTCCACGTGGGGAGTGCTTTCTCTCTGTCTCTTTGTTTTTGTCTCTCTCTGGTGAGTGTAGGCACCCTCTATCAAATCTAAAAATAATAAAAAGGAAGTCTATGTCTTTAAAATAACATCTTTGTGGAGGATTAATTATATATTGTTTCTTCACTGACAACAGTAGAGAAAGAAACTATAGAGCAAGTTAGCTTGCAAGAGTATTGATAATATAACATAATCACGAGAATGACATCATAGCATCTTTGTCGTATTACATTGGTTAGAAGTAAATCTGCCCACATTTATGGAATAGAAATGATCTAAAGTCATGAACAGTTAGAGTTGAGGATCATCAAGACTACCATAAAGTCTTCCTGAAACATTTTGTAAAAGATGTTTTTCTAGAATCTTGGTGATGAAAGTAACAAAATAATATATATAAGTGTGTGAAACATACTAAACATTTATAAAACATCAAGAAAAGGAGGAAATGTAGTTTTTATTGGGTAGAAAATATCTTTCATTAGAAGATATCTTAAATTAAGACAATCAGCTTAAATGACTCTCCTTTTCTCCCTGTTCCTATAGATTCATCTACTATAGCAAGACGAGGTAAATATTGTACAAACATAATTCTAAAGAATAAAATAATTAGAGTCAAATGTTCATAAAAGCCACACTATAAGAAGACAACAATGATAATCAAACAATTTAGTATTTGAAATAATGGAAGATTGTTTTCAGTGTCTAGTAGGGAAAATTAGGCATGTATAATAAAATCATATATATACATATATATATTTAATATTTATTTATTTAATTAAATTAATTAATTTATTTTAATTTGACCAGGGAGACACACAGAGAGACAGAGAAACAGAGAGAGGGAAAGTGAGAAAGCCAGCTGCCAGGTCTGGGACTCGAATCATGGTCAGCCAACTTGTAGTGTCCAGCGCCTTAACCACCATGCCACCTACTAGTCTCCCAAATCATATATTTTAAAAAATATTATTTTTTAATGTAAAAGTGAAAATAATGAGATCCTAAAATAATCAATTTCATAAATTTTAAGTTTTATTATATTCTTTCAGTTTTTACTATATCTTAATGATATTTTCTCTAAAATAGTTATTCAGTATGCTTCTTATTAAAAATAAACATTTGAATAACTCATTTTATGTTTTTCTTGACCTTTCCAATTGCTCTTTTTTGTTTCTTTATATGTTTCCCTGGAATTGGATCATAGTTGCTTGGCAGATATTAACGTTATAATAAAATAATATTGATGATATGCAGTCCAAAATAATTCTGTTATTTCCTCACTGTTGTTGTTTGCATTATCCATCTTTCTGATGTCTAATCTTTAAAAATATTATTTTGGAAAGATACCTAATTAAAACTATTCAACTTAACTTCAGGATGTATAATCGCTACCATCTTTCTCCAGGGGCATTTAATTCACAGGGGACAGGGACATGTAATATTTTGTGGGAGAATATTTTGTGGGAGAAACATATATGGATACAAAATCTACTATTTTGAGGGAGAATATTTCAAAACTCATTTTGTTTCCATGGAAATATAGACATACTAAATGTCTGGTCTTGGATTTTAGGCTTTATGGTAGCATATTTATATTTCGAGGACATTCTTTACCACCAGTTTTCATTCATATTCCAGGCAGTTTATCACCTTTTCATATGTTTTGTTTCTTGATTCTGATTCATGATTTAACTATCTCCTTCTTTGGAACCAAGAGTTTCATTTAAAAAGCAAAATACATAATTTTATCACCTCTACTTCCCTCTTTCACTGTAAGAATGCCCTAATTCTGACCAGAATCTCACATTTTAAAATTTTTCCTTCATTTTTCTTTTTCTTTTCTTTCTATTCTTCTCCTCCTTTCTTTCTTTCCTTCTCTCTCTCTTTCTCTCTGTCTCTTTCTTTCTGTTGTTTTGTTTTGTTATTTGGGAGACTCCTACCCACAGTCCAGGGAAACAGTCTATGTCTCAGAACTTCTTCTCTAAACCAGTTGTGAACTGCACATTTTGTTGTTCTCCATTTCAACAGCCTTAACTTTGCTCCTAGACTTTCCCATCAGGGCTATTCCCACTTCAGGAATAGGTTTCCAACTGAACTCATTTCTACAGCATGTTCTATCTCACTGTATGTGACCAGGACCGTCTTGCCTACCTCAGCCTACACATTCCATAAGTATGTTGTTATGTAAGAACGTTAAAGACAGAAACAGATTAAGAAGTCTATAAAGTGTTTCAAAAGTAAAACATTAAATATTGACACTCATCAAAGTGAAGAAACAGAGCATTTGTGGCCAGGCAGTCAAGCTTTAACATAAGGGATTATAAAATTTCACGTATATTTATCATTTTTTGTCTCATTTACTTTTTCTGTTTCTAATCCATTGATAACTTAGATCACTTAACCCTGGACTTTAGAATCTCTTCTCTAAGGTATTATAATTATTATGGCATTTATTCAGAAAAAAAATAACACATTTTAAAACTGAAAATTGTGTTTGTTTCTTTAGGACTATACAAATGTTGTGTTTTATGGACCTGATTCAGTTGTTAAATGATTGATTCTCTTGTATAGGTGTTGGGGATCAAAAACCCACACCACACAGAATGGTGCCATATATGCCGAGGGTTCTTGGAAACAGAATTAAGGTCTGTGCGACCTTGTTTCTTCTCTCTCGGTGCAAGTGCAAGGAGGAGCCTTCTTATAGTAACTTACTGATGGAAAAATTCTTTCCAAGTAGAAATGCAATTGTCTTAAACCTTCCTCTTAGGACTCTTTATTTTAAATTATATTTTATATTTGAAATTTACTTATTTACGTTCATTCACTGTACATCATTGCAGTTTACAAAATGACATTTTTCCATCCTGAATGCACTATATATTGGCTTAAATAGGATATTACCATACATGTTATCATCAACAAATGAATTTCCATATGTTGTTTCTTACATATTTTGTGTCTTTCCCCCCCCCCTCTCGATTCCCTACCTCTCACCCTCTCCATTTCCCACCTTTATCCACATCTTAAGAATCTTATTAAGCAACCAGAGATAAGAAGAATGAAGGCTCCACAACAAAGACACTTATGCTTCTGAGGGCAGATCGAAGGAATTACCTAAGAATCTTTGTCTGCATCATAAAACAATTTCAGTTCTGCAATTTTGCTCCTTGTCTCTCACCTTTCAATAACTGTTGGTCTCCTTCAGCTTCCAAAAATAATCATTTACTAATCATTGTCCGAATATTCCCCTCCACTTTCTCTCTGAAAACCACAGCCATCTCATCCCTTTCGGAGTTTGTATGTTCCATGGCTCTTCTACATACATGTAAATGTTACAGTAAAACTATATACGTTTTCTCTTATTTGTGTGTCTATCATTGGTGATTCTCAATGAGCCTCAGAGGAGACTGGAGTAATTTTGCCCATGAATAGGCAAGACTGACTTTAAATATCTTGAAATTGTAGAAACGACTGAAACAACAAATGTTATAGAGAATAAAATGGTGATTTCTAAAGATTGGAAAGGGAAGGGAAAAGGAGTGGATAGAGAAATAAAAACTTATAGTGATATAGCGAAATAAATTCAACACCCCCTTGTTCTACAGCACAAGGGGGTAACTATAGTTAGCAAAAAGTTTTTATATTTTTCAAAAGAGCTAAGAGAGGATATTGTACATTCACAAAACAGAATAAGGATAATTATTTGAGATGATGGATATGTTAATTATCTTGATTTTTACCATTATTGATTATATTCATGCATTGAAAAAAAGCACACTGAAGCCCATTAATATGTGCATTACATATGTGACAATTAAAAGAAAACTTTAAAATGTTTCATTTTCAGAAAATCAGAACATGTGGACATAAGTGTAATATCTTAAAAACGAAAGAATATTTTACATTGCAAAGATTTCTGCCCAGTTTTCTCAAACATATATACAAGTTTTAAACAAAAAGTAAAATACGTTAGGCATTTATTATAAAGATGCATTTATTAGACCTATCAAGTGATTCCATATTAAATGACTAGTTATCTACAAAGTAGATATTGAACACAGATTTCTTTGTTGTTGTTGTGATAAATATGCTTTTAGAATTCAGTACAACTTGTAAGGTGACTTATTATTTCATTACAGGCCTTACATGTTTCATAACACTGCAGATATGATAAAATGTAGCTCTGTATTCTAAGTTTTATTGTTCTTTCTCATTACTAATTCTTTCTTTTTTTTATTTATAAACCTGGCAAAATCAACAATAAGCAAAGAAAAATTGAACATCTGTGAATGAGTTCATTCTACTGATAGTAACAGATGATGTGAATCGAAATATTTTCATTTATATATTTCTATTTTCCACATATTGACTATGTATAACTAGAAATCTGACAACTATTACCCTCGCCCTGATAGATCTGATAGAGTCACACCTGAAAACACCCATGTATTTCTTCCTTAGGAATTTTTCTTCCTAGAAATTTCATTCACAGGGACCAGCAGTTGGCATAATGACTATGTTGCTGGACTCCCATGTAGTCGACCGTGGTTCGAGTCCCGGACCCGGTGGCTTAAACTCACGCCTGGCGCATGTGTGTGCGTGCCCAAGATCCTGAGAGGAGAATGGAGGAAGAGGGATTGTGGCATGGCCATTCCACCTGGGGAGTGTTTTCTTGCTTTCTGTCTCTCTGTCTCTCTCTTTCTGGAGAGCACACACGCCCTATAGCAAAAACATCTCCAAAAAAAGTCACTTGTTTGTATCTTAGCAGCTTTTTGTCTTGTCATAAGAGCAGGAATGAGGTTTTTCTATCATTCTAAATCTATGGGTTAAGAGATTATTTGATTTTGTGTGTGTGTGTGTCATCTGAAGTACTCTCTTAAGGCTACATAATTAAAAAATGTTTCTGTTTATGCATGATGTGTCTTTTTTAATGTTTTCTATCTCTGAGGATTTCTTTTTTCTCTAGAATTGTCATGAGGAAAAAAGTCTGTATTTACTTATTCAAATGAAATACATATAATTTACTCTTGAAATAACTATCTGTACAGGATAATAATAAGTAACTAGCAATAATAGTCTGCAGACATTGTTATCTTTTTTACAGTAATTTGTAAAGAAATAAAATTAGAAGTTATCTTATTTTATTTTATTTTTTTGAGAGGTTTTTGCTATAGGGCACGTGCGCTCGCCAGAAAGACCGAGAAGACAGAAAGTGAGAAATCATCCCCCAGGGGGAATGGCTGCGCTGCAATCAATCCCTTCTCCTCCATTCTCTCTTGGGATCTTGGGCACGCACGCACATGCAGCTGGCGTGAGTTTTAGCCACCGGGTCCGGGACTTGAACCACAGTTGACTACATGGGAGTTCAGCAACATAGTCATTATGCAACTGATGGCCCCAAATTTGGAAGTTTTTAAATTAAATTATGACATATTTTGTAACATGACATAATAATTTATCGTCCTTCAGATATTAATTATCCAATTATCCTTTCTTATATTTTATTATTTATATTCAACGGTGTAGTTCAAGGTTCTAAAATTAAGTATTTACTCAATTAATTAATAAGTCATTCAATTTTCTGGTGGCACAAATTAAGTAATTTGCTCTAGTTTAATATTGTGTTAGTGGATCTTACTTAGGATGCATTTAGACTAAGGGCTGATCTGTTATTGTCTTCATAAAGATTAAAGATGCACAGGTAATTTGTGTGATTTTCAAGATGATGTATATCTGTAACTTTGGAAGATGGAGAAATGCAGAAATATAAATGTATAGTTAGGTAGAAGAACATGATGGGTTTTAGATTCTAAAAGAACCTACTCAAAATTGTCTTCTGATACCTTTATACCATATGTATAGTTTATTTCTGGATGAACAGTCTGTGATCAAAACTCTCACAATAATGAAACAGATAAACAAAAGACAGAGGATCCAACACAGAGATTTTGAAATAAGCCCCATCAAACTAAAAGTAATGGAGACATATAATTAGAAAATTGTCAATATTAAAAGAAAACAAAAATAACAATCCTCAGGGACCAGCAGTTAGCGTAATGGCTATGTCGTTGGACTCCTATGTAGTCTACCGTGATTCGCGTCCCGACCCGGTGCCTTAAACTCACGCCAGGTGCGCGTGCATGCGTGCCCAAGATCCTGAGAGGAGAACGGAGGAGAAGGGATTGTGGTGTGGCCATCCCCCCTGGGAGGTGATTTGTCACTTTCTGTCTCTCTCTGTCTGTCTGGCGAGCGCACACAACCTATAGCAAAAGAAACCTCTCCAAAATAAATAAATAAATAAATAACAATCCTCAGTATGAAGGAATTATTTGAAGAAATCACATTAGGAAATGAATTTACCTAAAAATAGTAGAAAATACTTCAAAAATTCCCCATTCTTTGTTCCTAGATATAGGGGATAAGTTGTTTTGTTTTGTTTTGATTTTTTTCAAGTGAAAACATTAGCAGTCATTTTTCTACTGCTGTTGGGTTTGACATGTGAAACACAGTGATGTTTTTATATGTAATAGTGTTTCTCTAATGTGGACAGCCTCATGAGATGGTATCAAGAAGCACATGCTCTGATGAGTAGTAGTGGTAATTCATTGGATTTTGAGATATACCACACACACACACACACAAACACACACACACACACACACACACACACACACAAGATTTTGGTGGAAAGTATTAAGCCTACACTGTGCTGATGATACCATTTTTATTTATTTATTTTTATTGAGTGCTCTCATTCAGAAGATCAAATAAACAGACAACGTGAGATAGTGGACTACGTCCCTCCAAGAAAGCACTAATTGGATCTATATTCAATAGACTCCCTTATAAGTATATACATTTAGAGATTTGACAGTGATTAAGCTAGGAAGGAAAAAAAAAAAGAAACAATGAGAAAATCTAACAGGACACCTATGAGAAAATGAAGAGAAAAGCTATGTTAGAAAATAACTGTCATCTAGCACACTCAAAATATCAGAAATAAAGGAAGGAAGAAAAATTAAAATAAGAAAATAGAAATGGAGGGTTGAGTAGGTGGCTTGGTGGTTGAGGGCACTGGACTCCCACATGACTGACTGCGGTTTAAGTCCTGAACCCGGTGACTTGCTTTCTCACTTTCCCTCTCTCTGTCTGATCAACTGGAAAATAATAATAATAATAAGTAAAGGTAAAATAAATGAAGAAATTAGAAATGGAAAAAGATGGAAAAAATACAAAGAAAGGAAAAGAAAAGAGAAGAAACTATTTCTCAAAAATCTTGTCCAGGAAAAGTGTTTGAGAGATTGTGTGCCCATTCTGGTACAGTATTGTTTAAAAAAAAAGAGAAAAAATGTGTATATGAAACATAAAGCCATGTAAAAGAATTAATCTAACAATGACAGCAATAATGATAAATACAAATAAATAAGACTATAATAAAAGGCTTAGAAAATGAGGGATAATGTAAGAAAGTTCTGAAATATATCAACTGTAATGAAATTATAAGTGAAACTCATAAATTTGATTTTATAGAATGTCAGAGCTGGGGTAGAAAACAAACAAAAAGTTTTCTTATAATTCATAATATTTTTAAATGACAAAAAAATTAACATTTATGTTGGGACTGGCAGAGAGCATAATGGCTACATCGCTGGACTCCCAAGTAGTCAACCACGGTTCGAGTTCCAGACCCGGTGGCTTAAATTCACGCCAGGTGCATGTGCGTGTGTGCCCAAGATCCTGAGAGGAGAATGGAGGAAGAGGGACTGCGGTGTGGCCATTCCCTGGGGTGTGTGGGGGGTGATTTCTCGCTTTCTGTCTCTCTGTCTCTCTGGTGAGCACACGTGCCCTATAGCAAAAACCTCTTCAAAAAGAACCCCTAATATTTGTAGAAAACAGTAAACAAAATGTGTAACTAA
The DNA here is from genome assembly GCA_026018925.1 of Tupaia tana. Classification (NCBI taxonomy): domain Eukaryota; kingdom Metazoa; phylum Chordata; class Mammalia; order Scandentia; family Tupaiidae; genus Tupaia; species Tupaia tana. The sequence goes on along the minus strand of JAKSZU010000006.1, from coordinate 160,479,021 downwards.
GTATTCTTCTAGGAGAAAAAATAAACAAAATAAAAGTAGAGAAAAAGCCAGGTAACTACATTGAAGAATGGAATTTAAAAGCAAAATATAATTAAAAAATAGAAAGATAGATAAAAGATAGACTAGATGCACCATAAATAGGTAATAGATATAAATACCCATAGGAATATTTATGATTAATTGTCACAAGCAAATTTATAGTTAGATGCAAAATTATAATTAAAATTATCAGAGTAAGTTGAGGAAGGTAATTAAAAAGAACCGTGACTAAAATATATTGCTCTTTCAAGATATTTTTAAAAAATGCCTTATGGTTCCTTTCTTTAAAATTCTTTCCTCCACTAAGAAGAGCTATAAAGAGGAAGAGACAGAGAAACATGCTTCCCCAACGCTTAACAGTATCTCCATGCCACAATGCACCCCAACTTCAACCAGCCCCGGACATAGGCACACATGTGACAAGTGTTCAGGAAGGTCCCTGGATATGGACCTAGAATCATCTAATGTGAGCAACCTCATAGGACATTGCATTACTGATATGCCACTGTCTACCCTTTTATACTTTATATTATCAAAAGAAAAGAAAACTATCCAAGGAAATCTAACAAAGTATATCAGAGAAAGATATTGAAACAACTTTAAAAAAAAAAAAACATTAAAGATACAATAATCCTAGTGTTGACATTAATTCATTTAACAAATATAGTTGACCATTACTCTGTCCCAGATAGTGTGCCAGGCCTTGAGAATCATGTGTTAAACTAATCCCAGGCCCTACATTCACTAAGTTTTCCTTCTACATGTGAAACAAATAATGACCAATTAATTACTTGTTATTAGGCTATAAAGGCATATTAGGATAAAAAGAGATGATGGAGTTGCTATTTAAGAAATTAAATTAGAAGCTATAAAATATCAAGCTTCCTCAGATTGTTTCTCTCTCTACATATATCTATACAGAATTATAGATAGATATTCATATATATTTTTAGGATGATGATGTTGAGACACATGAACTCTCACATACTTAAAAATGTCTTTTAAGGAAGAATGATATCTTAAAAATACTAAAATAGCAACAATTATTCAGAGGATAGCATTAGGAATGTAAAGGAAAACATTGCATGAGGAGGAAAGAACATGTGTAAAAATATTCTAATAAGAGAAAATATGGCACATTGCAAGATGCAGTTCTGTATGAATCAAGACATATTTTGGAAATTTCACAAATAGGATTTACTAGTGTTCCTAGAGATACACAGAGGCAATATTCTCTGCCTCGGAGGATGGCTTTCTAAATAATCCATTGTTTATTGCCAAGTTTATTCCCACAGCCATGTCAATGCACTCACAGTAAAAAGTCAATAGGCTAGTTGCTACCTTCATAAGAGCTGAAATTTAAATCCTACATATAAATCAGAGATGGAACATTTACTTGCTGTGTGACATTGAGAAATTCTACCCAGGCTCCTTAAACTACTAGACCTCCTTTCCATATGAAAAACCCCCTTTAAAGTACCAAGACCTCCTTTCCATATGAAAAACCCCCTTTGAGTCACACTAGCATAGAGATTTGAAGATTTTTTAGGCTTCATCATTAAGCTTGAACATAACTACTTCTATTTAGGCTCCCTGCTATGTTTCTGGAAACATCACATATTTTAGTAAAATAACAGTATTTTATTGTATAAGAAAGAAGTTTTTCCTAGAGACTTATAAATATATTAATTTACATTTAAATAGTTCACAAGTGATCTATATTCTGGGCAATCTTATGCTAGGAAACCAAAAAAGTATTAGATTTCAAAAAAGTGCAATATTTTGAGGGTGAAAATTTCTGAAAAATTAAGTTTCAAATATGAAGTGATACCAGCAATGCAAAAGACAGAATCATTAATGCAGATGATACTTATTATTATTTAATAAATAATTTTTATAAACAGTATAAAAACCCAGGAGTAGTTTATATCACTATTTATAGGTGACATGTTATTATCATAATGTAAAGTAAAGTAAAGAGTAGTCAATGTAGGCTACAATTTTTTTTTTTTTTTTGGCATGCGCTTGCCAGACAGACAGAGAGAGACAGAGAGATAGAAAGTGAGAAATCACCCCCCGGGGGGATGGCCATGCCGCAATCCCTTCTCCTCCATTCTCCTCTCGGGATCTTGGGCACGCACGCACACACATCTGGCATGAGTTTGAAGTCACCAGGTCCGGGACGTGAACCGCGGTCGACTACATGGGAGTCCAGCGACATAGCCATTACGCTAACTGCTGGTCCCAGTGTAGGCTACAATTTTTAAGAAACTTTAGTGATCGTTTTTATAATAGCCCAAGTGATTATCTCAAAGTAGTAGAGATACATTTTTTTACTATGTCTTGCAGAGCTTGTTTCACTTGCTTATTTCTTAAGGTATAAATAAAAGGATTTAATACAGGAGCAATTGAAGTGGTGAGTACTGCTATTCCCTTGTTTAAAGTTATCCTTTCCTCAGCAGAAGGTTTAGTATACATAAAAATACAGCTGCCATAAGAGATAGAGACAACAATCATGTGGGAGGAACAGGTAGAAAAAGCCTTCTTCCTCTGCTGGGCAGAAGGGATCTTCAGAATTGTTCTAATGATATGTGCATAAGAGACCATTACCAGTGTCAATGTAACCAGGAGTGTGACGATGGCCAGAATAAAACTTAACAATTCTATGACTGTTGTGTCTGTGCAGGAGAGTTTTAGGACAGGAGAATAGTCACAGACAAAATGGTCAATGATATTAGCATCGCAAAATTCCAACTTCAGGCCCATGAGAAGTCCAGGAGAGATGGTTAACAAACCAGCCAACCAAGAGGCGACAACCAACTGGTTGCAAACTCTGTTGCTCATTATTGTGGCATAATGAAGGGGCTTGCAGATGGCCACATAGCGGTCATAGGACATGGCAGCCAACAGGAAAAACTCTGATGCCCCCAAGAAAATGGCAAAAAATAATTGTGTCAAACAAGCATTATAGGAAATAATGTTATCCATAGTCACTATGCTGACCAGGTATCTCGGAATGCAGACAGAAGTCAATGAGATTTCTAAAAAGGAAAAGTTCCGAAGGAAGAAATACATGGGTGTTTTGAGGTGGGAATCCAATAAAGTGAGCAGGATAATGATGAGATTTCCTGTGATACTCAGTAGATATGTTAGAAATAGGAAAAGGAAAACCACTTTTTGCCAGTTGGCATCATCCGTCAGTCCTAGAAGAATGAATGTTGTCACTACTGTACGGTTACTCATTGTTAAACTTCTTCTGAATTCCATCATATCTGAAAAAAAAATTGTAATTAATGTTTAAAAATATTTCACTGAGTATGATTTTTTAAAAGGTCATATGAGTGGGACCAACAAGTGGTGCTGGATTCCCACATGGCCAGATGCGATTCAAGTCCTGGACCTGGTGGCTTGCTTTCTTACTTTCCCTTTTCCTCTGTCTCTCTATGATCAAACTGGATAATAATAATAATAATAATAAATAAAGTTAAATAAAATAATCATTTTTAAAAAAGTGATATGAGTATCAAGTAACTCAATTAAACATATATTGTTTTCTTCTGCGGTTTTGACTGCTTTTCCTAGGACCACCTTTACCATCTTTTTCTGGATTACTCATATTTTAAATTCTCTTTTCAAATCATTTCCCTTTGGAGAAAGAGTTTATTATTTTCTATCATAAATATCTGCATGCTTCTTTGGTTTAATTTTTGCCCATCATATTAATCAAAACTCTTGCTCTCTTACTGAATCCACAAGAAAATATTTTTAGATTAACTTGGTTAATCCCTCCACTGTTAATATCATATTTTGTTCAGTTTCTTTTATAAAGGTGTATTTTTATGTACATGTCTACTTTGAAAAGGACTAGTTTAGGGACCAGCAGATGGCGTAATGGTTACATTACTGGACTTTTATGTATTTGACTGGGGTTGGAGTCTCAGACCTGTCAGCTTAAAATTCAGGCCAGGTTCAAAGGGATCAGCAGATAGTATAATGGCTACATCACTGGTCTCCCATGTAGTCAACTGTGGTTTGAGTCCCAGACCTGGTGACGGTTTAAATTCATGTCGGGTGCATATGCGTGCGTGCCCAAGATCCCTTGAGGAGAAGGGATTGCAAAGCGATTGCAGTGTGGCCATCCCCCCTGAGGGGTGATTTTTCTCTTTTTGTCTCTTTGTCTCTCTCTGTCTTTCTGGCGATCACACGCACCCTATAGCAAAAACCTCTCAAAAAAAAAAGAAAAAAAAAAAAAAAACCTACAGAGAATTATTGCTCATGGGCTAATCTAGAAGAGAAATTCAGACACTATTTAAGAAATGTACATCACACCTTTAATCATAAATTGCATAATTTCTTTGTCTAATTCTGAACCTAATAGTTTTAAACTTAGGGTGACATATTTAGAATAAAATGGATTACTGTATACTGCAATTGTTGTATTCATCAAACCACAGAGTACTGAAAACACTTACTTTTCATGAATTCCACAAGGATTTTGTTTGCTGATGTATCATAACATTTTGTATCATTAACCAAAAATGTAACATAGATTATAATTTTCAAAAATATTTTTTCTAACTCATATTTCCTTTCTGCTTCCTCACGCTCATCAAAAACCTGCTCACATTAAAATTCAAGGATATTTAATAGAAACACTCACGTTGTTGATCTCTTTGTCCCTTCCCATCTCTCTCTTCCTTTTTCCTACTCCAATCAGCATTCATGCGGCATTTTCAAAATATTTTTCTGATTCCCCATCCCCAAGAAAAATAAATAATGTCTAGGTTCAGCCAAAAATAAAATATAAAACGCTAAGTTATTTATTACTGTCAAAATAGTATTTTTTCTTTGCTTCTTAAAAATTCTGGTCACATCTTAAGTTTTTCTTCTTCTTTCATAGAAAAGGTTTTGTCTTCAAATCTCAGTAGATCTTTATTCTTTAATAATGAGAGTATTTACTCAGAAATAATTAAGGGCCCTAGGGCTTATTATAAAGAGATACTAATTGACTGCTTTTATGAACTCTAAAAACAAAAACAAATTAAGAAAGTGAATTAAGAGCTGAATTAGGACATCTATAGGGAAACCTGAAATATTGATGCTAAAATGAAGTCTACTTTCTGTAGTGGGAGTGAAATGTTGCATTAAAAACTTGCGCTTTTCAAAAGTCTTTCCAAACAGAAAAGAAAACTGAAGAATCAAGATAAGAACACTGACATCCCTGTAATGACAATATGTCAGTTAATACATCCACATGATTACCTCAAGCATTTTGTAGTCAGTCTCCAATTCCTACCCACAGTACTTGGAATCCATGCATTCCTTTATGGTTTTGTTTTTTGAAAATGTAGTGGAAAGGGAATCATACAGTATATAGCTTTGAGTTTGGCTTTTTTCACTTTGTTTAAAGCTTTTGAGACTCATCTATGACTTTGCATATATTGTTAGTTTGTTTCTTTCCTGCTGTGTAGTGCTTCATTACATGAATATACCCATTCACCAGTTGATAGAAATGATAAAACGTTAAGTTTCACATTTAGATGGATCTATTATGAGTTGTCAAATAACTTGGCATTTGTGGTTCAGATTATTGTTTAAGGAAGTTCAATTTTTTCCAGCATAGCTTATTGAGAAAACAATGGTATCATTGATCTGTCTTGGCATCAATTTCAGAAGTTGTTTTGCCATACACATGTAAAATTATTTTGGAACTGTATCCTTGACTAGTTTGTCTTTCTTTTACCAACACCATATTCTTTTTTTTTCTCCTGAAATTTTTTTTAATTAATTAATTTACATTCATCCCCTAATCACCATCACAGCATACAAAATGTGGTTTCCCATCCAGAATATACTGCATAATGGCTTAATCTTGTATGTTATCATCAATAATTTTCCATTTCTAGTTTAATATATATATATTATATATATATACACATATATATATATATTTACACACACACACACACACACACACACACACACATATATATATATATATATATTTACCCCTATGTCTGACCCTCTGCCCTTTCCCACCCTCTTCTCACACTCTCTCTGGTGTCTACAGTTGTCTTCCATTCCTTTCCCCTCCACATTTTATTGATCACACAATTTCTTAAATAATCTAACTACTTTCAATAGCGAGTTCAGCTGGTAATTTCAAGAAAAGCAGTTTTGAATTGGTAAGGAAATTTGCTTAAAACTTAAAGCCTGGAAACAAGTTAGTTTTCAAATAGTAGACACATGAACCTACTGACAGCTCAAGACAGGACAAAAACTCTTAAAACTGGACAACAAAGCCTAGGATAAAAGTAGCAATATTTTAGTCAAAAGTCACAGAACGTTCGTTCACCAGTCCAATCTCAAGTACTTAATCTATCTTCTGTTGTGGTTTGATCTTCACAATTGAATGCTGGGATATAATATTCAACTCTAGACTTGTCCCTACGATTAAGTTGGCCATTTTCTTAGTTTTTGAACTCTTATTTGTGTGTCTGCATTAAAAATATGGAACGCTTCACGAATTTGCGTGTCATCCTTACGCAGAGGCCATGCTATTCTTCCCTGTATCGTTCCAATTTTAGTATATGTGCTGCTGAAGCGAGCACCCAGTACCGTATTCTTTTACTAAATAACAGACAATGCTTATTAATTTTACCTTACCATACAAAAATTTACAGCAGGAAATATATAAATATAAATAAATAGTATTATGTCTGCTATTCTCTCATTTGTTTCTATCTGATAAATATATAAAAATTGTAAGTCCTAAGTGTATATGTTAAATCTTATGTATTAAAGATTTTCCAATTATGTACTTTTTCCCAAAGTTATGTTGATGAAACTGATTCTTCAGCTTTCTGTATAAATTTAAAATTAAGCCTGTAATTTCAACAAACACAAAAAACATTTCCAGTTTTATCTTTACATGCAAAGAACTTCAAAGTCCTATTCTTACATAAAAAATGCTGGATAAATTTTAAATTGCTGACTTTTCTTGGACCCTTCAGAGTTCTGCTGGCAGATATGGTACAACCCTGAAAACAGGAGAGATTAGTAAATCCAAAGAGTCACAGCTAAGATATGCTTTCCTGGAGCAGAACTGCTGAAATCATAAACTGGTATAAACAGTGAAATAACAAATTGGTGAAGGGTGCGTGGACACTATAATGAGACTGATATTTTTTTTTAACCAATATGTTTTCTTTTACTGAATACATGCTCTGTATTCATTGCATTAATTTATAACAGTAGTATAATCTGAGAAATTAATCCTATAAATCCCAACTAAGGTGTAGTTGACAAAATACCTGATAGTCACCAAACTTTCAAGTTATGAAAGAAACAAGGAAATTTTTTTTTCTTTTTCTTTTTTTGGAGAGGTTTTTGCTATAGGGCGCGTGCGCTCGCCAGACAGAGACAGACATAGAGACAGAAAGCAGGAAATCACCCCCCAGGGGCGATGGCCACGCTGCAATTCCTTCTCCTCCATTCTCCTCTCAGGATCTTGGGCACACACGCACACGCGCCCGGCATGAGTTTAAGCCACCAGGTCCAGGACGCGAACCGCGGTCGACTACATGAGAGTCCAGCAACATAGCCATTACGCTAACTGCTGGTCCCAAGAAACGAGGAAATTTTGAGGTCTTGCCACAACCAAAAGGAGCCTAAGGACGCGACTAAACATCTTGTAGAATCTTGGAACAGACTCTGGCACAGAAAGAGTACACTAGAGAAAATTGATGAAATCTAAATAAACTAAGGATGTTAGTTAATAATAATGTACCCACATTGATTCGCTAATTATATTGAATATGCCAAGTTAATAGAGGATGATAATAAGAAAAACCGCATAAAATATACATAGAGAGTCCCTCTACTATATTCACAATGTTTCTGTCAGTCTGAAACTCCTAAAATTAAATGTTTATAAGGAAAAGAAAGGTAACTGCTGGAATTTTGATTGGAATTTTGTTGAATCTGTAGATAGATTTGTTGAGCATTTAAATGTTAATATTGAGTTTTCTACAGAATAAACATGCCATAACTTTCTGTTTAGTTAAGTTCTGTCTTGGGGGATTATTTTTATTTTTTTCCATAGTTTTATTCTTTAAAATAAGGTTTTATATGGAAACAATTTTAAATTTACAGCCAAGTTGCAAAGATAGTATAGTACAGAGAGTTTGTATATAAATTGCAGTCAGTTTTTTATAATTTTATCTTATCTAATCATGGTATATTTGTCAAAATTAATAAATCAATAACAGTATAATGTCATTAACTTACTATACATCTATGCATGTTGTTCCTATTTCACTAATTTCTCTTTGATTCTCTTTTTTATGCCAGAATCAAAGAGGTTACTACATTGCACTTAGTCATCATGTCTTAATGTATAGTTTCTTTCCCTTCCTTCCTTTCTTCCTTTCTTCCTTTCTTTTCTTTCTTTTCTTTCTTTTCTTTCTTTTCTTTCTTTTCTTTCTTTTCTTTCTTTTCTTTCTTTTCTTTCTTTTCTTTCTTTTCTTTCTTTCTTTCTTTCTTTCTTTCTTTCTTTCTTTCTTTCTTTCTTTCTTTCGAGATTTTTGCTATAGGGCACGTGCACTCGCCAGAAAGACAGAGAGAGACAGAGAGACAGAAAGCGAGAAATCATCCCCCAGAGGGGATGGCCATGCCACAATCCCTTCTCCTCCATTCTCCTCTCAGGATCTTGGGCACACACGCACACATGCCCGGCATGTGTTTAAGCTACCAGATCTGGGACTTGAACCTTGGTCGACTACATGAGAGAGCAGAGACATGTCCAATATGCCAACTACTGGTCCCAGTTTCTTAGTCTTATAATTTTCATAACCTTAACAATTTTGAAAACTAATTTTAGTAGTTTGAATAGTGTTTGCCCCAAATTCATAAACACATTAAATTTGACCTCTTTGAAAATAATCTCTTTGCAGAAGTAATTAGTTAAAATAAGGTCAAAGTTAATTAAAGTGGGCCTTAACTCCAGCATAACTGATACCCATTAATAAGCGATGGACACACACAGAGTGAAGAGGGTAATGGGAGACAGTAATTGGAGTGATAGAGCTGGAAGTCAAGGAACACCCATCAAAGACTGCTGGTAACTACCAAAAACTGGGCAAGGAAAGGAAGAATTATTTCCTAGAACCTTCAGAAATGGTTCTAATGACACCTTATTTTTAGACTATTAACCTTCAGAGCTGTAAGAGAATATATCCTGTTCTTTTAACCCACCAACTTTGCAGTACTTTAAGGTAACCCTAGGAAACTAATGCAGATACTCAGGTACTTTGTGCAGTTACTCTCAGTTTGAGATTGTTTGACATTTTCTCGGAATTAGACTTCAGTATAAAGCTTTTTGGAAGACTACAGAAATAAAGTGCTGCTCTCTTGGGTCCATACAGTGGCATAGTGGTTACACGGCCGGCTGCGGCTCAAATCTTGGCAGCTTGAAACTCGCACCAGGTGTGCGTGCATGCATTCCCAAAACCCCAAGAGAGAATGGAGTAGAAAGGGTTACAGTGTGGCCATTCCCCCTGGGTGTGTGTGGGAGCATGGGGAGGGTTCTCATTCTTTTCTCTGTCTGTCTCTCTGGTGAGCACACATACACATAAACAAAAAAAAATTACTCTAAAAATAAAGTGCTGTTCTAATCACATTTCCGGTACATGATGTCAACGTAATTCATTAATGGTGATGTTAATCTTGATCACTTGGATAAAATGGTGTTTTCCAGTTTTCTCCACTTAGTTACTGTGTTTCTCTTTCCACACTCAAGTTTTTTTTTTAAGTGAGTTACTAAATGTAGTCTATTCTTGGGGGACAGAAATTTATTTCTGGTTTCTGTAATGGATGATATTTACAAATATTATGCAAGACACATTTCTAGGAAAGACTTATTTATACTTCCACATGTATTTGCTTACACAATATTTTTATATCAGATTGACTAATGGGTATGCATTGTATATTCTGTGTTATAAAACAATATAATCACTGGTTTATTTTTGTTTTAGTTCTACTCATTGATGAACTCTTCATGCTGGCTCCTGAGTATTTCATCATGCTATCGTTTTTGGTTTTGAGCAATTTTTTTACTTTCTATGATTATAATATTATCCAAGTTTATCTTATCATGCAGTTACTGCAGTCTTAGACTCATTTTTCAAAGAAGTCTTAGTTCTGGTTATTGGAAAATGGTGTTTAGAAACCACATGGTACTTTCTGGTTGGATCCTGAGTCTTTCCAGAATGACCCCATCCTGTCTGTCATTTCTTTCTTTGTTCTGTTTGTTCAAGGTTTTCCTTATTTCCTTATTTCTGTTACCAGAAGATGTTCAAATTGTATTCGTTTTTCTCCTCAGATCTATATAACCACAATTTCTACCAATTTCTGATACATCTTATTAGAAAATCATATTTAGAAATAAGGTCTGATCATGAAGTCTGCTTATTGATACAAAGATAGCACTGCTACTCGCCCTCTCAGTTCATAGACCTAAGTAATATATTTATATTTACTAACCCACATATAAACATACATACACACAAACACACACACATCCACTCACTATTTTTAATCATTTTTAACCTACCAATATTTTATGCTAGTATATTCAATTCTAATCTCTGATAATAGCCCTTGTCTTAAAATCTACTTTGAAGGTAATAGCTGCATCAGATTCTTTCTGAGTTGGTGTTTTCCTGGTATCTCTTTTACTTTTAACTTTATGTTGTTTATCTGATATAAGGCAAAAGTAATAATGTATTTTATTTTATTCAACTGACAGTATTCGATTTTGACCTGTTTTAGAACTCTCACTTTTCCATTAATAGAGTACTAGTTAGAATAAAATGAACTGCCTTTTTTTTTTATCTGTTTTCAATGATTTCTATTTGCTCTTCGTTTCTTTATTTTTAATTATTACTGTGGCTTCTCTTGGTTTAAATGGGCTTTTTTTTGTTTTTGAGAGAGAGAGAGAGATTTATGCCATTGAGTTCATGTGCTCACCAGAGAGACAGAGAAAGACTGAAATCAACTCAGCTCTCACAACCCCCCCAAGAAAGATGGCTATGCTGTAATCCCCCCTCCTCCTTTCTCCTCTCAAGATTTTGGGCACTCATGCACATGTCCTCGGCATGAGTCTCTAGCCAGGATTCAATCCGTAGTTGACCATGTAGGAGTTCAGCATCTTACACTACCTTCTGGCACTTTAAATGGTCATTTAAAAAATTAGTATTATATTATGGGGCCAGCAGATGACATAATGTTTACATTGCCGGACTCCCATATCATAGTTCAAGTCCTGGACCCAGAGCTTAAAACTCAAGCCAGGTTCGAGTGCATGCATGCCCAAAATCTCAAGAGGAGAATAGAGGAAAAGGGATTGTGGCATGGCTATCTCCCCTGGGGATTATTTCTCACTTTGTGCCTCTGTCTCTCTGACAAGTGCATGCACACTGTAGCAAAAATCTCTCTAAATAAATTATTCTGTTGTATATCCTCTAGTGACTTAATTTAGGAGAGTACATTTAAAAATTTGAGGAAATTGAAATTAAAGTATGAGTTTATTTGTGCAGAACAAAATTGATACACAAACATATTTTTTTCATCATATACCTTTTCTGTGAACTTTTTAAACTATTGCTCATACATAGTGAGATAATTTACATTTTTAGAGGTTGTTTGATAGTATACATATACATCTTAACCCAAATGCATCAAACTTTAAATACTATTACATTGTTTAATGCAATGAAGTGTTCCTATGGCTATATATTCCTAATTCTTCTTTTTCCTTCCATACGACTTTATTATCAAACATTTAACTTTTAGATATAAACATATAATGCAGTTGCTTGTTTTTCATTAAAAGACAAGTTCTCTTTAAAACAGTTAAAATATAAAAAAAATCTTAATTTTATCTAATTCTAACTCTCCTCTCCTTTTTTTGTTTTTGTTTATTTTTTTTTATAGATCCAAATTCTGACAAATACCATGTTCTTTTTGTCTGAAAGTTTTCCTTAACATTTCTTGTAATTTAAATCTTCTGTAATTAAACATTTTGGTTTTTGTTTGCATAACAAAAATATTTCTCTTTTCTTTTAAAGGGTATTTTTACCGAGTATAAAAATCTTTTATATTTTTGCCTTTCAGAACTTAATGAGGTCATTATATTTCCTCTCAAATTTTAGGGTTTCATATTACAATCTACTATAATTCTTACCTTTTTTCCTCTGAAACAACTTTTATCTCTAGTGCTCTTACTGATTTTCTTTGTCTTTGGTGTTCAGCAGCTGGAATATGATATGTCAAGGCTTGTTTTTCTGGACAGTTGTCCTGCTTGGTACTGAACTTTTTAGATTAGTCATTTTATATCTGTCATCAATTTTAGAAAATTCTCAGTCATTAATTCTTTAAATATTTCTTGAGGTCATTTTATTGACACATTAATCTAATTGTGAGTTTGGCTCTGTTTCAAGTTCATTGTTGCTATGGTTATTCTCAGTCACCACAGATTTCAGATTGCTCTAGTAATCCCGTTTTTACCTCATGAGACATTTTGCCAGAGTGTTTTCCTTTTTCTTTTTCTTTCTTTCTTTTTTTTTTCGGTGAGATAATTTTTTTTTTTTTTTTTCCTGTAGGACGTGTAATCTCTTATGTCGTAAATAAGCTTGCGTCTTGGAGAGTAAGATGAATGTTAGTCTCCACCATTTGTCCTTCACATGTTTTTGCCCTTTATCCATACCTAGTGTTAGGTCTACAGTGTATTTCTATACCTTTTCTGGGGGGAAGATGCCTCCACCATGACCCCAGTTCTCTCTGAAGAACTGCGTAGATTTTCATCAGGCTCTCAGACTATTCTGTGGCTCTGCTTTTTTTTTTTTAGAAAGATTTTTGTTATAGGGAGAGTGCACTCACCGAAGAGACAGAGAAAGGCAGAGAGACAGAAATTGAAAGTGAGATATCACCACCAGGGAGGATGGTCACACCACAATCCCTTCTCCTCCATTCTCCTCTCAGGATATTGGTCACTCACACATACATGTCTGCTGTGAGTTTTAAGCCACTATATCCAGGACTTGAACTGCGGTTGACTACATGGGAGTCCAGCGACGTAGCCATTATTTCATCTGCTGGTCACTGGCTCTGCTTTTTAAAACTTCAGGCTTTTCTTTTTTTATTTAGTTTTCGCCATAGGATATGTTCACTCACCAGAGAGAGACAGAGACAGAGAGAGAGAAAGTGAGAAATCACCCCACCACAGGGAGGAACACCATGCCATCTGTTCTCCTCCATTCTTCTCTTAACATTTTGGGTACACACACACCTACCTGGAGTGAATTTCAAGTCACCAAGTCTGAGACTCCAGATTTAGATTTTTTGAAGATTTGATTTTGTTCCCTAGAAGACACAAGGCAATGGGTATGAAAAGCATTTTAACAGTGTTTGCTATTTCACTTGCTCTCTATGGTGAGAGTCTTCTTACCAGCTTCTCCCTGGTGAGATTCCTGGGGCAAATATTTGGAAAAGTGCCAACTCCCTCTTGTTATCTACCCTCAATGGTTTCACAATCTCCTTTCTATCTGGATGCTCTTTTAATAGCCAGTATGGTGTTTGGGGGACTTCTGTCAAACAGAGGTTTGGCTCGTGATCCTCACCACTAGCTAGTACCTGCCTCTTGCTAGAATTCAGGTTATTTGCACTGAAACCACAGTTTTTATTTTTTCCCCTGGAGTTAGAAAAAAATTTTTTTTAATTTTATCAGCTTTTTTCTTTGTTATAAAAGTGTGAATGAGGCACCTTCCATTTTTCTAAGTTTGTGAACTAAAATAAAGTCCCATGATTGTTTTTAAATTATTCTTAGTAATCTCAAGCAGAATCTCCCACTGCTCACATCATTTAAAATGTTCTCTTTAGGGACCAGCAGTTAGCGTAATGGCTATGTCACTGGACTCCCATGTAGTTGACTGCGGTTCGCGTCCCGGACCCGGTGGCTTAAAACTCACGCTGGGCACGTGTGCATGCGTGCCCAAGATTCCGAGAGGAGAATGGAGGAGAGGGGATTGTGGCATGGCCATCCCCCCTGGGGGGTGATTTCTTGCTTTCTGTCTCTCTGTCTCTCTCTGTCTGGCGAGCGCACTCGCCTTATAGCAAAAACCTCTCCAAAAAAAAAAAAAAAAGTTCTGTTTAAATGTGAAGCATCCCTCAGTGTTTTCTTTCTCTGGGGATGTTTTCCTCTTTGATGTTTATGAGAAAAATAATCCCCATATATACTTAAATTAATTCAAGTAAAATACATATGATTTACTGTTGGATCAAGTTTCTTCTTAGGAAAATAACAGAAATAATGCCAAATAATAATCCGTAGATACTCTTTTCATGACAGCAATTTGTAGCAAAATAAAACTGGAGATTCTTTTACTAAATTCTTTTATTAAATTGCACCATATCCCATAGTTTTGTAATGTGATAAAATTATCATGACTCAGTTAATTATCAAACTACCCCCTCTTCTAGTTACGCAAGTACATGTACCTTTCCAAATTTATTAAACTGTACACCTAAAACAGGTGCATCTTGTGACCAGAAGATGGTGTAATGGTTCTGTCACTGGACTCTGACATAGTCAATTGTGGTTTGAGTCTTATACTCAGTGACTTAAAAACTCATGCTGGGAGGACCAGCAGATGGTGTAATGGTTACGTTGCTAGACTCCCACATAGTCAACCATGGTTCAAATTCCAGACCCAGTAACTTAAAACTTACACTGAGTGCATATGCATGCCTGCCCAAAATCCAGAGAGAAGAATGGAGTAGAAGGGATTGCAATGTGGCCATCCTTACAAGTGGGTGATTTCTTGCTTTCTGTCTCTTTGTCTCTCTCTGTCTCTCTGGTGAGTGTACGTGTCCTATAGCAAGGATCTCACCAAAAACGAACACACAAACAAACAAAAACAAAACAAAACAAAAAAATATCTCACTCTGGGCTCATGTGCATGTGTGCCCAAAATCCTGAGAGAATGGAAGAAAAGGGAGCCCTTCCCCTGGGGGTGATTTCTTGCTTTCTGGCTCTGTCTTTTTGTACCTCTTTGTGAGCATACATCTTTGCCCTACATCAAAAAATTTCTAAAAAAAAGAGAAAAGGTGCATCTTATAAAACATAATTTATTTCTTTTTAAAAATAACTATAACATTTAAAATGGGAAGATACACTTCAATCACAAAATCAAGGAAAATAGCAAGGACACACTCTGTTATATTTTGTCCTTTATGATTTATAGTGTTTTTTGGTGAGTATGTTCTATAGTAATGCTAGTTATCAAATGTCTAAGTACGTCATTCAATTTTCTGATGACATGAAGTTAAATGGTTTACCCTGGATAAATATTGTGTTACTGGAGTAGACTCAGGATGGACTTGATTTTGTTTTCATTAAAATTAAACTAGAGGTTATACTTTCATATAAAATTCCTTATGATACTGTCTATTAAACAGTTTCATTTTGTACCTTGTATTTATTCGGATTTAATTAAATGTCAAGGATTTTTGTTTTCATTTATCACCAGCAAGAAATTAAATTTTTGAGAGATTTTTTTCTATAAGATGTGGTGCTCACCGGAGAGCGAGAGAAAGACAGAGAGACAGATAGCAAGAAAGTCACCTCCCAGGAAGAATGGCCACACCACACTCCTTTCTCCTCCATTCTCCTTCCAGGATCTTAGGCATGCACATATGTTTTCCTGGTGTGATTTTCAAGCCACCACATCTGAGACTTGAACTGTGGTTGGCCATGTGGTAGTCCAGTGACGTAACTGCTACACCACTTGCTGGCCACTCTCCCAATCGTTTTATCTCTGGCAAGCACACATGCTCAATGACAATTTAAAAAAAAAAAAACAAAAACGACTCCATAAAAACAAACAGATATAATTGGCCATTACTCTGTTCAACATGTAATTAACCAGCAGAGAGCACACTAGGCATTGAGAACCATTTGTCCAACAATTACGGCCAGTACTTTCACTTAGCTTCCATTCTCTGTGTGAAACAAATAATTCACAATTAAATAGTTGTTATTAAAACATGCCTAAAGACAAATTGAAAGAAGATGATGGAATGTTATTTAAGAAATAATATGTAAACCACTAAAATGCCATGGTTTACACAGGTTATCCAAATACATATAAAAGTTTTTGATTATCGAAGAGAGACACATGAACACTCACATATTGAGTGAAAATATCCCTTACGAGACTGGTCTTTTAAGTAAAACTAGAAGAGGGGCCAGCAGGTGGCGTGGTGGTTAAAGCTCTGGACTCCCACATTGTTGAACCTGTGACTCCAGTCCTGAACCTGGTGGTTTGCTTTCTCACTTTGGCTCTCTCTCTCTGGTGAGCACATGAAACCTACAGCAAATAAAAATAATAAAAACCAATCAAATTAAATTAATAATTATTTAAAAAAACACTAAAAACATTAATTATTCTGAGCATAACATTTGGAATATATAAGAAGAGACCGGAATAGAAGAAAGGAACATGTTTTAAAAGATGCTAATGATAGAAAATGTGGCACATTGCAAGATGTAAAACAGTTCAGTATGAATCAAAACATATTTTGAAAATCTCACACATAAGATTAACCAGTGTTCCTAGAATAACACAGAGCCAATCTTCTCTGCCAACTATGATGAATTTGTAAATAATCTAAGAGAGCTATTATTTATTACTAAGTTTATTTCCACAGTAATGCCAATGCTCTTGCAGTAAAAAGTCAAATATTGCCTATGTAAGGTTTTATTTGCATAGGATCTAAAATTTAAAACCTCCATATAAACTTGAGATGTAACATTTACTTGCTGTGTGACATTGGGAAAGTCTATCGAGGCCGTGATGATCATGTATATGGTAATGTCTTTGTCTTGGCTGATATGCACTGCATTTGTGCTGAGAAAAACCATGCTGTATGCTGTAAAGATGTTTCATGATTAAATGTATATATATAATTGATCCAAGTTTTTAAAAATAGACCAAAGTACAAAGGATTTTTTCCTAAATGAGAAAGCTCGCTTTTATTTACACTAACATAGAAATTTGGAGACATTTTTAGTTTTCACAATTAAGCATAGACACAAATAATTGTGTTTGCATTCAGTATTATGCTTTTAATAACATAATGTATTTTATTAAAATAACAACATTATGTGGTATACAAAAAATATTTCCTAGGTATTCTAAAAGAAAATAAATTAATATTTAATGAGTTAATAAGTGATCTGGATTCTGGACACATCCATACTAAAAAAAAAAATCATATAGATTAGATTCTCAAAATGAATTAAGTGGAAGATTTTGAGGGTGAACAATATAAGAGAATTTATGTTGAAAGAATGTAGTGATATTAGCAATGTATAAGAGAACATCAGGGATACAGATAATACCAATAAAAGAATAAAAAATACAGAAGTAGACTGAATTGATATTATGAATGACTTTTATATTATAACAGAATAATTAAATACCAAAATATAAAAAGGGTAGCTGATATAAGCTATAATTTTCAAGAAAGATTAGTGATATTCTTTTATAAAAGATTAAGTTATTATCTCAAAGTAGTAGAGATACATCTTTTTACTGTATCCATCAGAGCTTGTTTCACTTGCTTATTTCTCAGGGTATAAATAAAAGGATTTAATACTGGAGCAACTGAAGTGGTGAGTACTGCTATCCCCTTGTTTAAAGCTACCCTGTCCTCTGCAGAAGGTTTAATATACATAAAAATACAGCTGCCATAAGAGATGGAGACAACAATCATGTGTGAGGAACAGGCAGAAAAAGCCTTCTTCCTCTGCTGGGCAGAAGGGATCTTCAGAATTGTTCTGATGATATGTGCATAAGAGAACATTACCAGTGCCAATGTAACCAGGAGTGTGACAATAGCTAAAACAAAACTTAACAATTCTATGACTGTTGTGTCTGTGCAGGAGAGTTTCAGTACAGGAGAATAGTCACAGCCAAAATGGTCAATGACATTGGCATCACAGAATTCCAATTTCAGGCCCATGAGAAGTCCAGGAGAGATGGTTAACAAACCAGCCGACCAAGAGGCGATAACCAGCTGGTTGCAAACTCTGTTGCTCATAATGGTTGCATAATGAAGGGGCTTGCAGATAGCCACATAGCGGTCATAGGACATGGCAGCCAACAGGAAAAACTCAGCTACGCCAAAGAAAATAATAAAAAATAATTGTGTCACACAAGCATCATAGGAGATGGTTTTATCCATAGTCGCTATGCTGACCAGGTATCTAGGGATGCAGACAGAAGTCAGTGAGACTTCTAAGAAGGAAAAATTTCGAAGGAAGAAATACATGGGTGTTTTGAGGTGGGAATCCAGCAGGGTGAGCAGAATAATGCTGAGATTTGCGGTGACACTCAATAAGTACGTGACAAACAGAAAAAGAAAAATCACAATTTCCCAGTTTGCATCATCTGTCAGTCCTAGAAGAATGAATGTTGTCACCATGGTACGGTTATTCATGGTTAAATTCCTTCTGAATTCCATTAGATCTGGGAAAAGGAATAAATGAATGAGTGTTTATAAAAGCTTCACTGAGTTATAGGTTATAAAAAGTGTTATGAACAACCAACTCACTCAATCAAAACACATATGCTTTTCTCTTTTTTTCTCTTCTACTGTTTTGACTATTTTAGCTAGCAGTTAGAGCTAAGGAGTAATCCTGTTTGTATCTCTTTTTCTGGATAGTTATTTTCTTAATTCTCTTTTCAGATCATTTTTACTTTGGGAAATAATGACTTACTGTTTCATATTATCGGTATTTGAAGGTAATCTGGTTTCAAATTTAGTCCATTATACTGAGATATGACTCTTGCTATCTTAGCAATTACACAAAAATATGTTTTCAGATACCTTGATTAATCTATTGTTAACAAAATCTTCTATTCAGTTCTTATTAAAAGTTTTTTTCTGTATATTTCTCCATATAAAAGAGTTAAATGGACTTGATTTTATGTAATTGCTCTTATTAATTGTTATTTACTGATAATATATTTCTGGTTATTTTTTGGGTTCTTCGGTTCTTCTGCATAAAACTTTTTCAATAAAAAGAGCATTCATAAATTTTAGTACTATGAGAATCTCACAAGCAGTATGTTAATATCACAATAAAAATTCACATGTGCAGGCCAGCAGGTGGCATGGTGATTAAGGTGCTGGATTCCCAAATAACTGACTATGGTTCATGTCTCAGACCTGGAGGCTTGAAAATCACAACAAATAAATAGATAAATGTTTTAAAAAAAGAAAAAGTTTAAATTTGCTTTGGAATTAATTTACTGAATTTTTCAGTCAGTTTCTACCTCAGCACTAGTATATCAAAGCTAGAAACACTTTAAATTTGGTAAATAAATGCCACAAATTCTTTAATAAATATTAAGAAATATATACTAGTAACATTTATAATAAAAACATAGAATAGTAGAAGTACTGCTCATAGTACTTGTCTACTAAATAAATTTATAGACACTCTTTTAAGGTAGGTATGTACATTAAAACTTTAATCATGAGTTATACAAATATTTTATTTATTTCTCTATATCTAAATTTAATAGGTTTAAACTTTTGGTAACACATTCAAAAAAATTTATTATATAGCAGTTCCTATGTACACAAAACAACAAAATACTGAAAACACTCACTTTACAAGCATTCTACCTGGGTTTCATCCACTGATGCATTGTGAATTTTTTTTTTTTGCATTATCAAAAACTGCAATATATATGATTTTTCCAAAAATGTATCTTTCTTGTTAACCTATATTTATTCTTTGAATCTGCAGTCCTCAGCAAAGACACTGTTCACATCTAAACCTACAGGCATTTAATAATATAAACATTTCTCAACCTCTCTTTCTCTCTCCCTTTTTCTCTAGCCAATGTACATGTGGTATTTCCAAACACCTTTTGCTTGTTTCTCTGCAAATAAAGTAAACAATGTCTGGGTTCAATTAAACTTAAAATCTGCAAAGTAGAATAATTTTCTAAATTTTAAAATTTTTTATTTGTTCATTCATTTTTTTAAGAATTCTGGTCACTACCTAAAGTTTTTCATTCTCTCCTGAATAACAAGGTGTGTTTCCACATCATTGTAGATCTAAGTACTTTAATAATAAAGAGGGTATGTTTTCAGGACTAAATAGGGCCTAGGGGATTTTTGTAGAGAAGATGCTAATTGATATTGTTATCATTAACACTAAAAATCAAAACAAAGTAACAAAGTTAATTAAGGTCTAGTTATGACATCTATAGGGAAACCTAAAATGTTAATTTAAAAATAAATTCTACTAGCTGCAGTGGGATTAAAAAGTTATATTTGAAACTTTAGGCTTCTCAAAGTCTCTGAAAGATTGACCCCAAAAAAGGAGAAAGTTTGGAGCTCTTTAGTTCCATCATCCAAGAGAAGAATCCAGATGACAACATTGACATTTATTTAATGGCAATATTGTCCACAATTTCTTATTCACTGGTAATTTAAAAATTGACTCATAATTGGGAACAGCAGATGACATAGTGGTTACATGGCTGGACTCCCACAAGGCTGAGTGTGGTTCAAGACCTGGACCCAGTGGCTTCAAAATCACACTGAACATGTGTGTATTTGTGTCCAAGATCCTGGGAGAAGAAGGGATTGTGGCATGACCATCCCCCTAGGGGGTAATTTCTGACTTTCTCTCTCACTATTTCTGTTTTTCTCCCTATCTATCTCTTTTTCTCCCCAGTGAGTGCATGCACCCTAAGGCAAAAACCTCTAAAAAAAGAAAGACTCATAATATATGTTTTTTTTTTTTTTTTTTTTTCTTTTTGAGAGGTTTTCGCTATAGGGCGTGTGCGCTCGCCAGACAGACAGAGAGAGACATAGAGATAGAAAGCGAGAAATCACCCCCCAGGGGGGATGGCCACGCCATAATCCCCTCTCCTCCATTCTCCTCTCGAGATCTTGGGCACGCACGCACACACGCCCGGCGTGAGTTTTAAGCCACCGGGTCCTTGACGTGAACCGCGGTCGACTACGTGGGAGTCCAGCGACATAGCCATTACGCTAACTGCTGGTTCCCAATATATGGTTTTTTGAGGTAAAACATATTCATTTTTTATCCATCCCCTACAACTTTGTAGCATGAGTTTTTTGTTGTTTTTTACTCATTTCTTTTTAAATACTAATCTGGTGGTCAGGAAAACAATAGTATAGCTGACTTTTTATAAAGAAACTAATAATAAAAACATAATTAAATGAAATCTTTTTAGAGGATGTGTCTACATATCCTCTAATCCTGAAATGATTTATCCTCGCATTAAATATAATGTAAAATAATAGAGAATAATAAAACTAATGTTTACTCTTTACTAACTGAATCATAGCTAAAATGTATAGATGTTGATGAAAACACAAATTGAATTAGTATCAGTTGAAGCTACAGACATTTCCTACAGAAAGTGGCATCAGTTATTGATTGAAATATATGTGTATAGCAAGATATTTTTTATAAAAGATTAATTATATTTTAAAAAATTGAGACCAGCAGATGGCTTAGTGGTTACAATTCTGGATTCCCACATAGTCAGCCACGGTTCCAGTCCCAGACCCGGCAGCTAGGGATCTGGTATATGTGTGCCAGCATTCCCAAAATCATGAGAGGAGAATGAAGGAGAAGGGATTTCAATGTGGCCATCCCCATGGGTGATTTCTCACTTTCTGTCTCTCTAGAGAGCACAAGTGCCCTATTGCAAAAATCTCTACCAAAAAGAAAAGAAAATGTCTAACATTTAAACATTAATAAAAGAAGTGTTTCACTTTTGATGCATTAATACATCTGATTCATATGAGCTTTATAAATAGCAGAAATGATAATATAGTTTTTTAGGGTTTAATAAAATAAGTGACTTATTTTGAATATGAGAAAAAATAATTTTAGAAAATAATTTTATTAAGTCATGCATGACTGATGAGAAACATACAGATATTTTTTCTCAATTTTTGGTGGCACTCCTGACATTTCCTAGCAGTAAATAAGGTGGATAGTTCAGAATAGCCAGTGCTAGACAGGGTAGCATTTTACTTTTTCAGATAACAGATTTCTGCCATAGCAATAAGACCAGAGAGATTAATGTTCCACAAAGAAGAGGAACTTTAAGAAATGACACCAATAGCTACAGGTGTATTTCACTGTGACCTGTTGCCTGTATCTGAACTTTGGTCAGAGAAACGAATATGGACTTGTTTCTAGTAGCAGTCTGCTTCTGTTGGTCAAAGAAATTAAGAAAACTACTGTAACCTAGCAAAACTGATGCAAAAAAATCAGAAAACTGATGGACTTTGAACAAATAGACACTTTGAGCATTAATGGTCATTGCCCAATTCCTAAGTAAGTGGAATTGGAGGCTAAAAAGTTACACAGATCCAGCAGTCTCCTTCTGGGATAGTTGACAAATTTTGAAGATGGCTAGAACAAGAGTTTGAGAAGAGAACCTCTACATTTTGAAATGCTTACATTGGACTCCCCCATGACTGACGTGGTTCAAGTCTCAAACCAGGAGGATTGCTTTCTCATTTTCTCTCTTTCTCTCTCTCTCTCTCTCTCTGTGTGTGTCTCTCTCTGGTCACATTAATAAAAATAAATAATAATAATAATTTTTTAAAATAAAATTTTTATAATATATACATATCTCACCTGCCAATGACAGGTATTATAGGTTGAGTTTATCTAAACATATACAGGAATTAAACATAACTACAATTTGAATTAAGTTATCAGCCTCATTCCTCTCTGGATATAATTGAGAACAACAGCTGACTAGAAGCATAAAATCATTTTTTTAGATGTTTGTATTTGACCCAAATAGACAAGCTAAAAGAATAGATTATAAAATTAATAAAAGATAACAGAAATAAAATCCCAAATGATCCAGACATGGGAGTTAGAACACAGTGACCATAAATAAATTAATATTGATATGCTCAAAGGTGTAGAAAAAATGAATAAAATGATTAAAATAGTAAAATAGTAATATATTCAATATATGTAGAAATTAAGTTAATAGAAATAAACAATACAGTGTTTAAATTTTAAAATGCTGTAAATATTTTAATAACAGTTACATTTGCAAGCATAAATTAGATAACAGATAAGTAATAAATATCTGAAAGAAAGAAAAAGAAAATAAGAGAAAAAAGAATAAGCTTTATATTGGAGCACAATTAAAGTTGTAATATATGTATCAATTGACAGCCTAGAAGAAGAGAAATAGCACCTTAAAAAATGGCACATACATATTGTCTTACCGTATCTTTAAGTCAGACTCACATGCACTGCTAAGCTGGGCATTCTGTACATCTTCAGTGAAGGTGTCTTAAGAACTGGGTCCTTATCTAGAGTCTCCAATAAGAATGGGTCCACTGCCAAAATTTCTGATGTTGTTGGCAGAATCACATTTTGCTATAGCTACAGTATCTGTGGAAGTATGTTACTTCAATGCCAGCAATGGAGAGACAAACGATGGAGCAAGTTAGCTAACAATAGTTTTGATGATGTAATCTAATCATGAGAGTGACATTGTTGCCATATTGCATTGGTCATATGCAAATTATTCCCAGCCCATGAGGGAGCAATAATGCAAGGTCATGAACATCAAGAGTCAGGGATTATGGTGACTCCCTGAAAGTATACCTGCTATACTTTCAAAAGAGATATTTTCCTACAATAATGATAGTAAAATAATAATAAATGTATGTGAAGCTAAGTGAACATAATCATTCTAAAA
The DNA here is from genome assembly GCA_026018925.1 of Tupaia tana. NCBI lineage: Eukaryota > Metazoa > Chordata > Mammalia > Scandentia > Tupaiidae > Tupaia > Tupaia tana. Next base: position 160,455,121 of record JAKSZU010000006.1, on the reverse strand, counting down.
CAGTACAAAAAGGAATAAAATATATTAATTTTTGGTTAAAAATTGTGTCCTTCATTGAAAGTTTGCCTAAAATAAGACAATCAGCCTAAGTAGCCCATTTTCTTTTTTTTTTTTTTGGGAGAGGTTTTTTTGCTATAGGGCGTGTGCGCTCGCCAGACAGACAGAGAGAGACAGAGAGATAGAAAGCGAGAAATCACCCCCCAGGGGGGATGGCCACGCCACAATCCCTTCTCCTCCATTCTCCTCTCGGGATCTTGGGCACGCACGCACACGCGCCAGGCATGAGTTAAAGCCACCGGGTCCAGGATTCGAACCGCGGTCAACTATATGGGAGCCCAGCGACATAGCCATTACGCTAACTGCTGGTCCCCCCATTTTCTTTTCATTTCTTTTTTTTAAGAGTTATTTATTTAGTTTTACTTATCATCACAACTTTTGTTTTTTAATGTGACCAGAGAGAGTAAGAGAAGGAGAGAGGGAAAGTGAAAAAGCAAAACATCAGGTCAAGGACGCAAACTGTGGTTGACCATGTGGAAGTCCAGTGCCCTAACCAACACAGCACCTGCCAGCCCATTTTGTTTCTATTTCTATAGATTCATCTGCTATATAAAATCCAGAAAAATAAGAACACAAAATTTTAAGGAGGAAGAGAATTTTCATCTAAATTTCAAAAAAAAAAAAAAATACTGTAAGAAAAGCACAAAATATTACAATGTAGCTATTTAGGAGTTGAACATAATGTAACAGACCCTGATGTCTAGTAGTAAAACTTAGACTATTATAAGAAAATAGTATATAAATTTTACATACCTCTAATAAAACTGAGCAGGGACTCTCTAAAAGGACTTGGCTCTCAGTTTCCCCAATGTGTTGAGAAAAAAGTGGAAATTCCCTGCACTGAAAATTGATAGGAACTGAAGTAAAAGTACAGGCACTTTCTCACTTAACAACTGAGTTACATTCTTACGATCAAGTCCTTAGGTGAATTGGACCACAAAGGAGTTGCTTAAGGCAGACATCTTGTGGTGTGTTATAGTGCCACAGGGTATGTACTGTTCCACAGATATCACAATAGACCACACTAGAGTACTGTATTTCTAGCCATATAGAAAGCACATGATAAACACCAGGAAGTCACAAGACACAGCAGAAAACTATTATATAAATATGGCATAATTGTTTTTATTTATTCTGAATACTACTGTCAGTGTACAATCAAGTACAAACTTACAAATAAATATGAAGTCTTGCATGACTGCAAAAGCTTCATGTGGTGGATAATAACCAACCTGAGGAAGGAGACGACGACTGAGAAAAGGGATTTCCCAAGACTCATATACAATGAGAAAGGGGATTATTCCCCCACCTACCCCTCCACTGGAGCAAGACTGAGTAGTTATTAAACAGGTAAACCATTACATAGGATTAGCTGCTGCTTGGAATTGGAGGTCCATTTAAGTTTTAATAGCCAAATAAGTTTCAGAATCCAGTTTGGTTACCTCTACGCCATATCAGAAAGTAATCGTTCGAAAGTCTATTTTATATTATCTTAAACAAAATTACTTTCAAATTGTAAAATATTGACAGATGTGGCCCATCATCCCTTTCTTTCCCAAACTCGGAGTAAAATTGTGTGCATTATTATGATGAAACAACGTGGATTCTTCCCAAAGAATTTGTAAACTACATTCCTCTTGGCCTTTCTTTTGGTTATAAAAATTAATTTGTCAAATGCAGGAATTAGGAAATAGTTAATACAAGGTTTAAACAAACAATATGACTATTGGCCACAATTCAGGGCCATACAAGAATCTGAAATATATCCCGCATGAAGGAAAAGATAAGATTATAACTCAAATTAAGATGTTTTGCAAGATGCAAATTGCTAGATAGGAGCACATAGACCCCAGACTGGATGATGCCAGAAACCTGATAATTGCCTCTCCCGGAATAGAAATTGATTACCTAAGCCCCACCAATCAAAATAGCCTACAAGTAGATCATGTGCTTTTGAACCAATCAAGTTGATTGTGCACCTTTGGTCATTTAAGCTTAATTTTGTCTTTAAAAATGCATGCTTAGGGGACCATCAGATGGCATAATGGTTACTTTGCTGGGCTCCCACATAGTCAACCACAGTTCAAATCCCAGACCTGGCTATTTAAAACTCAATCTGGGCATATGTGCATGCATGCCCAAAATCCCGAGATGGCAAAGTAGGAGAAGGGATTTTGGTGCAGCCTATCTCCTGGACAGTGATTTCTCATTTTTGTCTGTTTCTCTCTAGATATATATAGGGCATGAGCCCTATAGCTAAAATCTCTCTTAAAAAATTTAATTTTCAAATAAATGTATTGGATTTTTTTTTTTTTTTAAAGACACTATGTAATAAAATCTCAGTATCTGGAGGCAGGTTGGAGGAATACAAACTGAGTTCACCATTTATTAGCTGTGTGGACTGAACAGTTTACTTAGACTCTTCTACATTCAGTATCCTCAGCTGCAAATAGACATAAATAAATGCATCTATCTCATAGGACTGATGTAAGAAATAAGAAAAAAAATGCATTCACGGAGGGGGCCAGCAGGTGGCAGAAAGGTTAAGGCACTGAACTCCCACATGGCTGACCATGAGTCCCAAACCTGGGGGCTTGAAAATAATACTGGGCGCGTGCATGTGCCCAAAATCCCAGGAGGAGAAAGGAGGAGGCGGACTGCAGCATGCCATCACCCATCCCCACCCCACCACCACCACCCCTCCCCCCCACCGGGATGATTTCTCACTTTCCCTTTTACTGTCTCTCTCTCTCTGTGTCTCTCTGGCAAGTGCACATACCTCATGGCAAAAACAAAACAAACAAAACAACAAAAAACAAAACAACAACAGATTCTCAGAAAACTTCAGTGAGAATGGGCCTTTTCAGCATTAGCTGCCTGCTTTCCTGCTTTGCACAGGGTAGCAAAGCTGTACTTTCCTTCACCACACCTCAGGTCCACAGTTTGGTTAGTGGCGCAGCTGAGGAGGAGTGGATGGGCAAACTTGATTTGACTTTGGTAACACAAATGTGAAAGAGCAACGTTTCATGAGCTCTTTAGATAATCAACTTCACCGGTTCTATGTTTATATAATACTCTTTCCATTTTCATTGTATTTTAATGATGTATCTATCTCCTAACTACATTTTGCCTAAAATAGATACTCAATATATACTCAATAGGCACTCAAATAAAACATTTGAATGATGCATCGAACATCATGATGCATCCTTGTGGCTCTTCCATCTCGCTGTTTTAAACTTCCGCACATATTTACATGTAATTTGATCAGATTACCTTCTTGGACATTTATTTCACATTAAAATAGAATAATGTAGACAATATGAAACTAAAAATAATCCTAAGACTGTTATTTCCTCATTGTTTTTTGCATTATGTACCTCTCTCACAGTTAACATTTTGAAAAAAAATTAAAAACAATTTTAAAGTTACATCATTAAAATTAACTTCAGGGTGCACTCATCATTACCAACTGTCTCCTGAGACATTTTAATTTCCCACAAGAATCCCCTGTGAATATTTTGAGGAAAAAAGTAGATAAAAACATCCATTTTAAGGAGATCCTTTTAAAAACCAAGTTTTCCCTCTGGAATATGAAAGAAAACAAAAAGCAACACATCCTCCTTTAACAAGAGTGGAGTATGACAGCATGTTAGTAGATTTTCCTAGCATCCAGAGTCAGGGCTTTGTTAATTCTACAGAAATTTTGAGAAACAAGAGCTGTTAAAGGCCTGCCTTCCAGTCTTGTGTTTGGGATAGTCCTTTTTTGTTTGTTTCAAGGAAGTTCTCCCCCCCAGTTTTCATTCCTATGCAGGTTGCTCATCTCCTTTCCACAGTTAATGCTTTTTGATTCTGATTCATCCTTCCATCCCTATTTTTCATAGGGACCAAGAGGTACGCTTAATTAACAAGCAGAATATTCACCTTTATCCCTTCTAATTGCCTGTTTCACTGTAATTATTTGCCCTAATTCTGACCAGGGTCCTATCTTTTACTTCATTTCTTTCATTCTTATTTTCCTTTTCTTTCCTTCTTTTCCTCTGTGTTTTTATTTTTTTCTTTCCTTCTGCTTTCCCTCTCTCTATTCTGTGCTCTCTTCCCCCTTTATTAATTCCTTCCATCAATCCTTCTCTTTCATTCTTTTTTCTTTTTTGAGACTCATATTATCAATTCAGGAAGTTAGTTTTGCTCTGAACTCTCCCTCTTTAACTAGTTGTAAACTGTATGCTGTGCTGTCTATCCATTTCCACAGCCTCTTGCTTTTGGTCCATACAACAAATTAGTACCAAAGAACGTGTTAATGATGAAAGCTTTTGTAGTACTACCTGAGTTTCAGACTTTCCAACTTTTGCCACTGACTGGGACACCCAGGTTTCTAACCTTGTCTCCTACTCTTTCCTGGATCACCAGTTGCAAAACCTCTTGGATACTTTGTCATGGTCTGCTTGTAGCACCTTCTGGCAGCAACTGGGATTATGTCACCTTCCCATGAAGGACTCCCCCGCTTCAGGAATAGGTTTTCTATTGGGCTCATTACTACAGTACATTTCATCCCACTGCATATGATCAGGATCATCTAGTCGAACTCCATCTACTCATTATATAGGTAGGTCATTATGTAAGAAAATATAAGGTAGAAAACATATTAGGAAGTCTATGAAATGATTCAAAATAAAATATCAAATATTGAAGTCCATTAAAATAAAGAAAAATCTATTTTCTAACCCATTTATAACTTAGAGCATTTAAATTTGGTCCTTAGAAGTAGTTCTATAAAGTAATAAATCATTATTACATTTATTCAGAAGAAAATAACTTCAAAAGGTTTTTTACTTTGTAAATTCTATGTTTGTTTCTTTAGGATTATATTAATTTTGTGTTGTTAGGATTATATCAATATTGTGTTGTTGGACCTGATTAGTTTGATAAATTATTAATTCTTTATATAGCTGTTGAGTTAAAAAACCCAGCACCTCAAAGAGTGGTGCTTTGAGGGACCAGAGGTTGGTGTGGTGATTAAGGAGGTGGACACTCCCACATGGCCGACTGTGGTTCAAGTCCTGGACCTGGTGGCTTGCTTTCTCACTTTCTTTCTCTCTCTGGTCAACTTAAAAAATAAATAAATAAAATAATGAAAATGAATAAAATTAAATAAAATAATGTAAAAAACAAAGAGTGGTGCTTTGATATGTTGAGCTCTTGGAAGCAGAATCAAGCTGTGTGTGACCTTATTTCTTCTACTCGACTGTAAAAGCAAGGAGGAGCTTTCTTGAACCACTTACTGATTGAGAATTTCTTTCCAAGAGAAATGCAATTTTCTTAAAACTCATCCCTAGATCTAATCTAAGCAACCAGATACAAGGAAACTGAAAAGTCTCCCTCCACATATAAGATCCCTACTCCTCCCAGGCCACCTCAGAATGATTATCTAAGAACCCTTACCCATGTAAGACAATATTAGTTCCCATGTTATTTTGCCACTTGTCCCCCACCTTTCTTTTACTGCTGGTCTCACTGGCTTCCAAAGAGAAGCATGTATGAACAATAGTCTAAATATCAAGCTGATGAATTCCTCTCCTCTTTCCTCTCTGATATGAAAGGGTATTTAGACTATAGCAAATACCTGTCCTATCTTCTGAGTTCATGTATCATATAGCTCTCCTATATTCAGTAAATGTTAAAGTAAATCTGTATAACTTTTTTCTTATTAATCTTTCTATTATAAATGCTTTTCAATGAGCTCTAGAGGAAGAAGAGTTTGTCAATAAATAGGCATACTGACAATAAATAACTTGAATTGTGAAAAATAACTAAAACAATAAATTTTATAGAGAGTAAATAGTAATAAATAAAGACTTGGTAAGGAAGGAGAAAAAAGGGGATAAATTTAAAAACTACATTTATATTAGAGAAATAATTTCCAATATTCTATACTAAAATAATCTAACTAAATTAGCAAAGACTTATACTTTCAGAATAGTTAAAAGTTCTGTTTATTCACAACAAAAGTAATGATAAATGTTAGATGATCTAGATATGCTCATTAACCTGCTTAGATCATTAATCATTTTACTCATGTGTTAAAAAAAATCACACTGTTCATCATAAATATGTATAGTAATTATGTATAAATAAAAAACTTCCAGATATTTTATTATCAGGAAAATAGGACATGTAGTACCATTTTAAAAATTTATACTTTAAAGATAGTGTTCATACAAATAATTTTTTTTTTTTTTTTTTTTGGAAATAGGGCGCGTTTAGAAAAAAGCGAGAAATCACCCCCCAGGGGGGATGGTCATATTCTCCTCTCGGGATCTTGGGCAAGCACATGCGCCCGGCGTGAGTTTTCCGATCTAGTGGGAGTCCAGAGACATAGCATTACGCTAACTGCTGGTTCCCACAAATAATAAAATTTTTAAGTAAGACATTTGGCATGTAAATTTTTCTTATAAAGATGCATTTATTAGACCTATAAAGTATCTCTATATTAAATGGCTACTTCCGTTCTAAAGGGTTATTGAACATAGATTTCATATGTGTGTGTGTGTATTTGTGATTACTATACAATTTCAGAATTCAATACAATTTGGTGGCTTATCTATTATTTATTCTAGGTCTTACATTTTTTTAACTTAGGAGATGTGATAAAATATAACCATGTACTGAGAAAATCATCTTCCCTGTTTTTATTTCTAGACCTGGAAGAAATCAACAATAAGAAATGAAGAATCATACAACTGCGAACGAGTTCATTCTTCTAGGATTAACAGATGATCCAAAATTAAATATTCTTATTTTTATATTTCTATTTTTCACATATATTTTGAGTATAACTGGGAATCTGACCATTATCACCCTCACCCTGATAGATTCACACCTCAAAACACCCATGTATTTCTTCCTTAGGAATTTTTCTTTCCTAGAAATCTCATTCACAACAGTTTCTATTCCCCGATTTCTAGTTAGCATTGTAACCGGGGATAAAACCATTTCTTACAATTCTTGCCTGGCTCAGGTGTTTTTCTACATACTCCTTGGTGCAACAGAATTTTTCCTTTTGACAGCTATGTCCTATGATCGTTATGTGGCTATCTGTAAGCCACTGCACTACACGACAATCATGAGCAGCAGAGTCTGCATCCAGCTTGTCCTTAGTTCTTGGGTGGCTGGATTTCTCATCATCTTTCCACCTGTCATCATGGGGCTTCAGCTGGATTTCTGTGCCTCCAACATCATTGACCACTTCTGCTGTGATACCTTTCCTATGCTGCTCATCTCCTGCACAGACACAGCCTTCCTAGAGCTCCTGGGATTTGTCATGGCAATGTTTACTCTTGTGGTAACCTTGACCTTAGTGATTCTTTCCTATGCATTAATTCTTAGGACAATCCTGAGAATCCCTTCTGCTGAGCAAAGGAAAAAGGCCTTTTCCACTTGTTCCTCACACCTGATTGTTGTCTCTATTTCTTATGGAAGCTGCATTTTCATGTATGTCAAAACATCAGCTAAAGAAGGAATGGCTTTCACCAAGGGCATAGCAGTGCTCAACACGTCCGTGGCCCCAATGCTAAATCCTTTTATTTACTCCTTGAGGAACCAACAGGTAAAACGGTCCTTTAAGAATATGGTGAAAAAATATTTCTCAAATAAAATTTAATCATAAAGAAGTTCATAGCTTCTAAATAAAACATTTATGTAAAATAATAGCAACATTATTTTATTTCTTCATCCACTTAAATATTCAACTTATTTTTCCATCAGGTTTTGTTCTCCATTTATTCCATTTTTTTTTAAAGATTTATTTATTTATTCATTCATTCATTCATTCATTTTAATTTAACCAGAGAGAGACACAGAGAGAGAGAGAGGAAAGTGAGAAAGCAAGCCACCAGGTCCAGGACTTGAACCCTGGTCGGCCATGTGGGACTGTCCAGCGTCTTAACCACCACGCCACCTGCTGGTCCCCATTTATTCCATTTTGACTTCAATTTTCCTCCTGCATATACATGTGTAGAAAAATTTCTGACGTTTCATTGCCAATGATAGTGTATGTTTAGCTAAACAATATTGGTTTAACCTTAAAACAGACAGAAATAATTCCTTCAATATTGTATATTATAAATGATTTTTTTCCAAAAAATGTGTACTTTATCCTTACTCATATTTATTTTTGATACTTCACTCTCAGAAAAGACCCTGCTCACATCTAAACCCATGGACATTTAACAGCAAGCATAAGCACTTCTAGATCCCTTTCTGTCTCTTTTTCTCTCAAACTGACATACATGTGGTATTTTCAAGCACTTTTTTCTGATTTTTCTACAAATAGATAAACAATGTCTGGGCTCAGCTTGATATAAATCTCAACAGCTAATTTATTTTAGTGGAGCACTTTTATTCCTCAATACAAAAGAAAAATCTATTTAATATATTGGATTATTGACATTTTATATTATGACAAATATAATTCTTTATTCACTGATAACTTAAATATTGAATCATAATACATGCTTTTTTAAATAAAACATTTATTTCTTTTCTTCTCCCCATGACCCACTAGCATGCAACATTTAATATACTAGTAAGAAAAACAATGGCATAACTGATACTTCAGAAAGTAACTAATAATAGAAAATTTATTAAATGAATTATCTTTAGAGAAAACATATCTGAATTTTTTTCAAGATGTACTCTGAACCATACTGATGATTTATTCTTACATTAATTATGATACAAAATTATAGAAAAATAAATTAAATCATTTTTTTACTCTTTATTAAGAAAAACATAGTTAAAATGTGCAAAATTGATGAAAAAGAAAATTGAATTCATATCAGTAGAAGCTACAGAGATTTTCTACAGAAAGTGTTATCAGTAATTGATTAAGATACAAGTTAATAACAAGATTTTTTCATGGAACGTTAATTATATTTAATAAAATCCCTATAATTTAAACAATAAGACAAATGTTTTACCTTTAATATATTAATACATCCTCTTCCATGAGGTTTAAAAATAGCAGAAAGGATAATGTACATTTTAGAATTCGATAATGGAAGCAAAACTATTATGAGTGATATGAAGAAAAAAAATTTGTATAATAGTCCAATTAAGACATGGTATAAGTCATGAAGAAATGTATAGACTATTATTCCCTCTATTTCAATTAGTACTCTTGATGTTTTTTGCAGAAACAAGGCAGGCAGTTCAAAAGAAAGTCAGATTTGAGCATGAGAACACTTTACTTTTAAAGATTACAGATTCTTGCCATGCAATGAGACTAGAGAGATTAACATTCCATAGAGAAGAGAAACTTTTGGACCAGGTGATGGCGTAATGGTTACCTTACTGGATACCCACATGGCTACCATGATTTGAGTCCTGGACCTGGCAGCTTGAAATAAGCTGGCCACATGTGCATGCATGCCCAAGATCCTGGGAGGAGAATGGAGCAAAAGGGATTGCAGCATGGCCATCCTCCTTCGGGAGAGAGGGTTATTTCTCACTCTGTCTCTCTGCTGAGTGCACGTGTCCTATAGAAAAACTCTTTTTTAAAAAACAAAAAAAGAAAGAAGAAGAAAAAAAAAAGAAAAAATTTTCAGAAATGACACCAATATCTATAAGTCTGTGATCTATTGCTACATCTGACCTTTGGGCAGAGAAGAGAATATGAGCATGATCTTGGTAGAAAGTTGCTTCTGTAGGTCAAATAAATCAAAAACATTAATGGCTGTCTGGCAGAGTTCGAATAATATATTGGAAAATTTATGGACTTAAAAAAATGAACACTTTCACCATTTGAGGCCATTGTCCAATTCTAAAGTGTGTGGTATGGGAGGCCAAAGCATTAAGCAGACCCAGAAGTCTCCTTCTGAAGATATTTGCCAAATTTTGAAGATGAAGAGAATGAGAATTTAAAGAGTTAACCTCTATATTTCTGAAATGTCTACAGACATGACTTGGCTCTCAGTGTTAAGAATATATATTTTGGAGTTAATATGGCATGGTAATAAAGACCCTGGACTTCCAAATGGCTGACCAGGGTTTGAGTCCCAGACCCAGTGCCATGTATACTGAAGAAACAATGAATTGAACTTAAAGTGAATAGGATTTTAGTCTACAATCTAATACAACACTTTTTGTTTTGAATTTTGATATGTAGCATGGTGACACACTGCTTTTGGAAATCTAGGCTTGCAGGTGTTTTTATAAATCAATAAAAAGGGGCCAACAGGTGATATAGTGGTTATGGCACTCAATCTTGCATGATCAGCTCTGTAGTTTGAGTCCCATACCAGTGGCTTGAGAAATACACCAGAGGTACATATGTGCTCAAAATCCCACAAAGAGGATGGAGGAGAAAGGATTGTGGTGTAGCCATCCCACTGGGCCGTGATTCTCACTTACCCTCTCTCTGTCTCTTTCCATGTAGTGCACATGCCCTATGGGAGGGGACCCTAAGATAAATAAATAAAAGAATATATATCTCACCTCCCACCATAGCATTATCTAAACATGTCCAGTTTCCATTTAATATAATTGTAGTTTGAATTAGTCTCATTTCTTTCCTTATATAATTAATAGCAATAACTTTCTAGAGGCATAAAAAGATTTTTCAGGCCAGTATATGGCGTGGTGGTTGGGACACTGGACTCCCACATGGTCAACTACAGTTGGAGTCCCAAACTCGGTGGCTTTAAAATTGTAAGGAGTAGTCAGATCTGAGCAACACAAAAGTGACCTTTAAAGGCAAGTGGAGATATGGTCTTGTGCTGATGATGCGAGGCTAGTGAAAACTCTAACAAGGATATGATCTGCTTTGCTTTTACACTACATGGTGTAAATTAATGGAAATTTTGCATCAGTCTGAGAAGACCAGGGGAGGCTTGTTTAGAACCACAGAACACAAGATGCTCCACAGCTGCATTAGATCATGGAAAAAACCTGGCTTTACCTCCCACTTCTCTCTCCCCCATTTCCCTACAAAAGAATAAACCGGGGAACAGCTCAGTGCTGCAGTGCTCTCCATCACAGACACCTGTTCACCCCACCCCCACTCTTCTCTGCTTGTGTATTTGTCTGTTCTTTTCAAATCCACCACCACTTCCACTCAGGGTCACATCTTCCCACCTCACTGGCCAAGACAGAAATCACCCTGAGTGCCTCTGAATGTTTGCCTAAATTCTTAGGCAGAGTATAGAGGAGAAGGGATTGTGGCCTGGACATCCCCCCCCCCCCCGGGGGGGAGAGGGTGGGGAGAGAATTTCTCACTTGGTCTCTCACTGTCTCTGTCTCTCTCTGGTGAACACACATGCCTTATGACAAAACCCTTAAAAACATGTTTAGTAGTGACCGGCGGATGGTATGGTGGTTAAGGGCAATGGACTCCCACCTAAGCAACAGTGATTCGAGTCCTAGAATTGGTAGCTTCCTCTCTCTCTGTCCTTTTCTGCTCAAATTTTAAAAATAAACAAATATATAACATTAAATAAAGTAAGTCTAAAGAAAGTAAAAACATGCTTAGTAGTCAATGACAAACAGGTCAGGTATATAAACATAAAGGATACTAAAACAAATAAAAGAGAAATAAGACCACAGTTAATCCAGACACAAGAGTTAAAACACACTAATATCCATTTTATAAGACAAATAATAATGTGATTGAATGTATGGAAGAAAATGAAATGAAAAAAAAATTTAAAAAATAAAATAAGTAAGCAACACACACACACACACACACACACACACACACACACCACTGTGACCAGAGACGGCAAAATGGTTACGTGGCTGGACTCCCATATAGTCGACCATGGTCTGAACACTAGACCTGGTGGTTTCAAACTCACGCTGGTTGCGTGTTCATGCGTTCCCAAGATTCCAAGAGAAGAATGGACAAGAAGGGATTGCAGTGTGGCCATGCCCCATGGGGGGTGATTTCTTACTTTCTGTCTCTCTATCTCTCTGTCTCTCTGACAAGCGAACTTGCCATATTATAAAAATATCTCTAAAAATAAAAAAAACACATACACAATCATTATAAATAAACTGATACGCTTATTGATACATTTAAGGGAGTAGGAAAGATTGATAAAATGAATAAAATATTAATATAGTAGTAGATTTGATATATTTATAGAAATCAGTTAACTTGACAGGAATAAATAATATAATATTTAAACTTTAAAACACAGTAGGGTCAACTTGCGGCATGGTGGTTATGGTGGTTGCATTTCACATGGCTGACTGTACAGTTCAAGCCTCAGACCCAGTGGTTTGAAAAACATGCTGGGTATATTTACACACACGTCCAAAATCCCAAAAGGAGGGGGAGACGGAGGAGGAGGTACTGAGTTGAGGAACTGAAGTGGTTTCTCTCTGTCCCTCTGCTTTTCTCTCTGTTTCTGTAAGGTAAGTGAACGCGCTCTCTGACAAAATAAAAATGAAAAAAAACTACTGTAAACACTTTAAATAAAATTTCAGATGGAAATATAAATTAAACACCAAGTAAATGATCAATGTCCTTGGAGGAGTATAGAAGAAAGAAGTATATAAATAAAGGACAAAATAAGAAAAGGGAGAAGATCTATGTGTTGCACAGTAAAAAGTTCTAACAAACTGACCAATTGACAGCTGAGAAGAAGAAAAGAGACTGTAGTGCAGAAGCGATCAATATTTAAAGCAATGATTGCAAGAATTTCTCAAAGTGCTAAAAGGTGTCAACCCTCAAGTTTAAAAGCTATTTGCTGGGACCATGCAGTTAACACAGGCTGAGTATGAAAGAACTGCCCCTTGTGCCTAGAGCAAGGACTCGGCTGAGGAGAACTGGTTGCAAGGTCAACAGTTTTACGAGTTCTGGATCTCACGTATTGTGTCGCTGTACTGTCCTGCACTCAATTTCTCTGCCATGGGCCTTATTGCCATACCCCGGTACCCCATAAAGACACCCCCCAGCCTTACTATAATTTTTACAATAATCCTGAAAGAATGCGGATCCACTAAGGCGGCAGCTGCGTAGGGCAGCAGCTGCGAACAGGAGTTACTCCCATTAGACTCACCCCACCCTCCTGGAAAAATGTCAATAAAGAATGCTACATTCACTTCTCTTACTAGGGATTACATAGATAAGCATTAGAAAGGTTTAAGTTAAAGCTACTAATGGGCGAAACATCTCAGTAGCTGGGAGGGGCTCAGGGACTCATCCAGGAGGTGCTGTTACCCCAAAGACCATAAGCCACCCTTACTCTCAGGACAAGGGAAGATTGCCATTCCCCAAGCCACAGTCATTACCAGCATGTAGAGGGTCCCAAATACACAGCAACCTTCAGCTACTCAAAAGACTACATTCCTTTCCTATGTAGACTCACCCTCTTAGCTGTAGACTACCCCAGAGATAACATAAGTATTTCACTTTAGTATATACTAACTTTGTCTTTACTAAACCAGACAGAATTTACTTCTAGGCTCCTGTAATTGCTACCACCCTAGCCTGAAGCTAAAAGTTCTCAAAAAGCTGACCTGAGACCAATCTGGGACTAAAAGTGATCAAGCTGGTCTGGACTGAAAATTCCTGGAAACCCTCTCATCCAAAGACCCTCCCTGGTAATCAAGATCAAAGAAGAGAATGTACCCGAAAAATGGACTTCCTCGTTCTAAAAATTATGACTGTTTATACCTAAACAAAACAGATGTCATGTTTTATGGTTATTGTTCCTATACTTTGAATGCCTTACCTTTTAGAGCAAAATATTTCACTTACTTTCCCTTCACCCATCCCACTACTGTAAAAACTCCTTCTATAATAAATACGCATGACTTCTGGCCATCAGGGCTGCAGTCTGGAGTTTACTCTGGCTGTAGCCGGCTGAGAACATGCTAGGGGCATGAGGTCTCAGTCTAATTCCTCTTCACCTGTGTCGCCTTCCTGTGCACCCACCCTGGCTGGGGCACGGCTCCTGGCAGCTATTGAACACTAGGTGTCAGTGGTTTCTTTCTTGATGCCAACTGAAATTAAATAGTGGGTAAATCATGGAAAATCCTCAACAGCATACCAAGAATGACCTTATGAATAATAAAAGTAAAATATTACAGTAGCAACTACTCATATGTTTTTCTGCTTTGTTAGTCCTCTAAATTTATTTTATTTTTGGTGATGACCTTCATAATTTTGTTTGTTAGACTTTTGCTATAGGTCCCTTGTGCTCACCAAAGACAAAGAGAGAGAGAAAAATCACCTCCTCCGGGGGGAGATGACCATTCCTCAATCCTTTCTCCTCCATTCTCCTTTGGGAACATGGGCACACATTTACACATGTTATTTACACATAAACAGCATGCTTTTCAAGCCTTTGGGTCTGGGACTCAAATCACAATGTTTGCCATGTGGGATCCAGCTGCCAGATAGGCATGCCCACAGCTCAGGTCAGCTGAGACTGGAACTGGATCACAGTCTGAAGACTCTGTCAGAGTGTCCCTTTATTTTTCTCTCATAGAACAATTCAATGAATAAATTTTAAAAGGGGTTCATCACTTCTGAGAAAGAGGTAGTTTCCTTACATATTAATTTTCTGTGCTCCATAACTAATTGCCACTAATAACACCCTAAAATGCACATCTGTATCCTCACATCATTTCAGTAAGTTATACCATGAACACCGCTTAGCTGGGTGTTTTGCAAAGCTGCAAACACAGTGTCATGATGGCTGGGTCTTCATCTGGAATCTCTAATGGAGATAGGTCCATTTCCAGGATTACTAAGGTCCTTGTCAGAATCACTCTTGTAATGACTGTGGCATCTACAGAAACTACTTTCATTAGTGCCAGCAATGGAGAGAGAAACTATAGAGCAAGTCAGCTAGTAAGAGAGGTGTAATAGGAGCCAGCAGATGGCTTAGCGGGAACTTTGCTGGACTCCCATATATCTGGAATCACTGGCTTAAAATTCATGCCAGGCATGTTGTGTGCATGCCCAAAATCAGACGAAGAGAATGAAGGAAGAGGGACTGCAGTGTGGCTTTCCCTCTGGGGGTGATTTGTCACTTACCCTCTTACGGACTCTGTCTCTCTCTGGCAAGCTCATGTGCACTAAGGCAAATCCTCTTAAAAGAAAGAAGTAGCATAATCACAAGAGTTGAAATCTTTGCCATGTTGTGTTGATTAGAATCAAATCTGCTTACACTTGTGGAAGAGAAGATGAGAAGCCAGGAACACCAAGAATTGGAGGTCATGGAGACTAGCTTAAAGTCCACCAGCTATATTGTAAAAAAGAGATAGGTTCCTAGGTGGTTGGTAGTGAAAGTTTAAATAATAAGTAATAATAATAAAAATAAGTGTGTGTGAAGCATACTAGTCATAAGTTTTAAAAAACGTTATAAAAAGTGAGGAGAAAAGCATTATTTTTGGATTAAAAATATTGTCTATCATGAAAATTCTCTTAAAATATGAGAATTTCTTTCTCTGATATTTATATACTCACTTCCTACAGCAAACTCAGAAAAGTAAAAACATAATTCCAAGGAGGAAAATAATATGAACATAACATATATTAAAAAAAAAAACACAACAAAATAATTTAGTAGCAGAAAACACTGTAACAGATCCCATTTGCCTACTGTAAAAGTTAGACAAATATAGTAAAACAGTATATAAACTGTGCTTACTTCACTTTCTAAGATACTGAACAGGAACCCTCTAAACGAGCTTGGTCCTCAGTTCCCCCCTTCTGTTGAAGAGAAAGTGAAAATTCCCTAAACTGAAAATTAACAAGAGCTGAAATAACAGAAATATATCTTTCTTAACTTCTGGGAGTTAGAGGTCTGCCTAGGTTTTTTGTTTGTTTATTTTTCGTAAATTAATATATTTTTTGGGTTTCTTATATATTTTGTCTCACTTGCCCGGCTTGATTTCCTCCTTTCCGCCCACTGCCATTTCTAATCCTCCACGCACACTGTCTCTGCTGTCCACAGTTGGTCTCCATGCTTTTATACCATCCAATATTTCAGTTTCTGCCACAGAGTACAGAAGTTTAGTATATATTAAGTGGAGACATACAATGCCTCTCTTTCATAGTCTGGCTTGCTCTGCTTCGCTGTAAATATCCCATATTCATCCACTTTGTTTCAAATACCAGAGACTCATTGCTTTTTATGGGTGAGTAATATTCTGTAATTTATATGTCCCACACTTTTTCAATCCAGTCCTCTGTTTGTGGACATTTGGGTTGGTTTAAGTTCTAAAGGCCCAATTAAGGCTTGAGACCCCTGAGTTTGGTTACCCCAATTCTATATCAGAAGGACATTCACTGCAGGGTACATTTTACTTTACCTTAAACAAAACTACCATCAAATGGTAATGAGTTTTCAAATGGGGCCCATTATCCACTTTCTCTTGCAGTGCTCTCTAAATTCCTGCTATAAAACTGTCTGTATTATGATAATGAATCAGTGTGGAGACTTCCCAAAGAATGTGTAACTTCCTTTCTTCTTTGCTTTTCTGTTATAGAAATTAGTTTCTCAACTGTAGGAATTATGGAAGAGTTGAGGCAAAGTTCAAATAATCTATATAAATATTGGCCATGAGTCATGGCCATAGAGGAGTTCAAAAACGCCAGCATGAAGGAAAAGATAAGATTATAACTCAAATTTTAAAATGTTTTGCAAGACAGAATTGCTGGACACAAGCATCATATAGACCGCAGAATATGATGCCAGATATCCAATGATTGCCTCTCCCACAAAAAAAATTAATTTCCTAAGTCCTCACCAATCAAACGTCCATCCGTAGATCATGTGCTTATGAACCAATCATCAAGGAGATTGTGCACCTGAGAACGCCTAAACTTGGTTTTGCCCTTAATATATTTGGGGAAAACTACAGGGAGAATGGGCCTTCTCAGCATTATGTGCCTGCCCTCCTTGTTTGGCCCATGGCTGTAAAGCAGTAATTTCCTTCACCACACTCATGTGCAGAGTATTGTTAGGGACCCTTGCCAGACAATCTGACTCTGGTAACCATAATGTGAAAGGAGAAATACTTAATGCACTGTTTAGATCATGAACTTCACCAGTTCTTCCTTTATATTACACTTTCTCTATTTTCATTGTATTTTAACTATGTGCCTATCTACTAACTACATTTTGCCCAAAAATAAGTACTCAATAGGAATTCAGAAGAAATGTTTGAATAATGGCCTTTACATTCTGTGGCACTTTCCTCTTACTATTTTATGCTTCTTCCCATGTTTACACATAAATGGATCAAATTTCCTCAGTGAACATTTATTTTAGGTTAAAATAAGGTAGACATTGATCCCAGCAGATGGCATAATGGTTACATTACTGAACTACCAGGTAGTCAACAACAGTATGAGTCCTGGCACATGTTCATTCATTCCCAAGATCTGAAGAAGAGAATGGAGGAGAAGGGACTGTGGCATGGCCATCTCCCTAAGGGGTGATTTCTCGCTTTCTGTCTCTTTCTATCTGGTGAGTGCATGTACCCGATAGCAAAGTCTCTTAAAATAAAATAAAATAAAATAAAATAAAATAAAATAAAATAAAATAATAATGGAGAATTATAAAATCAAAAATAATCCTAAGACTGCTACATCCTCACCGTTCTTTGTATTAATTCCTGTCTCACATAATATTTGGTAAACATTATTTTTGAAGAAAATATAATTAAAATTATTAAAAGTAACTTCAGGGTGCACTCATTGTTATCATCTCTCTCCTGAGACATTTTAATTCTGTTTCCTTAAAGAATCCCCTGTGGATTTTTTGAAAGAGAGAATTCAAAATAGATAAAACAGCCTATTGGGAAAATAATATTTTAAAACCAAGTTTTCCCTCTGGAATATGAAGAAAAAAAAGAAAGAGAACCCATCATTCCTTAAAACTGAGGAACACTGTACGATATTGTATTAGGTTTTCCCAAAATCCAGAGTCAGGACATTGTTATTATTAAAAAAATTTTTAGTAAAGAAAAAAAAAAGATACTAAAGGCCAAGCCTTGGATTATAGGTTTTGGGGCAGTCCTTTCTCATTTAAAAGATGTTCTCACCCCGCAGGTTTCATCCATGTGTCAGGTGTTTCATCTCTTTTCCCCAGTTATTGCTGTTTGAATCTCACTCATGATTCGAGTCCTCTCCTTCTTAAGAACCAAGAGGATCGCTTAATTCACAAACAGTGTACAACTCTCTCTCCTCTGTTTGCCTGCTTCCCTCTAAGTACTGCCTTCATCCTGAACCAGGTCCAACATTTTTCTGTTCTGTTTCATGCTTTTTGTCCTTTTCTTTGTTTCACTTCCATACATCTTTTTTCCACCTTCCCTTAAGCCCTGCTTCAATTTTTTTCTTTTGGGGGATTCATTCATGGTCCAGGAAAGCACAGTCTCTAGCTCAGAGATCTTCCTCTGAAATTAGTGGCAAACTGCACTTTTTGCTGCTTTTCCACATCCGTATCCTCTGGATTTTCTTTTAAACAGCAAATTCGTACCAGAAACATTGATGCTCAATAAAATATTTTGCAATAATGAAAATTTCAGACTTTCCCACTTCTGTAATTGATTGGGACACCCAGACTTCTCACAATTCGCCGACTCTTTCCAGCATCACCTGTAATAGGACCTCTTAGATACTGAGGTACTGTCTGCTTGTAGCACCTTCTGGCTGCCACTGAGACTTTGCTGCCTTCCCACCTGGGCCTCCCCCACTTTGGGAATAGTTTTTCTATCCTGGTGATTCCTATAGCATGGTCCATCTCACATTACATGAACAGGACAATCCGGCTGAGTTCCAGCTAAACACTGCTTAAGTATGTTACTATGTAAGAAAGAAAAAGGCAGAAACAGATCGGGGACTCTATGAACAGTTTCAACACTGACACTTAAAGTAAAGCAACAGCACTTTCTGGTTTATGAAAACTGCTACTATAGGATGACATAATTGTAAGTATAGTGTCCATTTCTTCCCTCATTTTTTAATTTTCTAATTAATTTATGTCTTAGATCAATGAAGTTGGGTTATTAGAATATCTTGTATATGATAAATTATTATTACATTCATTCAGAAAAATTAAAGCTTTCAAAAACTTTCCAAACTGAAAATTTAGTGTTGTGTTTTTAGGGTTATACAAGTATTGTGTTTGATGGACTTAATTCACTGCTAAATTATTGATTCTGTAACTGTTGGGAATTAAAACTTCAAAAGCATTGCAGCATGGCCATTTTCATGGAGAGTGCGTTTTTGCTTTGACCCTGTCTATCTCTTTGTTGTGAGCACATGCACTTCTGGCAGATTATTATAGGGTGCGTGGGCTCACCAGAAAGACAGAGAGAGACAGAGAGACAGAAAGCGAGAAATCAACCCTCAGGGGGGATGGCCACACCGCAATCACTTCTCCTCCATTCTCCTCTTGGGATCCTGGGCACACACAAACACGCACCCGGTGTGAGTATAAGGCACCAGGTCCATGACTCGAACCGCCTCGACTACTTGGGAGTTCAGTAACATAGCCATTATGCTAACTGCTGGTCCTGCAGATTCTTTAAAAGAGAAAAATAAATAAAATACTCCACACACAGGACATCTAATCTTCTGAAGTCAGCTCAGAGGGATTACCTAAGAAACTTTATTTGCATGAGACAAGTTTGGTCTTGTGTAGTTTTTCCTCTTTCCCTTGTTTTTCAGCAACTGTTGGTCTTAATTCAACTTAAAAAAAAATATTTACTATCATCTGAAGAGTGAGCCCCATTAATTGCTCTGAATTCTCCTCTCTATAAAGGGATCTATACGCTACAAAAATCTAACCCCTCTTTTGAGTTCATATGCTCTATGGCTCTTCTGTAGACACATAAACATTAAAGTAAAGGTGGATGCATTTTCTCCTAATTATTTGGCTTTTATTAGTGATTTTTAATGAGCCTCAGAGAAAGAGGAAATCTTTTCCCATAAAGAACTGAAATTCAATTTCTTAAAACATTGTCGAAAATAAGTAAAACTTGATAGAGTCTGACTACGGTAGGAGAAAAATTTTATATAGGAATAATTTCTGGTGTTCAATAGCACGCTACAGAGACTATAATGACCAAAAATCTATTGTGTATTTTAGAAGAGCTAAGAAAGGCTTTTACATATATTTTATATGTATATTTCTATGATTTTTAAAAGTAACAGTAAATACTTCCTATGATAGATTTGCTAATGTCACTGATTTGATTAGTACATATTATTTTCACCCACTGAAATACCAGACTGTATGCCATATACATGTAAGTTATTATGAATGAATTAAAAAAATATATATTTATTTTTCAAAAAACTCCACATGCGACCATAAGAATAATATTTTAAAAATGAAAGAATATTTTCTATTTTAAGTTTTTAATCTTGTGTAAAATACATTTGATATGTAAATTTTTCACCATTTGTTAGACCTATAAAGTGACTCCATATTATACGACTACTTACCTACAAGAAGATTCCAAACATAGATGTGTGTGTGTGTGTCGTTTATTGACATTTTCAGAATTCAGTACAAATAGGTCATTTATTTATTGTTTCCTTAAAAGCCTTCTATGTTTTCCAGCAGATGTGATAAATTGTAAATTTTCTCTCAGTGTTTCAATCTTTTGTGTTTTCATTAATAGACTTAACAGAAATCAACAATAAGAAATGAAAAATCGTACATCTGTGAAAGAATTCATTCTTCTGGGATTAACAGATAATCCAAATCTAAATATTCTTATTTTTATATTTCTATTTTTCACATATATTTTGAGTATAACTGGAAATCTAACAATTATCACCCTCACCCTGATAGATTCACACCTCAAAACGCCTATGTATTTTTTCCTTAGGAATTTTTCTTTCCTAGAAATCTCATTCACAACGGTTTCTATTCCCAGATTTTTGGTTAGCATTGTAACCGGGGTTAAGACCATTTTTTACAGTTCTTGCATGGCCCAGGAGTTTTTCTTCCTACTCCTTGGTGCAACAGAATTTTTCCTTTTGACAGCCATGTCCTACGATCGTTATGTGGCTATCTGTAAGCCACTGCACTACACAACAATCATGAACAGCAGAGTCTGCATCCAGCTTGTTCTTAGTTCTTGGGTGACTGGATTTCTCATCATCTTTCCACCTGTCATCTTGGGACTTAACCTGGATTTCTGTGCCTCCAATATCATTGACCACTTCACCTGTGACTCCTCTCCTCTACTACTGCTTTCCTGCACAGACACAACAGTCCTAGAACTCATGGCATTTTTCCTGGCAGTGTTCACTCTCTTAGTAACCTTGACCTTAGTGATACTTTCCTATGTGTTCATTCTTAGGACAATCCTGAGAATCCCTTCTGCCGAGCAAAGGAAAAAGGCCTTTTCCACTTGTTCCTCACACCTGATTGTTGTCTCCATTTCTTATGGAAGCTGCATTTTCATGTATGTCAAAACATCAGCTAGAGAAGGAGTGACTTTCACCAAGGTCATAGCAGTGCTCAACACGTCTGTGGCCCCAATGCTAAATCCTTTTATTTATACCTTGAGGAACCAGCAGGTAAAACAGTCCTTTAAGAACTTGACAAAAAAATATTTCTCAAATAAAATGTAATCATAAATTTGTAGCCTCAACTTTAAATGGAACTTTTCTGCAACACAACACTATTTTTATTTCATTTCTCCTTCCACATCAATATTCAACTTCTTTTTCCCTCAGGTTTTGTTCTGCATTTATACCTTTTTGAGCTCAATTATCCTCCAATATTACATCTATGGAATAATTCTTATACCTGCATGATTTTGTGTCTCAAATCTGAGAGTTACATTTAACAAGAATGTCAGAATATAAATATTGAAAAACCTTCCATTTGGGCATCAAGCAAAAGTAGGTGAAAGTCAGTATCCATATTTACTAGAAAATGATCTATCCTAGTACATAAGCATAGGCAGTACTAAAATAAGATTTTCTGTGAGGTAAATTTCCCTACCTCTGGTATGGTTCTATTTTTCCTTGTGTCTCTTCATTCTTACATTATTAATATTAAGCTATGCTTGTTGGGGCATAAGTGTTATAGCTGCTTTGTGAACTTCATTATTCAATATTGTAACAAATCTTGCTTAATGTTTTTTTGGACCAAATATCCAAATGACTACAAATGTGCTTGTAGTCTTCGTGAGTCCCCAATATCTATACTCTGAAGTGTCCTGATGAACTACGCTGATGTTTGCTCTACAGCGCACTCCTTTCTGTCACTTGCTGATACTGTGCTGTGACTCTTCTGGGTCTCCCTTAGAAAAAAATCGACTTGATTTTGTTTCCTGACATCTCAACTTGTCTTTTGGTTTTGGGAAATCCTATTTCTCTCTTTTAATTTTACATATTTACTGTCTTATGCTTTCTAACTCCTGGGTAACTTTTCCTGATCTTGGTACACTGATGATACACTAAATTATTTTCCAGTGTTTGTATGGTTTAACTATTTTAATTGTGTAAGAAAAAAATAGTTTTATATATTGTTGGGTTGAGACTAAGCATGTTTACAAGATTTGCACATTGAACATTTATCTTTCCTACATGGAATTTTTAATATACCTCTAGATTTACAAGAATAATACTTAATACTCATCTATTCCTTCTCCAACAAGCAATGAATAATATATGTATCATTTAATTTACTAGGAGAATACTCTTTCTTCTCAGTGATTTGAATACTCAGTTCTTGGTTTCTCTTTTGTCCTCATCTAAAAAACATGGTCTTCTAACAAGCATTTATAGAAACGAAGTTATACAGGCTCAAAATTGGGTGAAAATTAAAACTTTCAATTTGATCACTTTAATGTTTCAAGTCTAAAATAGCCCTTTCATATTTGCATGTGTAAATCTCAGTTAAAAGATTAATTAAATCTGCTGATCAGTAGTGCTTTACTAAAATGATAATTAGAATTTGGAAATATACTGGACTTTTAGGCATAGAGAGCTGAATGTTACAATAATACTCAAGAATTATATATTTTTTTCTTTCTTTGCTTTACAAGTTTTTCTTTCTTTGTTTTTTATTTCTCTTTTTGTTTTGAGTAAATACTTTGGAGACTCTATGCAAATTTGAGGTTTCCTGGAATCTATTGATGTGACTGTTGTTCAAGCAACAGGGTGCTCAGTCAAGTCAAAATTCCTGAATGGGCATTGGCAGAAAGAAATAATGTACTGGTAAATGATTAACAACAGGCTTCTGGAAAAGAAAACAAAACAAAACAAATAAATTAAAGAGCCATATTAAACATATGTAAAAGTGATCTATATTTGCAATTCAATCACACTCTGACAAATGGAATTGAATTCAATCTACTCTTTTCCTCAACTTTTATTAGTGAATTTTAAATACATGTGTATTAATTTTAAAGTCATTTAATTATATTTTATAACTTCTTTTTATATGAATTTATTTTTCAAAACAGAAAATTGCCAAAGGGCGTGTGCATTTACCAGAGAGACAGAGATAATTATGAGAATCATCCCTCCCCTGTCTAGGGAATGGCCACACTGCTATACATTTGCTTCCATTCTATTCTCAGGATTTTTGGCATGCATGCAGGTGCAGGTAGCGTATTTTTCAAGCCTCTGGGTCCTGGACTTGACCTGCAGTGCCTGCCATGTGGGATCCAGCACCTTAACCACCTCACCACCTGCTGGCCCTTATATTATTGATTTTTAAAACATCTGCCCACCAGCATTTCCAAAACAACAATGTATCACCACCCTGTAAATTATAATTCAAAACCTAAAGTGTTGTATTGGACTGTTGAATAAAACTGTATTCAACCTACATTTACTGTTTCTTCAGTATACACATTAAACCAATTTTTCATCTATCTTTAATAACATATTCTACTGAATGATCTTAGATTGTATTTTGACCTGCAGATAATCATCACATAAGTAATATTATAATGGAATTTTAATTAAAACATGAGCATATGATAGTTACTCAAGTTGTTTCTTTTGATCATTGATAATTTAAACTGATCTATGTTGATCTTAAAATGCCTGTCATACTATAAAATGATTTCTTTCTGTGCATTTTGTATTTCTTAGTCAAGACATCAATAAAAAAATTAGCACATTTTCTTTTCTGATGTTTGCAATGAATATAATTTATTATCCATTTTCATAGATTTGCTCATTTGGCTACTTTAATCCATAAAATACAAGTATAAATAATATCTTATATACAAATGGAAGTATATAGTGGCCTCTACATTTTTCTCTACCTGGCAGTTACTGAAAATATTTACATTATATTATTGATAACTTAGGTATTTGATGAAGCAAGGTGTAGAGTGGAGTCTGTCCAACCAGCCAGTGACATATGTTGAAGCCGAGAGCTAGTTTTCTTTTGAGCCTTTGAAATTTTGAAGCTGTTGCTAATGAGCCAAGGAAAATCCTCAACCATACCAAGAATGACCTATGAATAATAACAGGAAAATATTACGGTATCAAGTACATGTATGTTTTTCTGCTTTGTTATTCCTCTAATTTTAATTCATTTTTGGTGATGACCTTCATAATTTTGTTTGTTTGATTTTTGCTATAGGTCCCTTGTGCTCACCAAAGACAGAGAAAGGGAGAGAAAAATCACCCACTCTGGGGAGGTGACCATTCCTCAATCTTTTCTCCTCCATTCTCCTTTATGGAATATGGGCACACATTTACACATGTCATTTACACATAAACAGCATGCTTTTCAAGCCTTTGGGTCAAATCAAAATGTGAGCCATGTGGGATCCAGCTGCCAGATAGGCATGCCCACAGCTCAGGTCAACTGAGACTGGAACTGGATCACAGCCTGAAGACTCTGTCAGAGTGTTTCTTTCTTTTTCTCTCATAGAACAATTCAATGAATAAACTTTAAAAGTGGGGCATCACTTCTGAGAAAGATGTAGTTTTCTTACATATTAATTTTCTGTGCTCCATAACTAATTGCCACAAATGTAGCACTCTAAAATGACACATCTGTACTCTCACATGAATTCAGTAAGTCAAAACCATGAACACCGCTTAGCTGGGTGTTTTGCAAAGCTGCAAACACAGTGTCATGATGGCTGGGTCTATATCTGGAAGCTCTAATGGAGATAGGTCCATTTCCAGGATTACTAAGGTCCGGCAGAATCACTTTTATAAATG
Organism: Tupaia tana; assembly: GCA_026018925.1. Lineage (NCBI taxonomy): Eukaryota > Metazoa > Chordata > Mammalia > Scandentia > Tupaiidae > Tupaia > Tupaia tana. Next base: position 160,429,884 of record JAKSZU010000006.1, on the reverse strand, counting down.
ACTGTGGCATCTACACAAACTACTTACATTAGTGCCAGCAAGGCAGAAACTATAGAGCAAGTCAGCTAGTAAGAGAGGTGTAATAGGCAGCAGATGGTATAGTGGGAACTTTGCTGGACTCCCATATATCTGGAATCACTGGCTTAAAATTCATGCCAGTCGTGTTGTGTGCATGCCCCAAATTATATAAAGAGAATGAAGGAAAATGGAATGCAGTGTGGCCTTCCTTCTGGGGGTAATTTCTCACTTACCCTTTCAATGTCTCTGTCTCTCCCTGGCAAGCTCATGTGCTCTAAGGCAAAACCTTTAAAAAGAAAAGAAGTAGCATAATCACAAGAGTTGACATCTTTGCCATGTTGCATTGATTAGAATCAAATCTACCTATACTCATGGAACAGAAATGATGAGAAGCCAGGAACACCAAGAATTGGAGGTCATGGAGACTAGCTTAAAGTCTACCAGCTATATTGTAAAAAAGTGATATTTTCCTAGGTATTTAGTTTGAAACTTTAAATAATAATAATAATAAATGTATGTTAAACATACTAAACATAAGTTACAAAAACATTACAAAAAATGAGGAAAAGTATTACTTTGGGGGATGAAAAATACTGTCCTTCATGAAAATTCTCTTAAAATAAGATACTCAGCCTAAATAATGCTTGTTTTTCTCTAATGTCTAAAGACTCACCTACTATAACATATTCAGAAAAATATAAACATGATTCTAAGGAGAAAAATATTATGAAAATAACATCTATAAAATATATGCTAGAAGTAAAAAACAAAATATCACAACAAAAACAATTTGAACAAAACAATGTAACAGAACCCATTTGTCTACTGTAAAAGTTAGACAAATATAATAAAACAGTATATAAACAGGGCTTACTTCATTTTCTAAGATACTGAACAGGAGCCCTCTAAAAAAGCTTGGTTCTCAGTTCCCCCCTTCTGTTGAAGAGAAATTGAAAATTCCCTAAACTGAAAATTGACAAGAGCTGAAATAAAAGTATCTTTCTCAACTTCTGGGAATTGGAGGTTCACCTAGGTTTTTTGTTTGTTTATTTTTAATTAATTAATATAGTTTTTTGGTTTCTTATATATTTTTTCTCCCAAGCCCCATTTGATTTCCTCCCCCCAACCCACTGCAATTTCCAGTCCTCTACACTATCTCTGCTGTCCACAGTTAGTCTCCATGCTGTTATCCTATCCAATATTATAGTTTCTGCCATAGAGTGCTGTCGGACCCGCCGACGGCGAACAGTTCCTGAGTTGGGGGGCGAGGATTAAAGAAAAGACAAGAAGACAGGATAGAAACGGGAGGACTGCCGGTCAATACCGGTCAGTCACGAGTTAAGTTTATTGCTCTCTTTTATACAGAAACATTTGGCTCCCTTAACGTGGGACTCAAAAGTCCTTGCTGAGTTTATCAGGTTGTTATAATAATACTTGGAACATTCTGCAAATAACAGTTCAGACGCCCAAGGTTAGGTCCAGACAATAACCTTGGTCTCCATCTAGCGGTCACATCCTACACGTTCCTCACGTCTCCTTCTTGGCTCCCCACATCTCCTCCTTTTTTGTTTATTAAAAAATCCGCCACTTCTGACGGGCAGTAGGCCGTGCCTGTCTTAGGTTGTCCCTGGTAACATTTTCTCTTACCCGTCATCGGGTAATGCATATTTGTATGCACCCCCTGTCTTAGGTTTAGAAACATCCCAAGGATCTTACCCGTCATTGACTACCAGCCTCTGCATCTAATGCCTTGGCTTGAAGTTTTAACCGATGGATTTCGGAGTGAACTCCAAGAAAGGAGCGTCTGATTATTTGCACAAGGCGGGGGCACAACACAGCAACATAAGACCAATACCTGCTGCCATAACGGCAGGCATTAACCACTGTTGCCAAGAGGTCCAGTGTGGTAGGAGACCATAGAGTTGTTGCAGCAATTTATTTGCCTCTTGTGCTGCATTAAAGGGAGAGGAACGTGCCTTCTCTGTCTCCAAGATCTCTCGATGGAGTGTAAGAATATTCATTATTATTTCATTGGCTCCGCGCCAGAGACCTAGTAAATGTTTTTTGACCTTTTCCCAATCATGTTGGCTTTCATTATAGATTTTAGGGGTAACACAAATCCATTGATACAAAGCATGACATCGGACAGAAGAGCGCACATGTAACCCACCGACCCGGTTTCCCAGATGTAAATTTTAAGTGTTAAGCATACCCATTGTTCTACAGCCACCACAGATACCATCTGTTATATATACATCTTTTACAATTCTGCCTCATACCCTCTTCAACATGACTCAAACCTTTTGCAACATGCTTTATTCCTTGATTATTTGTCCCCTTTTACCTTTTTCATTCTGGAAATAATCCAGCCATCTTAGTTTAGAACAAAAATTGTATCATACAAAATTCTTTCAATATTGAAATGTTCTCTTTCTTTTAACATTTTCTACCACAAATACATCTTTATACCTATATCTTTCTTTTCAGAGTAAGGTCCGATTGTCCAGGCGATGACTTTCTTCGGCACAAGGGGGAAGATACTGGGGTTGTGTGGCATTGACAGAGATGTTTTCTGGTCGAGGAGCCATCATATGAACCGTCTGATTCTCTCTGGAAATAGTCCTGTCCAGTAGATCTCTGCTTCAGCGAGTGTCACCATCTTTAGGCAGATCCATAGGCACAACATCCTCCTGGTCTTTCTGGGTGTCCATAGACGGCAACAAGTGTTCTAGAAGCCAGCAAGTTTCATCATTGTCCTGTGAAAAAAAACATAAACATCTCCTCGACCCCATATCAACACAGGGTCGGGCCCATTCCATGATCTTTTAAACAATGAGCAACAACATTTTTAATAGCTTTTCCAGTACGAGTTGTAGCCAGGCAATTGTGATAGCTCCAGTGAAATAGGGATGGATGTCTTTTCCTGACTCAGAGCTACTACAGGATGTCTGTTAACATTATACTGAGCTGCCTCTCACTCAGTCTTTTCTAACTTCTCAGGGGTTAATTCATCTTCTAACTCAGGGAGGGGGAGAAAATTTCTTATCAACTTCTCCTGCAAGGGAGGAGCAGAGGGAGAAATTCTAACAGCCAGGGAGAGAGTCTTTATCCACAGCAGAAAGAATCCTCTCTCGCTCATGGCGAAAATCCAAGACATCTCTAATTGAAACCCATAAACTGAAAGCATCCACAGGCATCTTTTCTGGGCCATGGGCATCGTAATAATCTTGGAGCTTTTGCCCCACCTTTTTCCAGGTATCTATGTGAACTGTGCCCTTCTCAGGAAACCAAGGGCAAACTTCTTCAATAAATTCTAAAAATCTTGAAAGCTGCTGCTGCCCTACTCGCAAGCCTCGCGCATTTAGCATTTCTTTAAGCATATGTACAAAGAGCTGGTGACTATTGCCTTGCCCCATAATTACTCCCGTACTACTCACCGCAACACTTCCACTTTCAAGACGAACGCGTTCTCCGTTTACTCTTTGCGGTGTCCTTCACCGGTATCCCCAGTACTAAAGTCCCTGTTCGGGCGCCACTCTGTCGGACCCGCCGACGGCGAACAGTTCCTGAGTTGGGGGGGCGAGGATTAAAGAAAAGACAAGAAGACAGGATAGAAACGGGAGGACTGCCGGTCAATACCGGTCAGCCACGAGTTAAGTTTATTGCTCTCTTTTATACAGAAACATTTGGCTCCCTTAACGTGGGACTCAAAAGTCCTTGCTGAGTTTATCAGGTTGTTATAATAATACTTGGAACATTCTGCAAATAACAGTTCAGACGCCCAAAGTTAGGTCCAGACAATAACCTTGGTCTCCATCTAGCGGTCACATCCTACACGTTCCTCATGTCTCCTTCTTGGCTCCCCACAGAGTGCAGAAGTTTAGTATATATTAAGTGGAGACCTACAACGTATCTCTTTCATACTCTGGCTTGCTCCACTTCGCTCTAAATATCCCATATTCATCCACTTTGTATCAAATACCAGAGACTCATTGCTTTTTATGGGTGAGTAATATTCTGTAATTTATACGTCCCACACTTTTTCAATCCATTTGTCTGTTTGTGGACATTTGGGTTGGTTTAAGTTCTAATGGCCCAATTAAGGCTTGAGACCCCTGAGTTTGGTTACCCCTAATCTATATCAGAAGGACATTAATTGAAGGGTACATTTTACTTTACCTTAAACAAAACTACCATCAAATGGTAATGAGTTTTCAAATGTGGCCCATTATCCACTTGCTCTTGCAGTGCTCTCTAAACTCGTGTTGTAAAACTGTCTGTATTATGATAATGAATCAGTGTGGAGACTTTCCAAAGAATATGTAACTTCCTTTCTTTTCTGCTTTTCTGTTATAGAAATTAGTTTCTCAACTTTAGGAATTATGGAAGTGTTGTGGCAAAGTTCAAATAAATATTGGCCATGAGTCAGGGCCAAATAGGACTTTAAAAACACCAGCATGAAAGAAAAGATAATATTATAACTCAAATTTTAAAATGTTTTCCAAGACAGAATTGCTGGATACAAGCATCATATAGACCGCAGAATATGATGCCAGAAATTCAATGATTGCTTCTCCCACAACAAAAATTAATTGCCTACGTCCTCACCAATCAAACGTCCATCCATAGATCATGTGCCTTTGAACCAATCATCAAGGAGATTGTGCACCTGAGATTGCCTAAGCTTAATTTTGCCCTTAATACATGTGTGGAAAACTGCAGGGAGAATGGGCCTTCTCAGCATTATGTGCCTGCCCTCCTTGTTTGGCCCATGGCTGTAAAGCAGTAATTTCCTTCATCACACTCATGTCCAGAGTATAGTTAGGGACCCATGGCCAGGCAATCTGACTCTGGTAACCATAATGTGAAAGGAGAAATACTTAAAGCACTGTTTAGATCATGAACTTCACCAGTTTTTCCTTTATATTATACTCTCTTTATTTTCATTGTATTTTAACTATGTGCCTATCTACTAACTACATTTTGCCCAAAAATAAGTACTCAATAGGAATTCAGAAGAAACATTTGAATAATGCCCTTTACATTCTGTGGCCATTTCCTCTTACTGTTTTATGATTACTCACATGTTTACACATAAATGAATAAAATTTCCTCAGTGGACATTTATTTTAAGTTAAAATAATGTAGATATTGATCCCAGCAGATGGCATAATGGTTACGTTGCAGGACTTCCAGGTAGTCAACTATAGTACGAGTCCCATACCCTGAACTTAAAACTCATGCAAGGCAAATGTTCACACATTTCAAGATCCCAAGAAGAAAATGGAAGGAAAGCGATTGTGGCTTGGCTATTCCTCCGAGGGGGTGATTTCTCGCTTTCTATCTCTCTTCCTCTCTGGAAAGTGCATGTACTCTATAGCAAAGTCTCTCTAAATAAAATAAAATAATAATAATAATAATGGAGATTTACAAAATCAAAAATAATACTAAGACTGCTACATCCTCACTGTTCTTTGTACTAATACCTGTCTCACGTTATATTTGATAAACATTATTATTATTATTATTATTATTGTTTTTTTGGAGAGGTTTTCGCTATAGGGCATGTGCACTCACTGGACAGAGAGAGACAAAGAAACAGAAAGCGAGAAATCACCCCCCCAGGGGGGATGGCCACGCCACAATCCCTTCTCCTCCATTCTCCTCTTGAGATCTTGGACACGCACGCACATGTGCCCGGCGTGAGTTTTAAGCCACTGGTGGCGCGATGTGAACCGCAGTCGACTACGTGCGAGTCCAGCGACATAGTCATTATGCTAACTGCTAGTCCCAAGTAAACATTATTTTTGAAGGAAATATAATTAAAATTATTAAAAGTAACTTCAGGGTGCACTCATCATTATTGCCTCTCTCCTGAGACATTTTATTTCTGTTTCCTGCTAGAATCCCCAGTGAATTTTTTGAAAGAGAAAACAAAATATATAAAACAGCCTACTGGGAAGAGAATATGTTAAAACCAAGTTTTCCCTCTGGAACATGAAGAAAGAAAAGAAAGAGAACACATCATTCCTTAAAACTGAGGAATACTGTACAACATTGTATTAGATTTTCCTAGCATCCAGAGTCAGGATATTGTTATTATTACAAAAATTTTTAGTAAAGAAAACAAAAAAGAAGGATACTAAATGCCAAACCTTGGATTGTAGGTTTTGGGGCAGTCCTTTCTCATTTAAAGGATGTTCTCTCCCCACAGGTTTCATCCATATGCCAGGTGGTTCATTTCTTTTCCCCAGTTATTGCTCTTTGTATCTGACTCATGATTGGAGCTTCTCCTTCTTAGGAACCAAGAGGATTGCTTAATTCACAAACAGTGTACAACTCTCCTCTGTTTGCCTGCTTCCCTGTAAGTACTGCCTTCATTCTGACCAGGTCCCACATTTTTCTGTTCTGTTTCATGCTTTTTGTGCTTTTCTTTGTTTCTCTTCCTTACCTCTTTAATCTGCCCTCCCTTAAGCCCTGCTTCAATTATTTTCCTTTGGGGGACTCATCCGTGGTTCAGCAAAGCAGAGTCTCTATCTCAGAGACCTTCCTCTGAAACTAGTGGCAAACTGCACATTTTGCTCCTTTCCCACATCCATAGCCTCTAGATTTTCTTTTAAACAACAAATTCGTACCAGAAACACTGGTCCTAAATGAAACAGTTTGCCGTAGTGAAAATTTCAGACTTTCCCAATTTTGTAATTAATTAAGACACCCAGACTTCTCACAACATGCCAACTCTTTCCAGCATCACCTGTAATAGGACTTCTTAGACACTGAGGTACTGTCTGCTTGTAGCACCTTCTGGCAGCAACTGAGACTTTGCCACCTTCCCATCTGGGCCACTCTCACTTTGGAAAGAGGTTTTGTTTTCTTTTTTTTTGAGATTTTTTTTGCTATGGGGCACATGCACTCGCCAGAAAGACAGAGAGAGAGACAGAGAGATAGATAGCGAGAAATCACCCCCCAGAGGAAATGGCCACGCCACAATCCCTTTTCCTCCATTCTGCTCTTGGGATCTTGGGCATGCATGCACACACACCCAGCGTGAGTTTAAGCCACCGGATCTGGGACTCAAACCGTGGACTTGACTCTATGGGAGTTCAGTGACATAGCCATTATGCTAACTGCTGTTCCCGGGAATAGGTTTTGTATCATGGTGATTCCTATAGCATTTTCCATCTCATGGTACATGAACAGGACAATCTGGCTGAGCTGCAGCTAAACAGAGCTTAAGTATGTTACTATGTATGAAAGAGAAAGGCAGAAACAAATCAGGGATTCTATGAACTTTTTCCATACTGACACTTAATAAAGTAAGCAACAGCACTTTTCAGTTTGTGCAATCTGCTACTGTAGGATTATATAATCGTAAGTATATTGTCTGTTTCTTGCATCATTTGTTTTTTTTTTTGATTTTCTAATTAATTTATGTCTTAGATAAAAGAACTTGGGCTATTAGAATATATTGTATGTGATAAATTATTAATATATTCATTCAGAAAAATTAAAGCTTTCAAAAACTTTCCAAACTGAAAATTTAGTGTTGTGTCATTAGGATTATATAAATATTGTGCTTGATGGATTTAATTCATTGCTAAATTATTGATTCTATAACTGTTGGGAATCAAAACTTCAAAGGCATTGCAGCATGGCCATTTTCATGGAGAGTGTTTTTTTGCTTTGTCCCTATTGATCTGTCTCTTTCTAGTGAGCAGATGCACTTCTTGCAGATTCTTTAAAAGACAAAAAATAAATAAAAGTATAAAAGTTCTCCACACATAGGACATCTATTCTTTAGAAGACAGCTCAGAGGGATTACCTAAGAATCTTTATCTGCATGAGACAAGTTTGGTCCTGTGCAGTTTTTCCTCTTTCCCCTTGTTTTTCAGTAGCTGTTGGTCTTTTTTTTTTAAAAATATTTTTTTTTTTGAGAGATTTTTGCTATAGGGCGTGTGCGCTCGCCAGACAGACAGAGAGAGACAGAGAGACAGAAAGCAGGAAATCACCCCCCAGGGGGGATGGCCACACCGCAATCCCTTCTCCTCCATTCTCCTCTCGGGATCTTGGGCAAGCACGCACACGCGCCCAGCGTGAGTTTTAAGCCACCGGGTCCGGGATGCAAACCGCCGTCAACTATGTGGGAGTCCAGCGACATAGCCATTATGCTAACTGCTGGTTCCCGGTCTTTTTTTTTTGGAGAGGTTTTCGCTATAGGGCACGTGCACTCGCCAGACAGAGAGAGACAGAGAGACAGAAAGCAAGAAATCACCCCCCAGGGGGGATGGTCACACCGCAATCCTTTCTCCTCCATTCTCCTCTCGGGATCTTGGGCACGCATGCACACGTGCCCAGTGTGAGTTTTAAGCCACCGGGTCCGGGACGTGAATCGCGGTCTACTACATGGGATTCCAGCGACATAGCCATTATGCTAACTGCTGGTTCCTAGCTGTTGGTCTTATTCAACTTCCAAAAAAAAAAAAAAAATCATTTGCTATCATCTGAAGTTTGAGCCCCATTAATTGCCCTATATTCTCCTCTCTGTAAGTGGATATGTGCTCTATGGCTCTTCTGCAGACACATAAACATTAAAGTAAAGGTGGATGCATTTTATCCTGTAAATTTGTCTTTTATTAGTGATTTTTAATGAGCCACAGAGGAAGGGGAAATCTTTTCCCATAAAGGACTGAAATTCAATATCTTAAAACATTGTCAAAAATAATTAAACATCATAGAAAGTCAAATAATGATAACTAGAGTCTGACTATGGTAGTAGAAAAATTTTACATAGGAATAATTTCTGGTGTTCTATAGCACTCTGCGGGGACTATAATGACCAAAAATCTATTGTGTATTTTAGAAGAGCTAAGAAATGATTTTTCCTATATTTTATATGTATATTTCTTGCATTTTAAAAAGTAATGATAAAATACTTCCTATGATAGATTTGCTAATGTCACTGATTTGATTAGTAGATATTATTTTCACCCACTGAAATACCAGACTGTATGCCATATACATGTAAGTTATTATGAATGAATAAAAAAAACCAAAAATATTTAATTTTCAAAAAACTCAACATGCGACCCTAAGAATAGTATTTTAAAAATGAAAGAATATTTTCTATTTTAAGTTTCTTTTCTTGTGTTCACACACATAGAATCAAATTTTCAAGTTTAACACATTTGATATGTAAAATTTTCACCATTTGTTAGACCTATAAAGTGACTCCATATTATACGACTACTTAACTACAAGAAGATTCCAAACATAGATTTGTGTATGTGTGTCGTTTATTGACATTTTCAGAATTCAGTACGAATAGGTCATTTATTTATTGTTTCCTTATAAGCCTTCTATGTTTTACAGCAGAGTGATAAATTGTAAATTTTCTCTCAGTGTTTCAATCTTTTATGTTTTCATTAATAGACTTGAAAGAAATCAACAATAAGAAATGAAAAATCATACATCTGTGAAAGAGTTCATTCTTCTGGGATTAACAGATAATCCAAATCTAAATATTCTGATTTTTATATTTCTATTCTTCACATATATATTGAGTATCACTGGAAACCTGACAATTATCACTCTCACCCTGATGGATTCACACCTCAAAACGCCCATGTATTTCTTCCTTAGAAATTTTTCATTCCTAGAAATCTCATTCATAACGGTTTCTATTCCCAGATATCTCGTTAGCATTGTAACAGGGGATAAGACCATTTCTTACAATTCTTGCCTGGCCCAGGATTTTTTCTTCTTACTCCTTGGTGCAACAGAATTTTTCCTTTTGACGGCTATGTCCTATGATCGTTATGTGGCTATCTGTAAGCCACTGCACTACACGACAATCATGAGCAGCAGAGTCTGCATCCAGCTTGTTCTTAGTTCTTGGGTGACTGGATTTCTCATCATCTTTCCACCTGTCATCATGGGGCTTCAGCTGGATTACTGTGCCTCCAACATCATTGACCACTTCACCTGTGACTCCTCCCCTATGCTACTCATCTCTTGCTCAGACACAGCCTTCCTAGAGCTCATGGCATTTTTCCTGGCAATGTTTACTCTTGTGGTAACCTTGACCTTAGTGATACTTTCCTATGCATTAATTCTTAGGACAATCCTGAGAATCCCTTCTGCTGAGCAAAGGAAAAAGGCCTTTTCCACTTGTTCCTCACACCTGATTGTTGTCTCCATTTCTTATGGAAGCTGCATTTTCATGTATGTCAAAACATCAGCTAAAGAAGGAGTGGCTTTCACCAAGGGCATAGCAGTTCTAAATACATCCGTGGCCCCAATGCTAAATCCTTTTATTTATACCTTGAGGAACAAGCAGGTAAAACAGTCCTTTAAGAACTTGACGAAAAAATATTTCTCAAATAAAATGTAATCATAAAGAAATTTGTAGCTTCAACTCTAAATGAAACTTTTCTGTAACTCAAGACTTAATTTATTTAATTTCTTCTTCCACTTCAAAATTCAACTTTTTTTTTCCTCTCAGGTTTTATTCTCCATTTATCCCATTTTGAGCTCAATTATCCTCCAACATTTACATCTAAGGAATAATTTCTATACTTGCCGGATTTGGTTTCTCAAATCTGAGAGTTACATTTAATAAGAATGTCAGAATTTAATTAGTGAAAATCTTCCATTTTGACATCAAGCAAAAGTAGGTGAAAGACAGCATCCATATTTATTGGAAAATTATCTATCCTGGTACATAAGCATAGGCAGTACTAAAATAAGCTTTTCTGTGAGGTAAATTTCCCTACCTCTGGTATGGTTCTATTTTTCCTTGTATCTCTTCATTCTTACATTATTAATGTTAAGCTATGATTATTGGGGCGTAGGTGTTATAGCTTCTTTGTGAACTTCATTCTTCAATATTGTAACAAATCTTGCTCAATGCCTCTTTGGACCAAATACCCAAAGGATTACAAATGTGCTTGTGGTCTTCGTGAGTCCCCAATACCTGCACTCTGAAGTGTCTTGATGAACTACGCTGATGTTTGCTCTACAGCACACTCCTTTCTGTAACTTGCTGATGCTGAGCTGTGACTCTTCTGGGTCTCCCTTTGATAAAACCTGATTTGCTTTAGTTTCCTGAGAGCTTGTCTTTTGGTTTCATGAAATCCAATTTCCTCTTTTGATTTTTCATATTTACTATCATGCTCTTTACCTCTTGGATATCTTTTTCTGGTCTTCATACACTAATGATATACTAAATTATTTTCCAGTGTTTGTATGGTTTAACTATTTTAATTATGTAAAGAAAAAATAGTTTTATATATTGTTGTGTTGAGATGAACATGTTTACAATATCTGCACCTTGAAATATATCTTTCCTAAGTGGAATTTTTGTTTTTTTTGGAGAGGTTTTTGCTATAGGGCGCGTGCGCTTGCCAGACAGAGAGAGACAGAGAGACAGAAAGTGAGAAATCACCCCCCAGGGCGGATGGTCACGCTGCAATCCCTTCTCCTCCATTGTCCTCTCAGGATCTTGAGCATGCACGCACACGTGCCAGGTGTGATTTTAAGCCACCGGGTCCAGGGTGTGAACCACCGTTGACTACGTAGGAGTCCAGCAACATAGCCATTATGCTAACTGCTGGCCCCTAAATGGAATTTTTATTATACCTCTACACTTACTAGAATAATACTTAGTACTCATCTTTTTCTTCTCTCACAAGCAATGAATAATATATGTATCATTTAATTTACTAGGAGAATATTCTTTCTTATCAGTGATTTAAATTCTCAGTTCATGGTTTCTCTTCTGTCCTCATCTAAAAAGCACGGTCTTCTAACAAGCATTTATAGAAACGAAGTTACACAGGCTCAAAAATGGGTGAAAATTAAAACTTTCAATTTGATCACTTGAATGTTTCAAGTCTAAAATAGCCCTGTGATATTTGCACGTGTAAATCTCAGTTAAAAGATTAGTTAAATCTGCTGATCAGTAGTGTTTTACTAAAATGACAATTAGAATTTGGAAATATACTGGACTCTTAGGCATCGAGAGCTGAATGTTACAATTACTCAAGAATTATATATTATTTTCATTTTTTGCATTACAAGTTTTTCTTTCTTTGTTTGTTTTTTATTTCTCTTCTTTTTGTTTTGAGTAAATATTTTGGAGACTTTATGCAAATTTGATGTTTCCTGGAATCTATTGATGTGGCCATTGTTTAAGCAACATGGTACTCAGTCAAGTCAAAATACCTTAATGGGCATTGGCAGAAAGAAATAATGTTCTGGTAAATGATTAACAACAGCTTTCCAAAAAGAAAAAAAAAGAAAAATAACAATAAAGAGCCATATTAAACATATGTAAAAGTGATCTATATTTGCAATTCAATCACATTCTGACAAATGGAATTGAATTCAATCTTCTCACTCTTTTTCTCAACTTTTATTAGTCAGTTTTAAATACATGTGTTTTATTTTTAAGTAATTTAATTATATTTTATAACTTCTTTTTATATGAATGTATTTTTAAAAACAAAAAATTGCCAAAGGACATGTGCATTCACCAGAGAAACAGAGATAATTACGAGAATAAATCCTCCCCTGCCTAGGGGTTGGCCACACTGCAATACCTTCACTTCCTTTCCCCCTGGATTTTAGCCATGGACGCAAGTGCATCTAGCATGTTTTTCAAGCTTCTGGATCCTGGACTTGACCTGCAGTGCCTGCCATGTGGGATCCAGCACCTTAACCACGTCACCACCCGCTGGCCCCTATATTACTGATTTTTAATAACATCTGCCCGCCAGCATTTCCAAAAACAACAATGTACCACCACCCTATATATCATAATTCAAAACCTAAAGTGTTGTATTGGACTGTTGAATAAAACTGTATTCAATTTACATTTACTGTTTCTTCAGTATACACATTAAACCAATTTTTCATCTATCTTTAATAACATATTCTCCTGAATGTACACCTTAGATTGTATTTTGACCTGCAGATAATCATCACATAAGTAATATTATAATGGAATTTTAATTAAAACATAAGCATATGATAGTTACTCAAGTTGTTGCTTTTGATCATTGATAATTTAACATGATCTATGTTGATCTTAAAATGCCTGTCATACTATAAATTTTTTTTCTTTCTGTGCATTTTGTATTGCTCAATCATGTACCTTTAATAATTTGGTAATAACTTTAATTTACATGTTATGAAGGCTTCCTATGAAACGTTACAAATAATCTTAAAATATTTGTTTAGAAAGCATCTAGAATCGTCTGACCATTAAATAATCCTAATGGTCACTTAATCTGAACTATTTATATAATTAATGGAATGCTTGGATTAAATAACAACTAAGTTTATCTTAAAATATCTACCATAAGGGGATATTTTAAGAAGAAAATAAATTGATATGTGTGGGAAAATTGTTTACATTAAACTTGGAAAGAAGTCTGAGAATTTACAAATACTGTAGCCTTTGTCTCTCTCTCTCTTTCTTTCTTTCTTTCTTTCTTTCTTTCTTTTCTTCTTTTTTTCTTTCCTTCTTTCTTTCTTTTTTTTTTTTTTTTTTTTTTTTTTTTTTTTTTTTTTTTTTTATTAGCGGGTACATGGACTTGCCAGAGAGAAACAGAAAGGCAAAATGGGAAAGGAGGATAAAAACCAATTTCTACCTGTCATAATAATGGTCATGCCACAACAATTTCTCCTCCATCTCTCCCTCCTTTTGAGATTTTTAGACATGCATACACATGTGCTCAGGGTGTTTCTCACACTATTGGTTCTTGAACTATGTAGTTCACCCTGGGGCATCTGACTGCTTTAATTATCATACCACCAGCTAGCCCATCCCGTGACTTTTAATTTAAAAAATTGTAAAGAGCCAGTAGAAATGACACATTGATTAATCAAGTCTTATTTACCTTAAAATTACATTTGTATTTTATTGTTATTTCAGGAATGTAATTTTTCTGTTTGTAGTATGTTTTTATGGTTTTTACTAGTATTCTTAATTATTACTACATGCAGTATTAAACAATTTAAACCCCAATTATTGTGACTAGAAAAAAAAATAAAACTATAACTTCCTATAGTGTCAAGAAACAATTTTCTTTTTCAGAACATACATATTTCGAGATTGATAAAACTGCATGACATTTTGTGTATCTGTCTGGATATCTCACACAATAATCTGTAATCATTAAATATTAGAAAAAAACATGTAATCTGCTTCATGCAACACTTAAAACATCATGATGAATTTTAATCCTAATCAGATATCCTTTTGTATTTAGTTTCAAACAACGTGAACATTATACACAGTGAAGGTCAGTACTAATCACATAAAAGGCAGGAGTCAAGAGACTGAAGAGCTATGTCCTAAAAGAGAACAGGTCACAAAAAGTGAAAATACTGCCTCTTGGGAATCTTGTAGGTTAAAAAAACTGGCCAAATATATTCACATGAATAAATGACCTTAGCCAATCCTGAGAAAATGTTGTTTAAGAGCTCTGAAACTCTGAAGACTATAGAAACCAAGTGAGATTTTCCAAACTCAGAATAGCCTCCTGGACATTTAAGTACTTTAAAGAATGATGTTAGATGACAGCATATCTAGGCTATTATGGAAAAATAAATAAACTTGAACAAACAAGTCAACCAATCTGATATGACATAGGGGCTCTCTCTGAAGCAGAAAACAAACAGAAAACAGAGGGAAACACGTTTTGCTTATCCAGAACAATTCTTGAATATTATACTATTCCCAGTGATGACCATTAGGAATATTCATAAAATACCCAGCAATATGAAGACAATTCTCTCTGTTAGTCACTTTGAATGGGCTCACATTCCTGTTAGTAATCATTAATTTTAAAATAATCTTCTAGCTGAATATTTAATTTTTTCATAGGTTTCTGTGGTGTTAGTGATTTTTGCCAATAAGCAAATATTTTGACTGTCCTTCTCACTTTAGTTAGAATTAGGCATGGTTGTTTACACTGAATTCTAGTTTTTTAAATTAAGATTTTGACAAAAGTAGCAGGCATACCCTATTGCTGATGATGTAATTTTTTAAATTGATGCCTTTCATTAAAAAGATCAAATAAGCAGGCAGAGGAGATCGTGGAATATGATTGAAAAAAAAGGTAGTGATAGGAGGTATGAGCATTAGTGTCCCTTACAAGTACATACATTTAGAGATACAGCTGTGACAGAGGCAAGAAAGAAACATAAAGGGAAAAAATCTAACAGAATGCCTATGAGAAAACAAGAAGGAAAATACTATATATTTTTTTAAAATGTCATACACACATGCACCCAGCGTGTTTTTCAGTCACTAGGTCCAAGACTCAAATCGCACAGTTGTTCACATGGGAGCTAGCCACCTTAACTACCATACCACTCCAGTTCCATGATAATTGTATAAATTTAAGATAGTTCTTATTTATTACCATTTTTTTGCCACATTATGTCAAAAAATTCACATTTTAAATCAATATTGCCTAGTTGTTACTTGCATAGCTTTTTTTTTTTTAAGTTTTTGCCATAGGTCATGTGGATTCACTGGGGAGAGAAAGTCAGAGACAGTGAGAGGAAAAGTGAGAAATCACCCCAGGTGGGAAGGTCACACTGCAATCCCTTCTCCATTCTCCTCCCCGGATCTTGGGCATGTACGCATATGTGCCTGGTGTGATTTTCAAGTAACTGGATCCAAGACTTAAACCACAGTCAGCCACGTGGGAGTCCAGTGACATAACTACTATGGTATCTACTGGCCCCACATGCATAGGTTTTAAAAATTTAAAACTACATACAAATTTTAGAAATAACATTTATTTGCTGTGGAACATTGGGATGATTTACTTAGGATCTTTAAATTAACCTATCTATGAAGACCTCCTTCCTAAATGAAAAAAACATCCTTGATTAGCACAGATATTTGAAGACAATTTTTAGGTTCGGTCATTTAGCTGGAACATAACTTAGGCTTCCTACACAGAGTTACTACTAGGTTTCTAGAAATATCAAATATTAAAAAAATTAACATACTGTAGTATATAAGATAAATATTTTCTAGACACTTATACTAGTGAGTAAATTAATATTTTGCAAGCATACAAGTGATCTGTACTAGCACATCAATGGTTCAAAAACATAGATGTATTAGATTTCAAAATAAATTCTTGTGGAGTATTTTGAACATAGAAATCTAACATTTTCAAAAAGTATTCAGGTAGAATTTTTTTCAGGATAAACAATATTAGAGAATTAAGTTGAAAGACTGAAGTGATGTCAGCAATGTTTAATGGATATAATGGACAAAGACAATAATATTAAAAGCATAAAAATTCAGGAGTAGACTGAATGGCTATTATGGATGACTTAAGTTATTATCATAATAGAAAATAAAGGAAAACAAAAGTGTGGATGATACAAACTACAATTTTCAAAAAATATTAGTGAAAATCTTTCATGAGAAAGCTCAAGCTATTACCTCAAATAACAGAGATACATCTTTTTACTGTATCCTTCAGTGCTTGTTTCACTTGCTTATTTCTCAGGTTATAAATAAAAGGATTTAATACTGGAGCAATTGAAGTGGTGAGTACTGCTACCCCCTTGTTTAAAGCTACCCTCTCCTCTGCAGAAGGTTTAATATTCATAAAATTACAGATGCCATAAGAAATGTAGACAATTATCATGTGGGAGGAACAGGCAGAAAAAGCCTTCTTCCTCTGCTGGGCAGAAGGGATCTTCAGAATTGTTCTAATGATATGAGCATAAGAGACTATTACCAGTGCCAATGTAAGCAAGAGTGTGACGATGGCCAAAATAAAACTAAACAATTCTATGACCGTTGTGTCTGTGCAAGAGAGTTTTAGGACAGGAGAATAGTCACAAGCAAAATGGTCGATGACATTGGCATCGCAGAATTCCAACCCCAGGCCCATGAGAAGTCCAGGAGACATTGTTAACAAACCAGCAAACCAAGCAGTGACAACCAGATGGTTGCACTCCATTGCTCATATTGTAGCATAATGAATGGGCTTGCAGATGGCCACATAGCGGTCATAGGACATGACATCCAATAGGAAAAACTCAGCTACACCAAAAAAAAATAACAAAAAATAATTGTGCAGCACAAGCATCATAGGAGATGGTTTTATCCATAGTCGCTATGCTGACCAGGTATCTAGGGATGCAGACAGAAGTCAACAAGACTTCTAAAAAGGAAAAATCCCAAAGGAAATAATACATGGGTGTTCTGAGGTGGGATCAGCAAGGTGAGCAGGATAATGCTAAGATTTGCTGTGACACTTAATAAGCACGTGACAAACAGAAAAAGGTAATCACAATTTGCCAGCTTGTATCATCCGTCAGTCCTGGAAGAATGAATGTTGTCACCATGGTACTGTTATTCATGGTTAAATTCCTTCTGAATTCCATTAGATCTGGGAAAAGGAATAAATGATTAATGAGTGTTTGAAAATGCCTCACTGAGTTATGAGTTTTAAAAAGTGCTATGGGATCAGCAGTTGGCATAATGGCTATGTCACTGGACTCCCTTGTAGTCAACCGTGGTTTGAGTCCTGGACCCAGTGGCTTAAACTCACACCGGGCACGTGTGCGTGCATGCCCAAGATCCTGAGAGGAGAACGTAGGAGAAAGGAATGCGGCGTGGCCATCCCCCTAGGAGGTGATTTCTCGCTTTCTGTCTCTCTGTCTCTCCTATCTGTCTTTCTGGCGAGCACATGTGCCCTATAGCAAAAATCCTTTAAAAAAAAATAAGGTGCTATGAACAAGCAACTCACTCAATCAAAACACATATGCTTTTCTTTTTTTTTCTTTTGTTTTCTTTTGTTTTCTTTTCTTTTTTCTTTTCCTTTCCTTTCTTTTCTTTTCTTTTCTTTTCTTTTCTTTTCTTTTCTTTTCTTTTCTTTCTTTTTTTTCTCTTCTACTCTTTTGACTATTTTACCTAGCAGTTAGATTTAAGGAGTAATACTATTTGTATCTCTTTTTCTGGATAGTTATTCTCTTTTCATATCATTTTTACTTTGGAAAAGAATGACTTATTGTTTCATAAGATAGGTATTTGAAAGTAATCTGGTTTCAAATTTTGTCCATCATACTGAGATATGACTTGCTATCTTAGCAATTACGCAAGAAAATATTTTCAGATACCTTGATTTATCCGTCTATTGTTAACAAAATCTTCTATTCAGTTCTTATTAAAAGATATTTTTTTCCTTATACTTCTGCATATAAAAGAGTTAAATGAACTCGATAATGTAATTACCCTTTTAAATTGTGATTTACTGATTATATGTTTCTGGTTATTTTTTGGGTTCTTCAGTTCTACTGCATAAAACTTTTTTTTTTTGAGAGGTTTTTGCCATAGCGCGCATGTGCTCACCAGACAGACAGAGAGAGACAGAGAGACAGAAAGCGACAAATCACCCCCCAGGGGGGATTGCCACGCCTCAACCCCTTCTCCTCCATTCTCTTCTTGGGATCTTAGGCACGCACGCACACATGCCCGGCGTGAGTTTTAAGCCACCGGGTCCGGGACTTGAACCGTGTCGACTATATGGGAGCCCAGCAACATAGCCATTACGCTAACTGCTGGTCCCTGCATAAATCTTTTTCAATGAAAAGAGCATTTATAAATTTTAGTACTATGAGAATCTCACAAGCTGTATGTAAATATCACAATAAAAATTCACATGTGCAGGCCAGCAGGTGGCATGGTGATTAAGGTGCTGGATTCCCAAATAACTGACTATGGTTCATGTCTCAGACCTGGAGGCTTGAAAATCACAACAAATAAATAGATAAATGTTTTTAAAAAAGAAAAGCTTACATTTGCTTTGGAATTTATTCACTAAATTGTTCAGTCAGTTTCTACCTCAGCACTAACTATATCAAAGCTAGAAACACTTTAAATTTGGTAAATAACTGCCACAAACTCTTTAATAAATATTAAGAAATATATACTAGTAACATTTAGTAAAAACGTAGAATAGTAGAAGTACTGCTCATAGTACTTTTCTACTAGATACATTTATAGACACTTTTAAAGTATGTACTTTAAAGCTTTAATCATGAGTTATATAAACATTTTATTTGTTTCTCTATGTCTAAATTTAATAGGTTTAAACTTTTGGTAACACATTCAGAAAAAAAATTATTATATAATAATTCCTATGTACACAAAACAACAAAATACTGAAAACACTCACTTTATAAGCATTCTACCTAGGTTTCATCCACTGATGCATTGTGAGATTTTTCTTGCATTATCCAAAACTGTAATATAAATGATTTTTCCAAAAATATGTCTTTCTTTCTAACCCATATTTATTCTTTGAATCTTCACTCCTCAGCAAAGACCTTGCTCATATCTAAACTTACAGACACTTAATAATACAGACATTTCTAGATCTTTCTCTCTCCCTTTTTCTCTAGTCAATGTACATGTGGTATTTCCAAACACCTTGTGCTTGTGTCTTTGCAAATAAAGTAAACAATGTCTGGGTTCAACTAAACTTAAAATCTGGTAGGTCAAATAATTTTCTAGATTTAAAAAAAATTTTACTTTTTCATCCTTTTCTTAAGAATTCTGGTCACTACCTAGAATTTTTCATTCTCTCCTGAATAACAAGGTTTGTTTCAACATCATTGTAGATCTATGTTCTTTAATAATAAAGAGGGTATGTTTTCAGGACCAAATAGGGCCTACAGGATTTTTGTAGAGAAGATGTTAATTGATATTGTTATCATTAACAGTAAAAATCAAAACAAAGTAAGAAAGTTAATTAAGGTCTAGTTATGACATCTATAGGGAAACCTAAAATGTTAATTTTAAAATAAAGTGTACTAACTACAATGGGATTAAAAAGTTATATTGAAAACTTTAGCCTTTTCAAAGTCTCTGAAAGATTGATCCAAAAAACCAAGAAAATTTGGAGCTCTTTTGTTCCATAATCCAAGAGAAGAATCCATATGAGAACCTTGACATTTACGTAATGACAATTTTGTTTATAATTTCTTATTCACTGGCAATTTAAAAATTGACTCATAATTGGGAACAGCAGATGACATAGCGGTTACATGGCTGGATTCTCACATTGCCGACTACAGTTTTAAACCCCAATGCAGTGGGTTCAAAATCACTCTGAGCGTATATGCATTCATGTCCAAGATCCTAGGAGAAAAAGGGATTGCGGCAAGACCAGCCCACGGGGGGGGGGGGGGGGGGGGGAGGCGGGGGTGATTTCTGACTTTCTCTCTCGCCATCTCTATCTCTCTGCTTCTCTCGCTCTCTGTCTTTTTCTCCCCAGTGAGTACATGCACACTAAGGCAAAAACCTTTAAAAAAAAAGAGTCATAATATATGTTTATTTGAGGTAAAACATATTTATTTCTTATCTACCCCCATACAACTTTTTTTTTTTGTAGAGGTCCCCCCCCCCCCCACTATAGGGTGCGTGCGCTCACCAGGCAGACAGAGAGAGACATAGAGACAGAAAACGAGAAATCACCCCCCGGGGGGGATGGCTACGCCGCAATCCCTTCTCCTCCATTCTCCTCTCGGGATCTTGGGCATGCATGCATACACGCCCGGCGTGAGTTTTAAGCCACTGGGTCCGGGACTTGAACCACGATCAACTACGCGGGAGTCCAGCGATATAGCCATTACGCTAACTGCTGGTTCCCAACCCCCATACAACTTTGTAGCATGAGTTTTTTTATTTTTTTAATACTAATCTGGTGATCAGGAAAACAATAGTATAACTGAATTTTAGAAAGTAAGTAATAATAAAAACATAATTAAATGGAATCTTTTTAGAGAAAAACATATCTAGGATGTGTCTACATATCCTCTAAACCTGAGATGATTTATCCTCATATTAAATATAATACAAAATGATAGAGAAATGATAAAACTAATGTTACTCTTTATTAACTGAATCATAGCTAAAATGTATAGGTATTGATGAAAAAAGAAATTGAATTAGTATCAGTTGAAAGTGGCATCAGTAGTTGATTGAAATATAACCAGATATTTTTCATAAAGGATTCATTATATTTTAGGAAATTGGGACCAGCATATGACTTAGTGTTTACAATTCTGGATTCCCACATAGTTGGCCACAGTTCAAGTCCTGGACCTGGCAGCTTGGGGTCCGGGATGTGTGTTCCTGCATTCCCAAAATCACGAGAGGAGAATGAAGGAGAAGGGATTGTGATGTGGCCTTCGCCCATGGGTGATTCCTCGCTTTCTGTCTGTTTGTCTCTCTGGTGAACACATGTGCCCTTTAGCAAAAATCTCTACAAAAAAAGAAGAAAGACAAGAAAAGATAAGAAAAGAAAAGAGAAAAGAAAAGAAAAGGAAAGAAAATGTCTAACATTTAAACATTTTCAAACCCACCACCACTTCCACTCAGGGTCACATTTTCCCACCTCACTGGCCAAGGCAGAAAATTACCTTGAGTGCCTCTGAACGTGTGCCTAAAATCTTAGGAAGAGGATAGAGGAGAAGGGATTGTGGCCTGGCCATCCCTGCCAGGACTTGGGGGATGTGCTTTCTCACTTGGCCTCTCACTGTCTCTGTCTATCTCTGGTGAATGAACATGCCTTAAGACAAAAATCTTTAAAAAATTAAAAACAAGTTTAGTAGTGGCTGGTGGGTTGCATGGTGGTTAAGGGCACTGGACTCCCACCTGGCCAACAGCAGTTTGAGTCCTGGACCTGTAAGCTTTCTCTCTATATATACTTCTCTGCTCAAATTTTAAAAATAAATAAATAAAACAAATCTAAAAAAATAAGTAAAAACATGTTTAGTATTCAATGACAAACAGGTCAGGTTTGTAAACATAAAGGGTAAAAAAAAAAAATAAAAGAAGAGAGAACTAAGACCTCAGATAATCCAGACAAAAGAGTTTAAAACACACTTATCTCTGGGACCAGAGACGGCAAAATGGTTACATGGCTGGAGACTCACGTGGCTGACTGCGGTCTGAGTACTGGACTTGGTGGCTTCAAACTAACACTGGGTGTGTGTGCATGCAAGCCCAAGATCATGAATGAGAATAGAGGAAAAGGGATTGTGCTATGGCCATCCTCTCCTGGGGTGATATCTCACTTTCTATCTCTCTGTCTCTCTGTCTTTCTGATGAACACACATGCCCTATAGCAAAAAATCTCTAAAAAGATAAAGGAAAAAAACCCACACAGTCATCATAAATATACCTATATGCTTATTGATACATTTAAGGGAGTAGGAAAGATTGATAAAATGATTAAAATATTAATATAGTAGTAGATTTGATATATATTTTTAGAAATCAGTTAACTTGATAGAATTAAACAATATAATATTTAAATTTTAAAACACAGTAGAGTCAACTAGTGGCATGGTGGTTGCATTTCACATGGCTGACTGTACAGTTCAAGTCTCAGACCCAGTGGTTTAAAAAACATGTTGGGTATATTTACACACATGTCCAAAATCCCGAAAGGAGGGGGAGATGGAGGAGGAGGTACTGAGTCGAGGAACTGAGGTGCTTTCTCTCTTTCCCTCCTTTTCATTCTCTGTCTCTCTCAGGTGAGTGAACATGCCCATTGGCAAAATAAAAATAACAATGATAAAAAAAAAAAACTACTCCAAACACTTTAAATAAAATTTCAGATGGAAGTATAAATTAAAAACCAGTTAAATGATCAAATCCTAGGAGGAGTATAGAAGAAAGAAGTATATAAATAAAGAAGAAATAAGAAAAGGGAGAAGAAGATCTATGTGTCGCACAGTAAAAAGTTCTAACAAACTGACCAATTGACTGCTGAGAAGAAGAAAAGAGACTGTAGTGCAGAAGCGATCAATATTTAAAGCAATGATTGCAAGAATTTCTCAAAGTGCTAAAAGGTGTCAACCCTCAAGTTTAAAAACTATTGAACTCTAGGTGTCAGTAGTTTCTTTCTTGATGCCAACTGAAATTAAATAGTGGGTAAATCATTAATATTTTAAAATGAGAGTTATACAGTTTTTGTATATTTCCTGCTACTAAACATACTTTCCCAAAGTTAGGGTTAATGCCATAGGAGAAATAAAATAGCTTAATAAAATCAAAATATGATGCTTAAATACCTTTCAAGGTATCATTATAAGATAATAATTTCTGCTATTTAGCCAATATTCCTTACTTCTGTGGAGTAATGAATATTTCTCTTCTTGAGAAAGGAAAGGGAAAATATTGCTAGGGAAAATTTCCCACAGGAAACTTATTACTCCGTTTGGAAAAGGTAGGGAGAACATAAAAAGAACACTGAAATTTCCCAGAGATTAATATTCCAGGAGGTGAGAGATTTGAAAAAAAAGAAAGCCTGAGTGTATGACTTCTACAAAAGACAGTGATGCTTTTGCCTTAGAGTCTTGGATGGCCTAGTGTGGAGAAGAAAATAGATTTCCAGAACCAAGGAGCTCAGAGCAGGTGGTAGGTACAGCTAGTGTTCTCACTCATGAGGATGTGACAAGGCCTTGGAGTCCTAGAAACTCAGTAGACCGTCCCACAGAGTTGGCACTGCAGTCTCTAAAAAGGGGCACTGCCTATTGCTGCTTCGGATCTGACAGTCGTGGTGTAGATGATTCTGGAAATAAGCTGAAGCCTGGGGCCAAATGCCTTTATGAACTCAAGTGCCACTGCTAGAGCCACAGGCAGATAGTGAGACCAAAAGAAAAAAAAAAAAAACAAACAAAAAAAAACAATGGATTAGAAGAAAGAATGGAAAAAAGAAGAAAGAAACAAAGAGAAATAAACAAAGAAAAAATATATAAATTTCTTTATATTCTCTCACTTTTTGACTTTGCCATAGTGCCTCTTATTATCAGTGCTTACCGGAAAATCCGATGACAAAGGAAACTGGCTGGATAATGTGTGTGGAGTTTGATCCCCAGCGTCACAGAGCTGTGTATCAAATGCTGTTTGGAACTGAAAGACATCAATAAAAATTAGCACATTTTCTTTTCGGACTTGCAATGATTATATTTTTTATTATCCATTTTTATAGATTGTCCCATTTGGCTACTTTAATCCATAAAATACAAGTATAAATAATGTCTTATATACAAATGGAAGTATATAGTGGCCTCTACATTATTCTCTACCTGGCAGTTACTGATAATATTTACATTATATTATTGATAACTTAGGTATTTCATGAAGCAAGGCGTAGAGTGGAGTCTGTCCAACCAGCCAGTGACATATGTTGAAGCCGAGAGCTAGTTTTCTTTTGAGCCTTTGAATTTTTTTTTTTTTTTTGAGAGGTTTTTTGCTATAGGGCGCGTGCGCTCGCCAGACAGACAGAGAGAGACATAGAGACAGAAAGCGAGAAATCACCCCCCAGGGGGGATGGTCACGCCGCAATCCCTTCTCCTCCATTCTCCTCTCGGGATCTTGGGCACGCACGCACACGCGCCCGGCGTGAGTTGTAAGCCACCGGGTCCGAGACGCGAACCGCGGTCGACTACGTGGGAGTCCAGCGACATAGCCATTACACTAACTGCTGGTTCCCGAGCCTTTGAAATTTTGAAGCTGTTGCTAATGAGCCAAGGAAAATCCTCAAGCATACCAAGAATGACCTTATGAATAATAACAGGAAAATATTATGGTATCAACTACTCGTTTGTTTTTCTGCTTTGTTCTTCCTCTAAATTTTATTTATTTTTGGTGATTACTTTCATAATTTTGTCTGTTTGATTTTTGCTATAGGTCCCTTGTGCTCACCAAAGACAAAGAGAAAGCCAGAGAAAAATTACCCTCTTCAGGGAGATGACCATTCCTCAATCCTTTCTCCTCTATTCTCCTTTGGGAACATGGGCACACATTTACACATGTCATTTACACATAAACAGCATGCTTTTCAAGCCTTTGGGTCTGGGACTCAAATCACACTGTGAGCCACGTGGGATCCAGCTGCCAGATAGGCATGCCCACAGCTCAGGTCAGCTGAGACTGGAACTGGATCACAGCCTGAATACCTTGTCAGAGTGTCCCTTTATTTTTCTCTCATAGAACAATTCAATGAATAAACTTTGAAAGGGGAGGCATCACTTCTGAGAAAGAGGTAATTTCCTTACATATTAATTTTCTGTGCTCTGTAACTAATTACCACAAATATAGTACCCTAAAATGACACATCTGTATCCTCACATCATTTGAGTAAGTCAAACCGTGAACACCACTTAGCTGGGTGTTTTGCAAAGCTGCAAACACAGTGTCATGATGGCTGGGTCTTCATCTGGAATCTCTAATGGAGATAGGTCCATTTCCAGGATTACTAAGGTCCTTGTCAGAATCACTCTTGTAATGACTGTGGCATCTACAGAAACTACTTTCATTAGTGCCAGCAATGGAGAGAGAAACTATAGAGCAAGTCAGCTAGTAAGAGAGGTGTAATAGGAGCCAGCAGATGGCATAGTGGGAACTTTGCTGGACTCCCATATATCTGGAATCACTGGCTTAAAATTCATGCCAGGTGTGTTGCATGCATGCCCAAAATCACAAGAGGAGAATGAAGGAAGAGGGATTGCAGTGTGGCCTTCCCTCTGGGGGCGATTTCTCACTTACCGTCTCACTGTCTTTGTCTCTCTCTGGCAAGCTCATGTGCCCTAAGGAAAAACCTCTTAAAAAAAAAAGCAGTAGAATAATCACAAGAGTTGATATATTTGCCATGTTGCTTTGATTAGAATAAAATCTGCCTAAACTCATGGAAGAGATGATGAGAAGCCAGGAACACCAAGAATTGGAGGTCATGGAGACTAGCTTAAAGTCCACCAGTATATTGGGGACCAGCAGTTAGCGTAATGGCTATGTCACTGAACTCCATGTAGTCAACCATGGTTCCAATCCCAGACCCAGTGGCTTAAACTCACACCGGGCGCTTGTGCGTGCGTGCCCAAGATCCCGAGAGGAGAATAGAGGAGAAAGAATTGCAGCGTGGCCATCCCCCCAGGGGTTGATTTCTTGCTTTCTGTCTCTCTGTCTCTCTCTGTCTTTCTGGCAAGCGCATGTGCCCTATAGCAAAAATCTCTTCCAAAAAAAAAAAAAAAAGTCTACCAACTATATTGTAAAAAAGAGATATTTTCCTAGGTGTTCAGTGGTGAAAGTTAAAAGAATAATAAATAATAATAATAATAATAACAAAAGTATGTGAAACATACTAAACATAGGTTACAAAAACATTACAAAAATTTTGAAAAAGTATTATTTTGGTGGATGAAAAATACTGTCCTTCATGAAAATTCTTTTAAAATAAGATACTCAGCCTAAAAAATCCTTGTTTTTTCTCATGTCTATAGACTCATTACTATAGCATATTCAGAAAAATATAAACAGAATTCTAAGGAGGAAAATAATATGAACATAACATCTATAAAATATATGCTAGAAGTAAAAAAAACAAAAAACAAAAAATCGCAACAAAAAACATCTGCAGAAAACAATGTAACAGATCCCATTTGTCTACTGTAAAAGTTAGACAAATATAATAAAACAGTATATAAACAGGGCTTACTTCATTTTCTAATGATACTGAACAGGAGCCCTCTAAAAGAGCTTGATACTGAGTTCCCCCCTTCTGTTGAAGAGAAAGTGAAAATTCCCTGAACTGTTAATTAACAAGAGCTGAAATAAAAGAAAAGTATCTTTCTCAACTTCTGGGAATTGGAGGTCCGCTTAGGTTATTTGTTTGATTATTTTAATTAATTAATATATATTCGGATTTCTTATCTATTTTGTCTCCCCCGCCCAGCTTGATTTCCTCCCCCCACCCACTGCCATTTCCAGTCCTCTACCCACACTGTCTCTGCTGTCCACAGTTGGTCTCCATGCTTTTATACTATCCAATATTTTAGTTTCTGCCATAGAGTGCAGAAATTTAGTATGTATTAAGTAGAGACATACAATGCCTCTCTTTCATAGTCTGGCTTGTTCCACTTCACTGTAAATATCCAATATTCATCCACTTTCTATCAAATACCAGAGACTCGTAGCTTTTTATGAGTGAGAAATATTCTGTAATTTATAAGTTCCACACTTTTCAATCCATTTGTCTGTGAACATTTGGGTTGGTTTAAGTTCTAATGGCCCAATTAAGGCTTGAAATCCCTGAGTTTGGTTACCCCTACTCTATATCAGAAGGACATTAATTGAAGGGTACCTTTTTCCTTACCTTAAACAAAACTACAATTGACTGGTAGTGAGTTTTCAAATGTGGCACGTTATCCACTTTCTCTTGCAGTGCTCTCTAAACTCCTGCTATACATCTATCTGTATTATTATAATGAATCAGTGTGGAGACTTCCCAAAGAATGTGTAACCTCCTTCTTTTTCTGTTATAGAAATTAGTTTATCAACTGTAGGAATTATGGAAGAGTTGAGGCAAAGTTCAAATGAGCTATATAAATATTGGCCATGAGTCAGGGCCAAATAGGAGTTTAAAAACTCCAGCATGAAAGAAAAGATAAGATTATAACTCAAATTTTATAATGTTTTGCAAGACAGAATTGCTGGATACAAGCATCATATAGACCGCAGAATATGATGCCAGATATTCAGTGATTGCCTCTTCCACCACAAAAGTTAATTGCCTATGTCCTCACCAATCAAACGTCCATCCATAGATCATGTGCTTTTGAACCAATCATCAAGGAGATTGTGCACCTGAGATCGCCTAAGCTTAATTTTGCCCTTAATAAATGTGTGGAAAACTGCAGGGAGAATGGGCCTTCTCAGTAATATCTGCCTGCCCTCCTCGTTTGGCCCATGGCCATAATGCAGTAATTTCCTTCATCACACTCATGTCCAGAGTATAGTTAGGGACCCATGGCCAGGCAATCTGACTCTGGTAACAATAATGTGAAAGGAGAAATACTTAAAGCACGGTTTAGATCATGAACTTCACCAGTTCTTCCTTTATATTATACTCTCTCAATTTTCATTGTATTGTAACTATGTGCCTATCTACTAACTACATTTTGTCCAAAATAAGTACTCAATATGTACTCAACAGGAATTCAGAAGAAACGTTTAATAATGCATTTTTCATCCTGTGGCCCTTTCCTCTTACTATTTTATGCTTCTGCACATGTTTACATCTAATTGGATCAGGTTACCTAGGTGAACATTTATTTTAGGTTAAAATAATGTAGACATTGATCCCAGCATATGGCACAATGGTTATGTTGCTGCATTACCAGTTAGCCGGGGCTTAAAACTCTCGCCAGGTGCATGTCCACACATTCCCTAGATAACAAGAAGAGAATGGAGGAGAAGGGACTGTGGCATGGCCATCCCTTCTAGGGGGTGATTTCTGATTTTCTATCTCTCTTTCTTTTTGGTGAGTGCATGTACCCTATAGCAAAGTCTTTCTAAATAAAATAAAATTAAAATAATAATAATAATATTAATAATAATAATAAAAGACATTATAAAATCAAAAATAATACTAAGACTCTTATATCCTCACTGTTCTTTGTAGTAATATCTGACTCACATAATATTTGGTAAACATTATTTTTGAAAGATACATCATTAAAATTATTAAAAGTAACTTCAGGGTGCACTCATCATTATTACCTCTCTCCTGAGACATTTTATTTCTGTTTCCTGCTAGAATCCCCTGTGTATTTTTTGAAAGAGAAAACAAAATAGATAAAACAGCCTACTGGGAAGAGAATATTTTAAAACCAAGTTTTCCCTCTGGAATATGAAGAAAGAAAAGAAAGAGAACCCATTTCCTTAAAACTGAGGAATACTGTACAACATTGTATTAGGCTTTCCTAGCATCCAGAGTCAGGATATTGTTATTATTACAGAAATTTTTAGGAAAAAATAAAGGATAGTAAAAGCCAAGCCTTGGATTGTAGGTTTTGGGGCAGTCCTTTCTCATTTAAAGGATGTTCTCTCCCCACAGGTTTCATCCATATGCCAGGTGGTTCGTCTCTTTTCCCCAGTTATTGCTCTTTGTATCTGACTCATGATTGGAGCTTCCCCTTCTTAGGAACCAAGAGGATCGCTTAATTCACAAACAGTGTACAACTCTCTCTCCTCTGTTTGCCTGCTTCCCTGTAAGTACTGCCTTCATTCTGACCAGGTCCACATTTTTCTGTTCTGTTTCATGCTTTTTGTCCTTTTCTTTGTTTCTCTTCCTTACCTCTTTTTCCCTCCCTGCCTTCAGCCCTGCTTCTATTTTTTTTTCTTTTCTTTATGGGGACTCATCCATGGTCCAGGATATCACAGTCTCTAGTTCAGAGACCTTCTTCTGAAACGAGTGGCAAATTGCACGTTTTGCTGCTTTCCCACATCCATACCCTCTAGATTTTCTTCTAAACAATAATTTCATACCAGAAACATTGATACTTAATGAAAAATTTTGGAATAGTGAACATTTCAGACTTTCCCATTTTTGTAACTGGGACACCCAGACTTCTCATAGTATGCCAACTCTTTCCAGCATCACCTGTAATAGGACCTCTTAGAAACTGAGGTACGATCTGCTTGTAGCAACTTCTGTCCGCCACTGAGACTTTGCCACCTTCCCACCTGGGCCTCCCCCACTTTGGGAATAGTTTTTCTATCCTGGTGATTCCTATAGCATGGTCCATTTCACGGTACATGAACAGGACAGTCTGGCTGAGCTCCAGCTAAACACTGCTTAAGTATGTTACTATGTAAGAAAGAGAAAGGCAGATTCAAAGGCAGAAACAGAACTGTTTCAACAATGACACTTAATAAAGTAAAGCAACAGCACTTTTGGGTTTCTGCAAACTGCTACTATAGGATTATATAATCGTAAGTATATATTGTCCATTTCTTGCCTCATTTGTTTTTTTTTTCATTTTCTAATTAATTTATGACTTAGATCAATTAACTTGGACTATTAGAGTATCTTCTATATGGTAACAAAGTATTACTACATTCACTCAGAAAACAAAAGCTTTCAAAAACTTTCCAAACTTTGAAAATGTAGTGTTGTATCCTTAGAATTATACAAATCTTGTGTTTAATGGACTTAATTCATTTGGTAAACTATTGATTCTACAATGGTTAGGCATCAAAGTTCAAAGGCATTGCAGCATGGACATTCCCCATGGAGAGTGCTTTTTTGCTTTGACTGTCTTGATCTGTCTCTTTCTAGTGAGAACATGCACTTCTGGCAGAGTCTTTAAAAGAGAAAGAAAAAATGAAAGGTCTCTACACACAGGACATCTATTCTTCTGAGGGCGCACTCAGAGGAGTACCGAAGAAGCTTTATCTGTATGAGACATGTTGGGTCCTGTGCAGTTTTTCCTCTTTCCCGTTGTCTTGCAGTAACTATTGGTCTTATTCAACTTCCAAAACAAATAATTTACTATCATCTGAAGAGTGAGCCCCATTAATTGCCCTATATTCTCCACTCTATAAAGGGGTATGTATGTTACAAAAATCTCACCCCTCTTTTGAATTCATATGTTCTATGGCTCACCTGTATACCCATAAACAAAAGGTGTATGCATTTTCACCTGTTAATCTGTCTTTTATTAGTTATTTTTAATGAGCCTCAGAGAAAGGGGGAATTCTTTGCCTATAAATAGATAAGACTGAAATTCAATATTTTAAAACTTTGTCAAAAATAATTAAAATTTTAAACATCATAGAAAGTGAAATAATGATAACTAGAGTCTGAGTATGGTAGGAGAAAAGTTTTATATAGGAATGATTTCTGATGTTCTATAGACTATACAGTGACTATAATGACCAAAAACCTATTTCATATTTTAGAAGAGCTAAGGGAGGATTTCACATATATTTTATATGCATATTTATAGGATTTTTTTTTTTGAGAGGTTTTTGCTATAGGGCGCATGCGCTCACCAGACAGAGACAGAAAGCGAGAAATCACTTCCTAGGGGGGGATGGCCATGCCGCAATCCTTTCTCCTCCATTCTCCTCTTGGAATCTTGGGCACGCATGCATGTGCACCTAGAGTGAGTTTAAGCCACTGGGTCCGGGATGCGAACCGCGGTTGACTACGTGGGAGTCCAACGACATAGCCATTACGCTAACTGCTGGTCCCTATTTATAGGATTTTTAAAGTAATAATAAATAATTCGGATGATGGATTTACTAATGTCCCTGATTTGATTAGTAGATATGCCATACACATGTATGTTATTATGAGTGAATAAAAAAATTAATTTTCAAAAAACTCAACACATGGCCATGAGAATATTTTTAAAATAAAAGAATATTTTCTATTTTAAGTTTTTAATCTTGTGTTCACACACATAGAATCAAATTTTTAAGTAAAACACATTTAGTATGTAAAATTTTCACCATTTGTTAGACTTCTAAAGTGACTCCATATTATATGACTACTTACCTACAAAAAATTCCAAACATAGATTTGTATGTGTGTGTGTATTGTTTATTTACATATTCAGAGTTCAGTACAACTTGGTAAGTTATTTATTGTTTCCTTATAAGCCTTATATGCTTTCTAGCAGGTGTGATAAATTATAAACTTTCTGTCAGTATTTTATTCTTTCTTATTTTCATTGATAGACTTGACAGGAATTGGCAATAAGAAATGAAAAATCATACATCTGTGAAAGAATTCATTCTTCTGGGATTAACAGATAATCCAAATCTAAATATTCTGATTTTTATACTTCTATTTTGCACATATATATTGAGTATAACTGGAAACCTGACAATTATCACCCTCACCCTGATAGATTCACACCTGAAAACGCCCATGTATTTCTTCCTTAGAAATTTTGCTTTCCTAGAAATCTCATTCACAACGGTTTCTATTCCCAGATATCTGGTTAGCATTGTAACCGGGAATAAAACCATTTCTTACAGCTCTTGCTTTGCCCAGGATTTTTTCTTCTTACTCCTTGGTGCAACAGAATTTTTCCTTTTGACAGCCATGTCCTACGATCGTTATGTGGCTATCTGTAAGCCACTGCACTACACGACAATCATGAGCAGCAGAGTCTGCATCCAGCTTGTTCTTAGTTCTTGGGTGACTGGATTTCTCATCATATTTCCACCAATCATCATGTCGCTTCAGCTGGATTTCTGTGCCTCCAACATCATTGACCACTTCACCTGTGACTCCTCTCCTCTACTACTGCTTTCCTGCACAGACACAACAGTCCTAGAACTCATGGCATTTTTCCTGGCAGTGTTCACTCTCTTAGTAACCTTGACCTTAGTGATACTTTCCTATGTGTTAATCCTTAGGACAATCCTGAGAATCCCTTCTGGTGAGCAAAGGAAAAAAGCCTTTTCCACTTGTTCCTCACACCTGATTGTTGTCTCCATTTCTTATGGAAGCTGCATTTTCATGTATGTCAAAACGTCTGCTAGAGAAGGAATGACGTTCACCAAGGTCATAGCAGTGCTCAACACGTCCGTGGCCCCAATGCTAAATCCTTTTATTTATACCTTGAGGAACCAGCAGGTAAAACAGTCCTTTAAGAACTTGATGAAAAAATATTTCTCAAATAAAATGCAATCATAAAGAAATTTGTAGCCTCAACTCTAATTGAAACTTTTCTGTAACTCAAGACTTAATTTATTTAATTTCTTCTTCCACTTTGATATTCAACTTTTTTTTCTCTCTCAGGTTTTATTCTCCATTTATCCCATTTTGAGCTCAATTATCCTCCAACATTTACATCTATGGAATAATTCCTATACTTGCATGACTTTGTGTCTCAAATCTGAGAGTCACATTTAACAAGAATGTCAGAATTTAACTATTGAAAAATCTTCCATTTTGGCACCAAGCAAAACTAGGTGAAAGACAGCATCCATATTTACTGGAAAATGATCTACCCCAGTACATAAGCATAGAAAGTACTAAAATCAGCTTTTCTGTGAGGTAAATTCCTCTACCTCTGGTATGGTTCTATTTTTCCTTGTATCTCTTCATTCTTACTTTATCAATGTTGAGCTATACTTGTTGAGGCATAGTTGTTATAACTTCTTTGTGAACTTCGTCCTTCAATATTGTAACAAATCTTGCTCAATGCCTTTTTGGACCAAATACCAAATTGACTACAAATGTGCTGTGGTCTTCATGAGTCCCCAATACCTGCACTCTGAAGTGTCCTGATGAACTTCGCTGATGTTTGCTCTACAGCGCACTCCTTTCTGTCACTTGCTGATGCTGAGCTGTGACTATTCTGAGTCTCCCTTGGAAAAAAACCTGACTTGTTTTTGTTTCCTGACATTTTGTCTTTTGGTTTCGTGAAATCCATTTTCCTCTCTTTTGATTTTACATATTTACTGTCTTATGCTCTCTACCTCCTAGGTACCTTTTCCTGATCTTGGTACCCTGATGATACACTGAATTTATTCATACATACAATTCATTCAATTGTATGTAATTCACTTCATTTTAAGTAAAATATTGTACCAATAATTTACTAAGCTTTATTGTTTGTTTTTGGTGTATTTGTAAATTAATTTTCTCCCAGCTACTTCAGGGCCATAATTGTACATAAACATACACACACACATACACACACCCCAAAGGAGAACAAACTACAAAGTAGTTTAAAATTTACATCCTTTCCATTGTCTCCTTTTTCATATTTCCCCTCTGAGCACACACTGGGTAGAAACTGTCTTAGTGAAATAGACTTCCTGACTTCCTGGCATTGATCCTTCTGTGTAGTGAGGTATGATCAACAACAAGTTCTTTCAATGGAGAGTAATTTGTCTTACCTGATATGAACGGGGCATTTTCACTAAACTAACAGACAGGGGCATTAAATTATTTCTGTAAATTTTTCATGATAATTTTTTGTTAATTTTAGTTTATGAAGTGTAGAAATTTTAAGCAATGCTGCTATGTACTACATTTACTACATCTACTACATTTCCATATTAAAAGTTAATCAACCATATTACAAAAGGATGCATCAATAAAAGCTACTTCCCCTTATCTCTAAAAATAGAGAGTAATTCTCATATCTACCTTATAGTACTTACTCTTTTGATAATTTTTTATGGATTTGTCTGGCAGCTGCTAAGTAGATTTAACTGTGATGGTTAAGAAACATGGCTTTGCACTGGTCTAACAAGTTTATCATCCTACATTTACTCTATAGGCATTTTCTGGAAGATCTTGAGTTCCCCAGTTTCCCATTTTCACATTCCCCTGATTATGACCTCATAAGATGTTCTAGCTCAAAATATATATAAAATATTTTCCCCAACATTACCCTGAAATATTCCACTACTTGTTAACATAAACAAAAGTGTGTTGTATCTAATAAAAAAAACTTGAGGATAATTTATTAATAGACTTTTTTATTTTTCACTGAGGTGAATTTCTATTTATTTTCCTTAGGAAAAGAAAGTAATCTTATTATTTTTAATATGTTTTGTAAATGGAGTTTCAGGAATATTCTTTGAGATAAACAAATGCTTAATGGCATTTGATATGAACAGATATTGTACATATATGCAATAAGTACAATATCAACTTTGGTAATTATATTGTCATTGGTTAATTATGGGACCTATGCCCCAGGAAGAAGACTGAGGGAATTATCCAGCAGAATGTTAGACAGGTATTTGGAGAGGAGCGAGGTCTAGCAAAAATAAACCAACACAATGGGGTGTGGTTGTGCTGCAATCCCTGGTCCTCCGTTTCTCTATCTCTTTGGAATTTGGGGCATGTATACACATGTGCCTGGTGTGTTTTTTAAGCTTCCAGGGCTGGATTTCAAATGCAGTCAGTCAGTCACATGAGATCTAGCTCCCTTAATCATAGACTATAAACTGGTCCCTTTCTTTCTTTGGTTTTGTAAGCTTATTTGTTTATTTCTTCCACAAGTGAGAAAGACAGACACCAAGACAGGGACAGCAACTTTAAGAGTCCATCCCCAGCCTCAGCGAGCTTTACACCAGGAGCACAGTTTACCTTGGAGTAGTCGGGGAGATCCCTAGACACAAAACTAGAACCTTTCCATGTGGATCTGCCTCTTGGAGCATCGCACTTTACTGCTGCGCCACCATCCAGCACCTTCTGTTCATTTTATGTGACCCATATTATCCTTGAGACTATGGGGGAAGTCAACATAAAACATGTAGAGGAAAATAAGGGAGAAGACTTGAGAAAAAAGCATCTGGTGCTAGGTGGTGACACAGCTTAACACAACCTTCTATGAGGGGTGAGTCACATGGAAGGATTCCGATTCTTGTCCAGAGACCTCCTGAACACACCAGGTGTGCACATTCACACCTGGGGCTAGCTGAAAGTGAAGGTGGATTGCAGCATGTGGACCCTATTGGGAGGGCTGTCTCTTTATCTCTCTATCTCTTTCTCTCTTGCTCATGGAAGAAAGTAATTTAACAAAATACCCTGATTTAAAAAAATCAGGAAAGAGAGAAAAGAACAAAGTACCCAGTCCTATGGTCAGAGAAACAATGTTAAAATTATTGAAGACTTTTGAGATAAACTATTACAGGGACAGTTTACATAGAGCATCTCTCATCAGTTCAGCTAAGTAATTAGTGTTCATCTAAAATTGGAAGTAACTCAGATTTTACCTTTACACTTCTCTATTATTTCCAAAATAAAAGGATAAAATGCAGATGTATTTTTTAATGTGTGCCAAAGCTATTCATTTCAGATGAGCACTGAGTAATATTCATCCCACAGTTATTAAACTTAATGGTAAAAATACTTTGTACTAGTATCTTCTTGCAGTACATATTATATAACTGAAACATGAAATAATTAATCAATAATAATATATTACTACTAGAGTTATTTTTTGTTGGTTATTTATTTTAGTTTTTTAAATTTTATTTTTATATTACACATATCTTTACATTTATATTACATTTAATCACACATATCTTTACAGTGTATTAATTTTTTTCTTTTTATTTCTCTTCCTTTTATCCCAACTATAGAGTAAAATGTAGTATCAGAAAAATATCACAAAATATATTTTTTCATTTCAAAGAAGTTATGATATTTGTTCTTAATTTTTTTTCACTTTTTTATTTTAATTTTTTATATACATTCAATCATATTATTTAGCTTACAAAGTGAACATTTCAGTATGTGTATGAACATTTCTCCCATTCCAGTTGATCAGAGTATCTTCCACCAATAACACCACACCTCCCCATCCCATCAATGCTCTCTCTCCGTATCCCTCTTCCAAATGTCCTTCCTTAGGTCCCTCTTCTCCACACACTCCGCTTTTGGCACTAACCCCCATCTCTTGTGTTTGTACAACCTTAGGTCAATCAGTTTCAGTTATAGAGTGCAGACACTTGGTATATATTAAGTGGGGACATACAATGTCTCTCCTTCATAACCTGGCTTGCTTCACTCAGCAGTAAATCTTTCATATTCTTCCACTTTTTGTCAAAAGCCAGGGTTTTGTTGTTTTTTTTTTTTTTTTAATGGCTGAATAGTATTCCATAGAGTATATGTGCCACAGTTTCTCAATCCATTCATCTGAATGGGGGCATTTGGGTTGTTTCCATGTCTTAGCAATCGTGAATAATGCCGCAATAAACATTGATGTGGAAGCACTTTTCCAATTAAGAATTCTTCTGTCCTTTGGGTAGATACTGAGGAGTGGAATTGCTGGGTCATATAGTAGTTCTATTTGTAGATTTTTGAGGAATCTCCAAATTGTTCTCCACAGTGGCTGGACCAATTTACGTTCCCACCAGCAGTGTAAAAGGGTTCCCCTTTCACCACACCCTCACCAACACTTATCATTTTTTGTTTTTTTCATCTTAGACATTCTGACTGAGGTTAGGGGGTATCTCAATGTTGATTTGATCTGCATTTCCCTTACGATGAGGGATGTGGAGCATTTTTTCATATACCTTTTGACTATTCATATGTCATCTTTAGAGAGTGTTTTTTTTTATCTCCTTCTCCCATCTTTTAATAGAGTTGACCATCTTTTTTCCAAACAGCCGCTTGAGTTCCTTGTGGATTCTGGTTATCAGTCCCTTATCTGATGCATAATTACAAAAATATTTTCTCATTCAGAGGGCTGTCGATTCACACTAATTACTGTGTCTTTTGCCATGCAGAAATTTCTTAGTCTGATGTAATCCCACTTGTCTATTTTGGGGATGATCGACTGTGCTTTGGGGGTCTTATTTAAGAAGACTTTCCCTTCAATGTCTCCCAGAGTTTCCCCAGTGTTTTCCAGGAGCAGTTTTAAAGTTTGAGGTCTTAGATTTAGATCCTTGATCCACCTTGACTTTATTTTTGTCAACGGTGAGAGGTAGGGGTTCAGATTTGTCTTTCTACAGGTGTAAATCCAGTTTTTCCAGCACCATTTAATGAAGAAGAGGTTTTCCTTTTCCCAATGGATTGACTGTTACCCCTTGTCAAAAATCAGTTGACTGTATGTTTGGATATTTATTTCTGGGGACTCTATTCTGTTCCATTGGTCCTCCTGTCTGTTTCTGTGCAAATACCATGCTGTTTTGATTACCACAGCTTTGTATTACATATTTGGGCCTGGAAGTGAGAAGTTTCTCACTCCAGTCTTCTTGTGCAGGATTGCTTTGGAAATACAAGAACTTTTATGATTCCAGACACATTTTATGATTATCTTTTCTAGATCTGTGAGGAATGTGTCTGGTACTTTGATTGTAATTGTATTCAATATGTAGATTAATTTGAGTAGGTTTGCAATTTTGATTATATTATTTCTTCCAATCTGGGAACATGGGGAGTCCTTCCACTTTTTTGTGTCATTTTCAATTTCTTCTTTTTTTTCTTTAGCTTCTCATAGTTTTTCTGTGGAGGTCTTTAATTTCTTTGGTTAGATTTATTCCTAGGTATCTTATACTTTTTGTGGCTATTGTAAATGGAATTTCTTTTTTCTGTTCTATCACAGTCTGACTGCTGTTCGTATATAGAAATGCTATAGATTTCTGTATGTTGATTTTGTATCCTGCAACTTTACTGTATTCATGTATTACTTCCAGGAATTTTTCCATGGATACCATTGAGTCTTCTATGTATACAATCATGTCATCTGCAAATAGAGAGAGTTTCACCTCTTTTTTTTTCCTATTTGAATGCCTTTTATTTTATTCTCTTTTCTGATTTCATTAGCGAGGACTTCCAGTACTATATTGAAAAGGAGTGGAGAAAGTGGGCATTCTTATCTTGTACCAGATTTTAGTGGAAAAGCTTTCAGCTCTTTTACATTCAGGGTGATGTTCTCTATGGGTTTTTTTTTTTTTTTTTTTTGGGGGGGGGAGAGGTTTTTCGCTATAGGGCGCGTGCGCTCGCCAGAAAGACAGAGAGAGACAGAGCGACAGAAAGTGAGAAATCAGCCCCCAGGGGGGATGGCCACACCACAATCCCTTCTCCTCCATTCTCCTCTCGGGATCTTGGGCACGCACGCACTCGCGCCCGGCGTGTTTTAAGCCACCGGGTCCGGGACGCGAACCGCGGTCGACTACATGGGAGTCCAGCGACATAGCCATTACGCTAACTGCTGGTCCCTCTATGGGTTTTTCATATATAGCTTTCATTGTGTTGAGAAATGACCCTTCTATGCTGATATTGCTAAGAGTCTTGATCATGAATGGATGTTGTATCTTATTAAATTCTTGTTCTGCATCAAGTGATATGATCATATGGTTTTTATTTTTCTTCCTCTTAATAGGGTGTATTACATTTATGGTTTTGTATATATTGAACCAACTTTGCATTTCTGGAATAAAGCCTACCTAGTTGTGATGTATAATCTTTTTTATAAGTTGTTGGATACGATTTGCAAGTATCCAGTTGAAAATTTTTGCATCTATAGTCATCAGTGCTATTGGTCTGTAGTTTTTCTTTTTTGTCATGTCCTTATCTGTTTTGGGAATGAGGATGATGGAGGCTTCATAAAATGAATTAGGGGAAGATTCACCCTTTGGATCTTTAGAAATAACTTGAGCAGAATAGAGGTTAACTCTTCTTTAAAAGTTTTGTAGCATTCAGAGGTGAAGTCATTAAGATCAGGGCTTTCCTTTGTTCTGTCTGTACTAATTTACGTTGCCACCAGCAGGGCATAAAAATTTCCTTTTGTCCACAACATCTCCAGCACTTGTTATTTTTTGTTTACTCAATCATAGCCATGCTGTCTGAAGTTAGGTGATACTTTATTGTAGTTCTGATTTATATTTCCCCTTTAACCCTTGAAATGATGTATAAAGACAACAAAACTATATTTAGGATTAAGAAGATAAATTAGAAAAATATCTCTACCTGAAGCTTTAGTTATGGATGAGAGAAGATGATAATGCCAAACAAACAGAAAACAAACAAACAAATAAAACACCTAGGTAAATCATAAACTAACATTTGAAAAAAAAATATCATAAAGGCCCAGTGCAGTGGTACAGGCAGTGGAAGACATGCTGTGTGTTCCTGAAGGTCATAGGGAAAGGCTCTAAGTTTGTATCCTGGGTCTACCTGATCATGCTAGGTATGAGGCTTGAAAATAAGGTATGGACCCAGGTGTGTTTGTGATGCTGGCTGGCTGCTGGACTGGGGATAGGATTGTGGCATGAAGACCCAACCTATAATGACACCCTCTTTCTCTTTTTCTCAGAAGGTGGATAAATAAACTTAAAAAAATTATAAAGTCAGAAAAGATAGGGTTTATTAGTTTTAAAAGAACAAAAATAGTTATAATAGTTGACTTTATAACTGTAGCGATGGGACACAGAATAAAGAAACAGTATATTTGAAGTGCTAATAAAATGCCAACTAAGAATTCTATACCATTAAAAAAAACATTTAATATTTTTATGCAGAAAATAAAATATTATTTGAGACAAAGAAACAAAGATAATTTATTCCCAGCATACCAATTGTGTATTTGTGTGTGTACAATGTAAAGGACTTAGGTCAGGGACCAGCAGATGGTGTGTCTCTGGATTCCCACATAGTCAACTACGGTTTGAGTCCCAGACCCTGCAACTTCAAATTCATGCCAGACCATCAAATAGAACTACCACACGATCCAGCAATTCCACTCCTGGGTATTTATCTAAAGGACAGGCTAGCACTCAGTCAGAAAAGCACTTGCACAACTATTTTTATATCAGCATTATTCACAATTGCTAAGACATGGAACCAACTCAAATGTCCACAAACAGATGAATGGATTAAAAAATTATGGCACATATACTCCATAGAATACCATTCAGCCATAAAAAAACAACAAAGCCCTGGAATTTGATAGAAAGTGGACAAATATGGACGATTTGTTGCTGAATGAAGCAAATCAGGCTATGAAAGAGAGATATTGTATGTCTTCACTTAACATGTGACAACTGTCCACACTCCGTGATAGAAACTGAAAGACTGGAGAACATAAAAGCATTAGAAATTGTAATGGACACTAGAGACGAAGTGGAAAGAGAGTGTGGGAGGGGAAGAGCATAGCAAAGGAAATTTTGGGGAAAAGTGGAGAGGTAAGACACTGGCAGGACACAGATAAGGTTTTTATCTGTTGTGTATAATAGTATCAACTGGGCTAGATGGAAGTGTATATCATGCTAGGCAAAGTCTCTTCACAATCTAAATGATGTATAGCAATTTAATGTATGAATAATAATTTTAAAGATTAATAAAAAATGACAACTCCCCTCTCCCCCCAAAAAAATTCATGCCAGGGGACCAGAAGTTAGAGTAATGTCTATGTCGCTGGACTCCCATGTAGTTGACTGTGGTTTGAGTCCTGGACCCGGTGGTTTAAACTCACACCAGGCACGTGTGCGTGCGTGCCCAAGATCACGAGAAGACAATGGAGAGAAGGGATTGTGACGTGGCCATCCCCTCTGGGGGGTGATTTCTCGCTTTCTATCTCTCTGTCTCTCTCTCTGTCTTTGTGGCGAGTGCACGTGCCCAATAAGAAAAAAAACCTCTCGAAAAAAGAAAAAAAAAGAAAAAAAAAATTTCATGCCAGGCGTGTTTGCGTGCATACCGAAGATTTCAAGAGGAAAAAAGAGGAGAAGGGATTATGGCTTGGCCATCCTCCCTAGGGGGTGATTTCTCTCTTTCTCTCTCTCTGTCTCTCTGGCAAGCACACACATCGTATAACAAAAATCTCTCTAAAAATAAATAAATAAATAAATAAATAAATAAATAAATAAAGCACTTACGTCACAATAAAACAATTCTATAAAGAAAGATGGAAATATAAAAATAATAAAAAAGAAACAGAGGGGCTAGCAGGTGGCATGGAGGTTAAGGCACATGATTTCACATGGCTGAGTGAGTAGTTCGAGTCCTGACCCTGAGGCTTTAAAATCACAGTGGGAACATTTTGGTGGATGAACAAAGTTTCAAGGAGACTGGAGGAGAAATGACTACAGTGTGGTCATCCCTTCTGAGGCTTCATATCTCATTTTCCCCATCTCTCTGTTTCTTTCTGTTGAGCACATGTGTCCTATAGCAAAAACTAAAACAATTTTAAAAAGTAGACAGTAAGAAAAGTGTGGGAGGAAAATTGCATAGTGGTAAGTTATAGTGTACATGAATCACTCTTTCTAGCTTCTGAATTAAGCAGAATTTTTCTAAATCTT
Source organism: Tupaia tana (assembly GCA_026018925.1). Taxonomy (NCBI): domain Eukaryota; kingdom Metazoa; phylum Chordata; class Mammalia; order Scandentia; family Tupaiidae; genus Tupaia; species Tupaia tana. Next base: position 160,388,243 of record JAKSZU010000006.1, on the reverse strand, counting down.
GCAAGTTTTCCTTATATTTTTTAAATTTACTAAATCTTTCTTTTTCTTAGCCTGGTTTTATTTTTTTATTTTACTATTTTTCCTTTTTTGGAGAGGTTTTTGCTATAAGGCGCGTGTGCTCGCCAGACAGAGAGAGAGAGAGAGAAACAGAAAGTGAGAAATCACCCCCCAGGGGGGATGGACATGCCGTAATCCCTTCTCCTCCATTCTCCTCTCGGGATCTTAGGCACGCCCACACACGCGCCCGGTGTGAGTTTAAGCCACCGGGTCCGGGACTCGAACCACGGTCGACTACGTGGGAGTCCAGCGACATAGCCATTATGCTAACTGCTGGTCCCAGCCTGGTTTTATTTTTAATATTAATTTGGCAAACAATATTATCTCATAAAGTACAATAGGGAGATCTTACAAAACATGACTGAGACAACTGATGCAAGAGACAAAACGATACTATTAGATACTGCATTATGGGAATATAAATCCCTAATTCATATCCTTAGGTAAAGTAAAGTTTTCAGAGATTATCATTTCCAAGTCAGGTGTTGCTGGCTCCCTGCAGAAACGTTTTATAAAAACATGACTGCATGTTACTCTCTGTTCTTTTAGTAGGAAGCATATTTAGAAAAATTGTGTACTCATAAAATTATTCTTAAAGTCTTAGTGTTATATTATTTTTTCTTAGCACTAATACAATAAATTCCTCAAAAGGAAAAAAAATTAGCAATCACAAATATATTTCTTGCCAATTTTCTACCTTTATAACAAACATGCAATTTAATTTTTAATTTTATATATGACATGATAAAGTAGTGAGTTAAATTTTATGTTCAATACAAAAATTATCACAATCCTTTTCCACATTATTTGACTCGCTCTTTACTGTTTTTATGTTTTGTTTTTTTTCTTGTTTTATTTTAGTATGAATTATTCCTGTATCATATATGGCTGGGTTTCCTACATTTATCATTTTTAAAAAATGTATAAAAACAGATTCTGCATAGATAAATATGCACATATGTACAAATGTACATATCTATGTATGTGAATTTGTATTAGCATATGTTATTAATAACTAAGGAAAAGGTGTTGGTCTAAAAAATATGAGTAACAATTATTATCATCAGCATGTATATTACTTAATAAATTTATGTATAACATAACTTTAGTTCTATCTTTGAACTGATCATACAAAATGCATTAGATTATGTCATAATGATTATGTGTATAAATATATTAAAGGACTTATAAACACATTAAATAAATAGTTATATTTTTTAGAAAAGATAAAAATAAGAAGACAAATAAGAAATAGAACAGTAAAATACTTATTAGTCCCCTGGTTAAAACTGTATATAAGTTTCAGTTATCCATCATGTTTATATCAATGTTTTTGAGGACAGTATCTTTCTCACAACATCTTTAAATGCTTGCTTTACCTGCTGGTTCCTTAGAGTATAAATAAATGGATTCAGCATAGGAGCAACAGAGGTATTGAGCATAGCTACCCCTTTTGTCAAAGAAACCCCCTCCTTTGCTGATGTTTTCACATACATGAAGATGCAGCTTCCGTAAGAGAGAGACACGACAATCATATGTGATGAGCAAGTTGAGAAGGCCTTCTTTCTTTGTTGAGCTGATGGGATTCGCAGAATTGTTCCGAGGATGTAGGTGTAGGAGAGAAGTACTAAGGTCAAGGTGGATAGAAGAGTAAACAAAGCTAAAACAAAGCTTATGAGCTCTAGAGAACTTGTGTCTGTGCACGAGATTTGTAGCAAAGGAGCAGAGTCACAGGTAAAATGGTCAATGACATTGGAGTCGCAGAAATCCAGCTCTAAGCCCATGGCCAGTGGGGGGAAAATAACCAAAAAGCCAGCCAGCCAAGAGCTGATGACTAGCTGGTAGCAGATCCTGTTATTCATGATGGTTGTATAGTGCAGAGGCTTGCAGATAGCCACATAGCGGTCATAGGACATAGATGCCAGAAGGAAAAACTCTGCTGAGCCAAGGAAGAGAAAGAAAAACAGCTGAGCCGCACAAGCATTATAGGAGATAGATTTGTCCCCAGTTAGGATGCTGATCAGAAATCGAGGATTACAGACAGAAGTAAATGAAATTTCTAAAAAGGAGAAATTCCTGAGGAAGAAATACATGGGGGTCTTCAGTTGGGCGTCCAGCAGGGTAAGAGCGATGATAGTTAGGTTTCCAATCACACTCAGCACATACGTGAGAAATAAAAAGCAGAAAATCACAGGCTGCAGCTTGGGGTTATCTGTCAGACCCAGGAGGATGAACTCTGTCACTGATGTCCTATTTTTCATTTCTGATGATTATTTTCTGGCAGATCTTATTGATCAAATCAATAAAGAAAATAAGAAAATAATGAATCTGAAGACAAGCAGGAGTATCGGCACATTTTTTTCAAGAATTATCGTATATTAAAATAAAGTATCTGGGGACCAGCAGTTAGCATAATGGCTGTGTCGCTGGACTCCCACGTAGTCAACCGCGGTTCGAGTCCCGGACCCAGTGGCTTAAACTCACGCCGGGCGCGTGTGCGTGCGTGCCCAAGATCCTGAGAGGAGAAGGGATTGCGGTGTGGCCATCCCCCCTGGGGGGGGTGATTTCCTGCTTTCTGTCTCTCTGTCTCTCTCTGTCTTTCTGGCGAGCGCACGCGCCCTATAGCAAAAACCTCTCCAAAAAAAGAAAAAAGAAAAAATAAATAAATAAATAAAGTATCTGGTACTTTTTTGGGGGGGTTGAGAGGGGAAGGGTATCTCTCACACACATGAACACACACACACACTCATTTTCTATGGTTTTATTATACCTTTTAAGACATATCTCCTATGTTTAATATCAATCTTTGCTGCATGTTTTACTCTGTCTCCATAATTATATTTTTGGAAAATACACTAGTTGATTAAAAACTTTTACTATACTTTATTATGTACCTAAAACATAAGGGCATTATACTTTTCTTATGTCATATTTTTTAGTCATAAAGATTTTGACTGATAATGGTACTCAGTGAGCAACCTGATTTTCTGATGAAACTTTTAAATGTGCTTTTTTGGACAAGGCCACTACTACCCTTATTAGTTTATAGAGTGCCATTTATTTTTGTAAAAAGTCAATGACTGGGACCAGCAGTTAGCGTAATGGCTATGTTGCTGAACTCCCACGTAGTCGACCACGGTTAGAGTCCCAGACCCAGTGGCTTAAACTCATGCCGGGTATGTGTGCGTTCATGCCCAAGATCCCGAGAGGAGAATGGAGGAGAAGGGATTGCGGCGTGGCCATCCCCCCGGGGGGTGATTTCTCGCTTTCTGTCTGTCTGTCTCTCTCTGTCTGGCGAGCGCACACGCCCTATAGCAAAAACCTCTCCAAGAAAAAAAAAGTCAATGACTAAGTCATTATAAGGTCTTATAAACATTTAAACAGTAGTTTATATGAATAATATCCATAACTTTAAATTCTCTGCACCTTCTATTTCCAGATTTTACTGAAGCATGTGAAAACCTTACCTTCATTTTTAATATTTTTAAATTGGGTCTTTTAATTAACGTGTCTTTCTGTTGATTATTTTTAAATTTTTTTCAAGAATTATTTTATTTAGCCTTATTTATTTACTTATTTTTAAATTTGACCAGAGAGGGACAGAGAGAGAAAGAGATAGAGAGAGAGAGAGAGAGAGAGAGAGAGAGAGAGAGAGAGAAAGCAAGCCGCCAGGTCCAGGACTCAAATGTGGTCGGCCATGCGGGAGTTCAGTGCCCCTAACCACCAAGGCACCCGCTGGTTCTTATTTTTAAATTTCTAATAAAATTTTTTTAATCCAGTTGCTTAACTGGATGGTTAAACAGCATGGTCTGAGACTATTTAATGAATATGTTTATACCACATTTATGGAAATAGAATATAAAATACACAGCTATTTTATATTTGTTACTTATTATGGATGTTAATTATTCTGATATTAGATATTTAGATCTTTCTAAAGTGTAAATATACCAATATAGAAACCAGATTATGTCCCACATATTTTAATTGCTAGAAAGTTTCATTTAAAGTATTTTTACACTTCAGTTTACATGTTTAACTATTTAATATATATGCACATGTATACATATATATGAGACAGAAGAAAATAAACACATCAGAAGAATTATGAATTCCATACAATAAATAGAAGCTAAAGCAGTAAATAAAAATATGGTATAAATACTTACCTGTTATCAAATGATTGATGGAATGAGTTTAATGTTCAATACCATGTTTAACTGAACACAAATGTGCTCAGTTCTCTTAAATCAAAAGTCATGTAGTCGAACAATGATAAATAGAGACATTACTATTTTTCTCTCTCTTCCCCCACAAAGCTGCTTATTCTTTCCTAATAAGAATCTCAGTGTTTCATGTCAAAACACCTGATGAAATTATTTCACCATGTTTGTTTCCCAAACATTGTCTAGAATATTAAATCTTCACATGTTGCACCTGCCATTTAATCCAAAACTTTTAGGTAAAAATGTTGTAACAATTAAAGAAAAAACTTGTAGTATTAGTTTTTGATGGACTATATTGATATTTCAGGTGACTGTTTCCATTAATTTTCCCTAGGAAAAAAAGCAAACCTAGCACCTTTAATGTGTTTTGCTATGCATAATTTTGAAAATATTTTTGAGGCAAACAAATTCTTAATGACTTTTCGGAAAAACAATAATAAGACACTAATGAATTTATGTGCATGATCAACTTTGGCAATTATATTTTAATTGGTCAGTTATGGAAATTGTATCTCAAGAGAAGACAGGAAATTGTGAAGCAAGATGTTAACCAGGAATCTGAGGAGAGGTAAGCCTAGCAAAAACAAACCAACATCCTGAGATGTTCATTTTCTTATAATCCAGGTAGCATCCTTATGACTATGAAGAAGATCAGTTTAAAATATGGAAGTCAAAATAAGCCAAAGAACTATAGGTATAGTGATCTATGAAACAATGCTAAAATTATTGAACACTTTTTTTTTTTTTTTTGGAGAGGTTTTTTTGCTATAGGGCACGTGAGCTCGCCAGACAGAGAGAGAAAGACGGAGAGATAGAAAGCAGGAAATCACCCCCCGGGGGGATGGCCACGCCACAATCCCTTCTCCTCCATTCTCCTCTCGGGATCTTGGGCACGCACGCACACGCGCCCGGCGTGAGTTTAAGCCACCGGGTCCGGGACTCGAACCGCGGTCGACTACGTTGGAGTCCAGCGACATAGCCATTACGCTAACTGTTGGTCCCGAACACTTTTAAAGATATACTATAACAAAAAACGTAAATAGGAAGTATCTCTCATTAGTTGAGCTTAGTATCTAGTCTTCATCTAAAAATAAAAGAAACTTGGGACCAGCAGGTGGTGTGGTGATTAAGGCACTGGACTCCTGCATTGCTGACCATTAATCAATTTCTGGAACTGGTGGCATGCTGTCTCACTTTTCCTCTCTCTTTCTGTGTCTCACTGTGGCAAGCATAAGTGTCCAAAAATGCAAATTAAAAAAATAATAATATTAAATAAAATTGAATAAATAATTCTTAAAATGCAATAAAAATAATTCAAATTTCATCATTTCTGTGTGTTTGTGTGTGTGTGTGTGTGTGTGTGTGTGTATTTCTATATAGTCAATGACAGACTGCAAATATGATGGTGGCACCATAAGATTAGATTAGGCTATTTCATATAGGCTGGATATGCTATAAGCTGTATCATCTAGGTGTGTATGAAGTGCACTTTATTGTATTCATACAACAACAAAATCATCCAACCACAGATAATTCAGAACATATCCCATTGTTAAATGATGTGTAACTTTATATATGTGTGAAACTCCAAATATATTTTAATATTGTATTCAAATCTATTCTTTACATGTAAGCACATTATAATGACTTTATTTTGAAGTGATAAAATACAATGACAGAAAATAACTTTTAAAAAACTGTATCTTCTTTTTGAATACATAAATAGGAGTTAATTACATTTTCATAACTAATAATGGAACTTCTGTAACAGAGATACATTCAAAAATTCATTTATTATAGACTTTATCACAAACTAAAGAGCCCAATGAAGGAAGAAAATTGCAGCATTAATATATTCACTTAAGATGATGCTTGCATGTGATATGTATGCGTGTACATCTATGCATAGCTATATATATTGGAGAAGTCATGATGCATTTTTCCATAGAAAAAAATGAAACTCCAAATATATTTTAATGCTGCATTAAGTTACTGTATTTTTTCTATGGAAAAAATGCATCATGACTTCTCCAACAACCCAATATGTGTGTACATAAATAAGACTTGATTTTTTTTTAAATTACTAGAAGAAAGCATAAAGAAAACTCTGTGACATTAAGCTGTCAATGATTTCTTGAATAGGACTCCAAAAATACGGGTGACAAGAATAAAAATATACAAATGGGAATGCATCAAAATTAAAAGCTTCTATATAACCAAGAAAGCAATTAACAGAGAAAAGAGAAAATGCTTGATTTGGGAGAAAACATTTGCAAACCGTACTTATGATAAGAGTTTAATAGACAAATTATTGGGCTTTCAGAAAAATCAAGACACATTTTTGCCTAGAAAAATAGAAAAACATCTTGTGACTTTTCACACAACCCAATATGTAAGAAACTCAAATAACTCAATATCAAAAAAAAAAGAAAAGCCTGATTTAAAAAATAACCACATAAGGCCTATGACAGCAGGCCCTATCTGCCCGGGACCCATGGTTCATCCTCCCGCCACTTGCCTTTAGACTCAGGTTTGTATTTGGGAACTTTAAGATGAACTTGCACCCCTCCCCACCCCATAGGGAGACTGTTTTAAGCTAGCAGCATTGTCAAACACAAGGCTGCCTGTGAACCCATGGCTCATCCTCTCCCTTACTCGCCTTTGGACCTCAGGTTTGTGTCTTGGGACTTTGAGACAAACTCAAACCCCTTCCAACCCTATCCAGACCAGTTCAAGCTAGCAGGCTGCCTTTGGCTGTAGAGCCTAATGCCTGGGACTCATGGCTCATCCCCATGCCTCCAATTGTCTTTGGATCCTCAGAACTTTTGGCGCTTTGATCACAATGCATGCCACGCGATATTTTCTTTACTCCTGAGGTGAAGCTAAGCTCCTTAGCTCAGTTGGAGGCTCACCACTCTTTAAGAAAAAGGGAGGATTTGGGGTCACCCAGGACCCGTGACAACAGTGCAAGTTACTGCTGAGCAACAGAGAGGCAGACTAGAAGAGAGATTGTCAATTTTCTACCCCTATATACCTCTAAACAGACAAAGGTACCATGAATAAGTTAGGAAGGAACATATAGACTACCAAATGACTAAGAACAATCGCAGAGGCACAAGATATATGAGCAACCAACAATATGTCTCTCCCCCAAGGAAAGATGTCAATCCCACATCACCCACAGACAACACAATGGATGTCATGGACATGTCAGATAAGCAATTTAGAATATTTGTATTGACCAAACTAACTGAGATGAAAGAGAAAAGAGACAATGAGCTCCAGGAGATGAGGAAGTCCTTTCATGATATGAAAGAAGAAATACACACCTTAAAAAAGAATCAGATAGAAATGCTGGGGATGAAGAATGTGATACAGGAAATTAAAACCACCCTTGAAAGTATTAAAAGAAGATTAGATCACACAGAAGATCGAAGATAGAATGTAGAAGACAAAAACTCTGACCTAGAAAAAAGTATCAAGACGATTGAGAAAACAACCAAGAAAAATGAGAATAATATATGAGGAATACTAGATACCATAAAGTGCCACAACAACTGGTATCCCAGAAGTGGAAGAAAATAATAAGGGCATTGATAATTTATTCTATGAAATTCTGGAAGAAAACTTTTCAAACCTAGAAAGGCATTTAAATATCCAGACCTGAGACATACATAGAACCCCAAATAAAATAAACCCAAGAAGATCCTCTCCAAGGCACATCATAGCCAGACTGGCAAAAACAACAGATGATGACAAGATACTAAAATTGGCAAGAGAAAACGTCAAGTGACTTACAAAGGTCATCCCACCAAGCTAACATTGGAGCTCTTGTTGGAAACAAAGCAGGCAAGGAAAGAATGGGGAAATATAGTCAAAATGTTGAATGAAAAACAATTTCAACCAAGAATACTATACCCAACAAGATTATCTTTCATATGGGAAAAAAAAAGATACAAACTTTCTCGGATAAACAAAACTTGAGTTTACCAACTCCCAACAAGCCCTTCAAGAGGTTCTGAAGGGAGTACTATACCATGAAAACTAAAAAGTCAGATGGACATGTATAAGAGAACAAAATCAACCAAGAAAATGGCTCACTTAATGATAGGAACAGGTCTGGAAATACCGATAACAACACTGAATGTTAATGGATTAAATTCTCCAATTAAGAGACACAGACTAGCAGAATGGATTACAGCAAACAAACAAACAAACATACAGACAAACAAACAGAAACCCTCTATCTGTTGCCTACAAAAAAATGTACATTATGGATAAAGAAATACACAGGCTAAAAATGAAAGACTGGAAAAAGATATTGCATACAAATGGAAATAAAAAAAGGGCTGGAGTTGTGAAACTGATTTCAGAAAAAATAGGCTTTAAGACTAAGACTATAAAAAGAGACAAAGAAGGGCAGTATATAATAGTAAATGGGTTAATTCAGCAAGAAGACATAACGCTTATAAATATATTTGCACCCGACACAGGAGCATCTAAATATGTGAAGGAAAAACTGCTGGAGTTAAAAGGAGAGATAGGGAGCAGCACTATAATTGTTGAGGATTTCTACACCCCATTATCTCCTTTAGACAGATCTAGACAAAAAATAAGTAGAGCGCTACAGGACCTAAATTATAACATAAATCAAATGGGCTTGATAGATATCTATAGAACTTTCCACCCTGAGATGACAAAATATACATTTTTCTCAGCCTGGCATGGAACCTTTTCGAAGATTGACCATATCATAAGACATGAATCAAGCCGTGACAGATTTGAAGGCATAGAAACTATATCTAGCAACTTCTCTGACCATAATGGAATTAAACTCAATATTAATTTTAAGAAAGACCTTCAAAAATACACAAACACATGGAAACTGAACAACCTACATCTGAGTGACTTCCTGACTACTGAAAAAATTAAGTCTGAAATAAAAAAAAATTATAGAAACAAATGACAATGAGTACATGAGTTTCTATAATCTATGTGACATGGCAAACACAGTCATATGAAGGATATTCATAGAAATTAGTGTGCATAAGAAAAAGATGGAAAGGTGACAAATAGAAAATCTAACATCATGCCTCAGGGAGTTGGAAAAACAACAACAACAAAAAAATGCAAGTATAAAAGAAATAATAAAGATTCAAGCAGAAATAAATGAAATAGAAAATAAACAAAACATACAGAAAATAAATTAAAGGAAAAGCCGGTTCTTTGAAAAGATGAATAAGATCGACACACATTGACTAGAATGATGAAGAAGAAAGAAAGAAACCAGATAAATCAAACGTGATGAAACAAGCAACATTACAACAGGCATAATAGAAATATAAAATATCATTAGAGGATACTATGAGTGACTGTATGCTAACAAACAAGAGAACATGGAGGAGATGGGCAAATTTCTAGATGCATATAATCTACCTATTAAATCAGGAGGACATAGAAAACCTGAATAGACCCATAACAAGCCATGAGATTTAATCAGTAATAAATAACCTCTCAACAAAGAAAAGCCCAGGTCCAGATGGCTTCACTTCTGAATTCTACACAACTTTTAAGGAAGAGTTAAACCCTATACTACTCAAATTATTTTTAAAGATTCAAAAGGAAGGAAACCTTCCAAATTCATTTTATGAAGCCTCCGTCATCCTCATTCCCAAAACAGACAAGGACATGACAAAAAAGAAAAACTACAGACCAGTATGCTGATGAATACAGATGCAAAAATTCTCAAGAAGATACTTGCAAATCGTATCCAACAACATATAACAAAGATTATTCATCACAACCAGGTAGGCTTTATTTCAGGAATGCAAGGGTGGTTCAACACTTGCAATACACCATATTAACAGAAAGAAAGATAAAAATCATATGATCATTTCAATTGATGCAGAGAAAGCATTTGATAAAATACAACATCCTTTCATTATAAACACTCTCAGTAAGATTGGTATAAAAGGGTCATTTCTCAAAACACACAAAAAAGCCATATATGAAAAACCTATAGCTAATATTATACTGAATGGGGAGAAGCTAAAAGCTTTTCCACTAAAAACAAGGCTGCTCCCTTTCTCTGCTGCTCTTTAATATAGCGCTGAAAGTCTTAGCTCATGCAATCAGAAAAGAGAACAATATAAAAGGCATTCAAATGGGCAAAAAAAAAAAGTTGAAAATATCTTTATTCACAGATGACATGATGGTATACTTAGAAGACCCAAAAGTTTCCATGAAAAAACTTCTCCAAGTAATAAATGAACACAGTAAAGTGGCAGGATACAAAATGAATATCCAGAAATCTATAGAATTTCTATATATGAACAGCAAGTTGACAAAGTAGAGCTGAAGAAAGGAATCCCTTTCACCACAGCCACAAAATGTATAAGTTACCTTGGGATAAACCTAAGGAAGTCAAAGATCTTTACTATGAAAATATTTTTAAAAGTATTGAAAAGGACATAAAAAAGTGGAAGGACATCCCATGTTCTTGGATTGGAGGAATTAACATAATCAAAATGGCAATTATACCCAAATTAATCTACATATTTAACGCAATTATAATCAAAATACCAGAGCTATTCTTCACAGAGCCAGAAAAGACAATAATAGAATTTGTCTGTAATCATGCAAGACGTTGTATTGCCAAGAAAATCTTGTGCAGGCAGAGTGGAGTGGGTGGCATATTACTCCCTGACCCCAAGATATACTATAAATCTGTGATAATCAAAACAGTATTGACATAGAAACAGACAGGTGGACCAATGGAATAGAATAGAGACCCCAGAAAGAAACCCCAAAGCTTATGGCCAACTGATTTTTGACAAAGGATACCAGTCAATCCATTGGGAAAAAGAAAACCTCTTTAACAAATGTTGCTGGAAAAACTGGGTATCCCCCTGCAGAAAGATGAAACTGAACCCCCATCTTTTAACATTAACAAAAACTAACTCGAAATGGATCAAAGATCTGAACCTAAGACCTCAAACTATAAAAACTACTGGTGGAAAATACTGGGAAAACTCTGGGTGACATTAGGGTAGGCAAAGACTTCTTGAATAAGACTCCCAAAGCACAGGGAATTATCCCTGAAGAAGACAACTGGGACTACATCAGACTAAGAAGTTTCTGCACAGCAAAGGACACAGTAATAAGTGTGAACTGACAACCCTCAGAATGGGAGAACATTTTTGTAAAATATGCCTCAAACAGAGGACTGATAACCAGAATACACAGGGAACTCAAGCAGCTTATTCAAAACAAACAAAATGATTAACCCAAGTAAAAGAGGGAAAATGAGTTGTACAAAAATCTCTCTAGGGAAGACACATGAACAGCCAAAGAGCATTTGAGGAAATGCTTGACATCATTAGGGAGATGCAGATTAAAGCCATGGTGAGATGCCACCTAACTCCTGTAAGAATGGTGAAGATTCAAAATATAAAAAGTGATAAGTGTTGGCAGGTATGTGGTTAAGGGTAACTCTCCTACATTATTGGTGGGAATGTAAACTGGTTCAGTCACTGTGGAGAACAATATGGGGTTCCTCAAAGATCTACAAATAGAACTACCATTTGATCCAGCAATCCCACTTCTAGATATCTACCCAAATGACAGGAGAATGCTTAGTCAGAATAGTGCTTGCACATCAATGTTTATTGCAGCACTATTTCATGATCACTAAGACATGAAACTAACTCAAATGTCCACAACAGATGAATGGATTGAAAAAGTGTGGCATATTACTCAGCTGTACAAAACAACAAGACCCCAGCATTTGATAGAAAGTGGTTCGATGTGGAGGATCTATTGCTGAGTGAAGGAAGCCAGTATATCAAAGAAAGATATTTTATGTATCCACTTAATATATACCGGCTATCCACACTTTATGTTAGAGATCAAAATTTTGGAAGGCATAAAAGCAGTGAAAATAGTTATGGATGCTGAAGACAGTGCGGAATGGGGTGGGAGAAGGGAAGAATATAGAGAGGGATAGCAAGAGAATAAATGGAGAGGCATGACATTAGTGGGACACAGAAATGGTTTATTACCTGATGATGATAACAGGTATAGTATTTTCTACTGGACTGGCCTGAGAAGTATTTCATGTGGTAAATGCTTTTTACAAGCAAAATGATATATAATAATTGAATATTTGAAAAAAATAATAATAATCACAATAATAATAATCTGAGAAAAAAATGATGGAAAGCTATTTGAGGATGTTGATGTGGATAGTAATGTCTTTGTCTTAACTGATATTTAAGTTATTCCTCCTGAAAAATTTCCTTCTTGTATTCCTTCTGATTCAATGTAATATAAAATAAGATTATGATAATAATAACTAAAAATAAATAAATGAAAAAAATGACCATAGAAGGTCAGCTAGTAGCATGGTGGTTAAAGCAGTTGGACCCTACAAGGCTGACAACACGGCTCATGTCCCATACTCAGTGGCTTGAAAAACATGCAGGGCATGTGTGAATGTATGTTCAAAATCCTGAGAAAAGATGAAAGAGAAAGAACTGTGGTGCAGCCATCCCAGATGAGGGATGATTTTTCACTTTCCCTCTTTCTATTTAGCAGGGAGCACCTTAAAGTGGATACAGTCTTTGGGCTCTATTGCTACAGGGCATGCAAAAGCTCTAAACAAAGACATAATCTACTGCTACTGATACAGATACAAGAAACCTGAGCCAGAGAAGGCCAGGAGAGGCTTGTTTAGAACTGCAAGGTCCTCCACAGTTAGAGCACTCAGCACAGGGGACCAGGATGGCATAATGGTTATTTCACTAGACTCCCACATAGTCGACCGAGGTTCAATGCCTAGAGCCAGCATCTTAAAACTCATGCCACGGAACCAGTGGGTGGTGTAATGACTGTGTCGCTGGACACCCATGTAGTCCACTTCAGTTCAGGTCTCAGACCTGGTGGCTTAAACTCATGCCAGGCGTGTGTGCATGTGTTGCCCAAGATCCTAAGAGGAGAATGGAGGAGAAGGGATTGTGGCATGGCCATCCACCCTGGCGGGTGATTTCTTGCTTTCTGTTTCTCTGTCTCTCTCTTGTCTTTCTGGAGAGCGCATGCACCCTATAGCAAAAAACCTTTCCAAAAACCAAACAAACAAAAAACTCACACCAGGCACCTGCGAATGTGTGCCCAAATTCTCAGGAGAAGAATGGAGGAGAAGGGATTTTAGCGTGACCATTCCATGGGGTGGTGGGGGGTGATTTCTCACATTCTCTCTCTCTGGTGAGCATATACACCCTAAAAAAAATTTCACATGCCCTATAGTAAACTAAAGAAAGAAGAAAGAAATGGCCACACTCTCTGAACAACATTCTCAATAAAAGATATTCAGATGGACATACTAGAGGTATATGAAAAAAATGGCCAACATTTTTTTTTTCTTTTATTGGAGAGGTTTTTGCTATAGGGCATGTGCACTCGCCAGACAGATAGATAGAGAGAGAGAGACAGAAAGCAAGAAATCACCCCCCAGAGGGGATGGCCATGCCACAATCCCTTCTCCATTCTCCTCTCAGGATCTTGGGCACACATGCACATGTGCCCGGCGTGAGTTTAAGCCACCGGGTCCGGGACTCGAACCACGGTTGACTATGTGGGAGTCCAGCAACATAGCCATTACGCTAACTGCTGGTCCCAGAAATGGCCAGCATTTCTAATCAGGAAAATGGAAATTAGAACCACAAGAAGAAATCACTTTGCATTGGTTGGATACCAAAACACACATCATAAGAAGCCTTGATATGATATGAATAAAAGAAATCATTGTATAGTGTTGGTGGGAATAAATAATAGTATAGCCAAATAGTATGAAGGAAAATATTATGGAAGAACCTCACTAAAACAAAAATAGAATTACCATATGTTTCAGCATTATCACTTCTAGGTGTATATCCAAAATAATTGGAATTGATATGTCAAAGAAATACTTGTATTACAGTGTTCATTCTAACAATATTCACAGTAGCCAAGATATTGAGTCAATCTAAATGTCTTTCAGTAGATGGATGAATTAAAAATATAGTATATAAACACAACAGAATATTATAAGCCTTAGAAAAAGAAAGAAATCTTTCATTTAAGACAACATGAATGGGAGCAAGCAGGTGGAGTGGTGGTGAAGGCGCTGCATTCCCACATGGCCAACCACAATTCGAGTCCTAGACCTGGTGGCTTGCTTTTTCAATTTCCGTTGGTGTCTCTCTCTCTCTGTCTGGTGAGTACACGTGCCCTATACCAAATTTTTTAAATTAACAATAAGTAATACTTAAATAAGTGGTTCTTGGGGAGAAATGTTCACATATCGAAATGGTCTCATTGTAAGCCAAACAATATGATTGAAAGTATATACAAATAATAATAATAATAATAATAATAATAAATAATGTGAAAAAATAAAAATTTAAAAAAAGAGATAGGGAATCAAGGATGGGAAATATGTATATAGGAAACAAGAAATGGAAAATTATTTGCTGACGGTAACATGTATGTTGATGTGCTTGATTGAGACAATATACAGTGTACTCTAGATGGAAAATCTCACTTTGTATGCAGTAATGATGTACAGTGAATTAATGTAAATAAATAAATTTAATTAAAAAATAAAAAAATAAGTGGTTCTTTAATAAAAACGAACAATATGGATAGAACAGGAAGACATCAGGCAATATTAAATAAACCAGGCATGAAAAGACAAATACTGAAATACTATATGATCTCACTTATTTGTGAAATATAAAAAAAAAGAAATAAATCAACTTTGTAGACACAGAGACTAGAAAGTTGGTTACCAGAAGTTGGAGGAGAGAAGGAGAGGAGATAGAAGAAGGGGAATGTTGATCAAAGGGTACAAAGTTGTAGTCAGACTTTAGGAATAAAATTTAGTGGTTTATTGAACTGTATGGTGATCATGCTTAATAACTAAAGTTAATAATAATTTGAAATTGCTTAAATAATAGATTTTTTTTAGAGAGAGATTCTGCTATAGGGTGCATGCACTCACTGAGAGACAGAGAGAGAGAAAGAGAAAAATCAACCCCCCCCCCCCCCCGGGGAAGTGGCTACACCACAATCCCTTCTCCTTCATTCTCTCCAGTTTTGGGCAGGCGTGTACACGTGTCCAGTGTGAGTTTTAATTCACCAGGTCCAGGATTCGAACAGCAGCTGACTACATGAGTGCCCAGCAACATAAACTATACCATCTGCTGGTTGCAAAAAAATAGATTTTAAACATTCTTACTGCAAAAACATTAGTTGGTAAGATAATGAATATGTTAATTAGTTTGATGTAATCTTGCTATAGTGCATAGATAGGTCAATACACCCCACTGTATTTCATAAATAAACACATTTATTACTGTTAATTTAAGATAAATAAAAATAATTATCATAGAATCTAGCAATTCTACTTCTGAATATATATCCAAATGAAGTAATACTTGAATAGCTATGTGTACCTTCGTGTTAATAATAACTTTATTCATGATGGCCAAAAGAGTGACTCCAGTGTTCACTAATAAATAAACAAAACATATCTTATACTTATTCAGACTTAAAAGAAAGAAGTTTCGAGGGGACCAGAACCTGAAAGGAGAGGAACAGTCTCTGTCCAGACAGAACAGCCCTTCTTCCAGAGACAGACAGCTTCATGGTCCTGCGATCTAGCCATTTTGGGAGAAAGGAAGATGTCCCACTGATAACTGGGCCTCCAGCATACAAAACTCGTGTGATTGAACTTCCAAGTGTGGGAAGAAACCGAACATCCTCTAGATGACTAGAAATTGCTGCAGGACCAAAAGAAACATGGGGAAGCAGGAAAATACCTCTCCCACAAGGGAAAAGGATAGCTCCTCTTCATCCACACACAGTTCAATGGAAATCATGGAAATGTCTGATAAAGAATTCAGAACATTCATAATGGCAAAGCTAACAGAGATGGAAGAGAAGAAAGACAAGGAACTGCTGAAGAGGAAGGAGAAAGGAGTTGAAGAGTTCCAGGAGGTGAGGAAATTCATGCAAGATCTAAAAGAGGAATTTCACACTTACAAAAGAATCAGATGGAACTGTTAGAAATGAAGGCTATAATACAAGAAGCCAAAATCTCCCTTGAAAGTATTAAAAGCAGACTAGATCATACAGAAAATAGAATCTCTAATGTAGAAGAGAAAATGGCTGGCCTAGAAAAATCCACCATGAAGACTGAGAAAATGGCCCCCAAATTAGAGAATAATATGTGAGAGGTACTAGATACAATTAAACGTCCAAACATCCGGACAATAGGCATCCCAGAAGGTGAAGAGACTCATAAGGGCATTGATAATCTATTCTATGAAATCCTGCAAGAAAACTTTCCAAACCTGGAGAGGCACTCAAAGATTCAGTCCCAAGAAATACAGAGGACCCCAAATAGAATCAACCCAAGATCTTCTTCAAGACACATTATAGCCAGATTGACCAAAACCACAGAGAAAGACAAGATACTAAGACTGGCAAGAGAAAAAAGGCAAGTTACCTACAAAGGGCATCCCATCAGACTAACGGCAGACCTCTCATTGGAAACAATGCGAGCGAGGAAAGAATGGGAAAATATATTCAAATATTAAGGGAAAAGCATTTTCAACTGAGAATTCTGTACCCAGCAAGGTTATCGTTCATCTGGGAAGAAAAGACACGAACTTTCCCAGATAAACAAAACCTGAAAGAATTCACCAGCACCAGACCAGATCTCCAAGAAGTTCTTAAGGGAGTGCTATGTCAGTAAAATTAAATGCAGACACACAGAAATAAGAGTTCAAAAACTAAGAAAATGGGCAACTTAATTGTAGGGACAAAGTCTGGAGTTGAGTATTATATCCCAGAGTTCAATCTGGAAGATCGTACCTCAACAGTAACAGAAGAAAGATTTAAGTACATGAGTCTGAACTGATGAAACAGCACTCTGTGACTTGACTAAGATATTGCTGCTTTTCTTCTAAGCTTTGTTGTCCGGTTTTAAGGATTTTTATTCTGTCTTGAGCTGTCACTAGATTCATGTACCTACTATTTGAACAAAATACTAACCTGTTTCTAGGCTTCAAGTTTCAAGGAAATATCCTTACCAGTTCAAAACTGCCTTTCTTGAAACCACCAGCTGAACTTGCTATTGAAAGTAGTTAGATTACTTATGATATGGTGTGGTCAACAAAATGTTGGGGGAAAAGGAATTAAAGACAACTATAGACAGCAGAAGTAGTGTAATAAGAGAGTGGAATAGGGCAGAGGTTCAGACATGGGGTAAAAAACATATATATATATGAAAGTAGTAATGGAATTTTATGGATGATAACATGCATGATTAAGCCACTATGCAGTTTACTCTAGAGGGGAAACCACATTTAGTATGTTGCGATGATGCTCAGGAAATGAATGTAAATTTAAAAAAAAAAAATCAGAGAAAAAAAATACTAAAACTGTTACCAAAATTTAAAGAAAAAACTGTGTATTTGATGACCACAGTAAGCTATATAGCCCCAGCTAGGTACTATTTTATAGTATGTTCATTCTACTCACTGAGGTTTATGCCTAAAGTCAGACATGGGTTCTTGTGTATGTATATATCAGCTGTGCTTGCTATTGCAAATATTTAGACAAATTAAGTTCATTAGCAAATCAATTAAATGGGGAGGGAAAGGCATAGAAAGTAATCATGGATACCAGAGACAATGGGAGGAGGGTTGAACAGGGCAGAGAGCTAGGGATAGGGAATTAAGGATGCCAAAAAAAAAAAAAAAGAAATAAAATACAAAATATACAAGACATAGGAAATGAAAAATTGTTTGTTGATAACACGTATGTTGATGTGCTTGATTGAGCCAACAGACAGTGTATTTTGGACGAAAAATTCATTTTGTATACTGTAATGATGTATAGCATATTAATGTTAAAAAAGAAAAATAAATTAATAAAAATTTAAAAAAAAAGAAAGAAGTTTCTGATACATGCTATAATATGGATGAACCTTGAATATATTATGCTAAGTTTAATGAGTCAATCATGACAGGACAAATATTGTTTAATTTTACTTATATAAGGTACCTAGAGTAGTCAAATTCATAGAGATAGAAAATAGAATGGTGCTTCCCAGGGTCTGAGGTAGAGACTGATGAAAGAGAAAGTTTAGTAGGTTTAGGATTTCAGTTTGGGGATATAAAGATTACTGGAGATGGATGATGGTGATGACAATGCAACAAAGTGGATGTACTTATTTCCACTCAACTGTACACTTAGGGATTAAAGTGATACATTTTACATTATGTATATTTTATCACAATTAAAAAGGTAAATAAAAAGCAAAATTGCAGCAATAAAAATAACATTTATTAATAAAGAATAAAATAAAAGTCAAAAGGAGGAAATGTAATTACATAGAAAAATTATTATGGTATATATAATTCTAGACTTGAGTAATTACATTTAATATCAATATTAATTTATCAAGGCTAAGTATGAAAATTTGCAGACAGGAAATAGAAATTTCATGAGCTAATTAAATGAGCCACCTATTAAGTAGAAGTAAGAATACAATTAAAAGGATGAAAAGTACGATAATGTGCCAAATGATTGCCTGCCTAAGTACGTTAATAGGTAAATAGACTTTAGAACAGAAGCATTAGTTGAAATAAATCGGAAAATGATATGATTAAAATTGAAGTACAGGAGACTAACAAGTGGCATAGTGGTTGAGGTGCTGGATTCCCAAATGGTCAAACAGAGTTTAAGTCCTGGACCTGGCAGCTTGAAATTCATGCTGGGCATGTGTGTGTGCACGTTTAAAGTCCCAAGAAAAGAATGAAGGAGAAAAGATGGCAGTGTGGGTGACTTCTTGCTTTCTGTCTGCCTTTCCAGAAAACACATGTGCCCCAAAACAAAAAGCTCTAAAAGAAAAAAAAAAAAAATTGAAGTACAACTACAAAGAAAATATCAATAAAGTGAACAGCGGCAGAAGTCATAAGAAAAGGACCAACTGGTAAGTCTAGAATTGAGAAATAGAATATTTGAAATGAAAATCCAACTAGAGAATCTAAATGGTAGATTTGACCTGGCAGAAGAATGAGAAACTTGAAGACAGTTTTAAAAATAATTATGCACTCCAAAGAACAGGAAGAAACAAGAGCAAGACAAGTACTCTCAGAAGTTGGTGGGACATCTGGGGCCACCAGGTGGCAAGTGTACTTGAACATGGCCGACTGGGGTTTCAGTTCCGGACCTGGTGGCTTGCTTTCTTACTTGCTCTCTTTCTCTCTGGTGAGTGCATGTGCCCTGTAGCAAGTTAAATAATAATAATGATAATAATAATAATATATAAAATTAGATAAAAGTTCTTTTTTTTAAAAAGGTAGGTGGAACATCATTAAGCCTATCAAAAAATTTTATTATATAAATTAATTTACATATTATGATACTCAGCTGCAAGGAGGATAAACACAGAGGTCCACAATAGACATATTATAAATAAAAATTAGGAAAGACAAAGAGAAAATTCTGAAGCATCAAGAGAGTTGAACAACTAACTCGCCATGCACTAAAAAACCCACAAGATTCCCATCAGAAGTAATGAAGGCCAAAAGGCAGCAGCAAACCATTTCAATGTGAAGGAAATAAAGAGAAAAGCTGGAAATAAAGTACCTTATAGCCATCCCAAATACCTTTCACAAATGAAAGTAAAATAAAGACTCTTCTAGATATACAATGACCTGTTTGTATCACAAACTCCTTATAAGAAGTATTAAAGGTAGTTTTTCAGGATAAAAACAAATGACCTCTGTCAGTAACTTAAATGTAGGAGAGGAAATCAAAGAATCTCAGTAAATGTAATTTTAACACTTTAGTTTCTGTGTTTATTTTTCCAGTGGGCATGTGTAATTGTCAGAGACAGAGAGAGGGTATGAGAGAGAGAGAAAGAGAAAGAAAGAAAGCACCACCTCCCCTCCCCCGTGGAGACTAGCCATGACATAATCCCTTCCCCATTTTTCTCTTCTTTCAAGATTTTGGGCATTCATTTACACATGACAGTGTGCTTTTTAAGCCTCTGGGTCAGGGACTCAAGCCACACTCTCAGCCCTGTGGGATCTAGCTGACTTAACCACAATGCTATAGGCTGGCTCTGTAATTTTATAATTAAATTATAAAAAAAGAATAATGCATATTTCATTTCCCATCTTTACTATGCTAATTTAGAAGAATCACATATAAAAGTATATGTATGATCTGCAAAGTTCATAAACAAAATAGAAAACAAAAGATAAAATGACAGCTATCAATTCAATTAATATTTATGCAACATATGAATGAATTAAATTGATCAAATGTAGATTATCAGATTGGGTTAATAACATCAGCTTCAGTAAATACACATACTGTCTGTAGAAAACGCACTTTGTATTCAAAGATACAAACAAGTTAAAAACGAAGAAATAGGCTCATGGACTGAGCTAAGGGACTCAGACAGATCCCACATGGCTAAATAGGTGTTGAGTCCTGGCCTCAGTAGCTTGAGAGACATGCCAGGTGCTTGTGTGTGCATACCCCAAAATCCCTACATATGAAGAAATGGAGTAGAAGAATTGTGGTATGATCTCGCCCCATTGGGGAGATGCTTTCTTCCTCTCCCTCTCTTTCTGTTTTTCTGTTTCTCATTGGTAAGCGCACACACCCTCTGGCAATAAAAAAGAAAAAGAAAAAAAGAAAAAGAAAAAAATGTAAAGATATGAAAAAAATACCATATGAGTAGCAACAGTAAGAAAGACTGAATTACATAATTTTACTATGTAGTGTTAGTATTAGAAATACTACAACCTTATGAATGTTATCTTCCATTCTCATACTTTATATAAAATTGTTGAAGTTTTAAAAGATTTTATTTATATTTTTTTTTATGAGGGAGCATGACAAAAAAGATCAAGAGATACAGTGAGTAATACCCCAAAGGGTCCACATGCCACAGTCCATCCCCAGTCTCAGCTCACCCAGATCATAGCCAGGCATCCTGTTGGTTTGTTCTGGGAGATCTCCAGATGGGAGCCTTGAACCTTCCCATGTGGGTTAGCCTAGCAGAGGAATCCATGACCATAGTGCCATCATTTGGTCCTAGAAGATTTACTATGTATCAATCCTACTATTTTCTTCATTTTCCCTTGATTTTTCTATGTACTTTTTTATTCACTTTTCAAAAGTTGCTATTGTTTTTGTTAGAGGGCATATACACTCTCCACAGAGAGACAGAGATAGAGGAGGAGTAGAAAGCACGTCCATGGGGAGTGGTCAGGTTATGAGCCTTCCTTCACCATTTCTCTAGCCTGGCAGGGTTTTGAGCACACATGCTCCTGTACGCAGCATGTTTCTAGAGCCACTGGGGCCAAGACTCAAAGCGCAGGATCAGTCATGTGGGATCCAGCCGCCTTAACAGGCAGGCCACAGACCTGGCTTATGCTTTTATTTTTTAATGTTCATGGCTTTAAATTTCACAATTATTTTTAATATTTTTATTACAATGTGTTAAATAATATGCACAATTTATGATTATTTTAAAAAGCAAAAAGTGACTCTTATTTATTCGGGCACAAGTAAAATTATGTTCCCTGATTATATTAAATAGGTGTGTAAAAATCTTGTATTGTTTTAGAAACTTTACAGACTGAAGTTTTGTGATCTCCAATCTCCATTTATTTGATGATGAAATTTTATGATAATATAATATGTCACGGGAAATAAAATCGCTGCATTTAGTGTAAAAGCAGGCATTTTTAGTGACTGCTTATGGTACTTCATGGGAGCAGATCATTCTCCACCATCTGTAGCCTTTCCCAGTGTCTTTCACTGTTTAACAGGGGCTGAGTAATGTGAAAAGATGCTGATAGGGGGACCAGCAGTTAGAGTAATGGCTATGTTGCTGGACTCCCATGTAGTCGACTGTGGTTTGAGTCCCAGACCGGGTGGTTTAAATTCATGCCGGGTGCGTATGCGTGCGTGCCCAGGATCCAGAAAGGAGAATGGAGGAGAAGGGATTACGGCGTGGCCATCCTCCCTGGGGGTGATTTCTCGCTTTCTATCTCTCTGTCTCTCTCTTTCTGGCAAGTGCATGCACCCTATAGCAAAAACCTCTAGAAAAAAAAAAAAATGCTGATAAATGTTTCTAATGGAACGCAGCTGGGGAAAAGTAAACTAGGCAGCTCAACACAGCCTATTCTCACAATAAATCATTGATTCTCAGCTATTTTTTCAAAATGTCTGCTCATTCTGAATATCTGCTTTAATAGAATAAGAAAATAAGAGTAAATGGGGAACAGTCATTTCTTCAAAATAATCACAAAGCATAGTTTTCTAGACTTTGAAGGGCCACCAAATTTATCAATGATGTGTGTTTACATTAATTTTCCTGAGGATCATTATTTCTAGGTAAAAAGAGGGCCGCTAGGTCTGATACTCAAGCCATGGTCAGCCATGTGGGAATCCAGCCATATAGGCCGACTCCTTAACTCCCATTGCCACCTGCTCACCCCTCCAGGTGCAATTTAAATAGGCTATGTACAGTCTGTTACACATCTTTTTAAAGCAAAAACAAATACTTATTTTACAGTCATACTGCACAGTCTGTCTATACTTGACTTATGTAAAATAGATAAATTTAAAATGGGAAAAATACAGAGAAGAAATGTTAAAAATACAGATAAATGTTTAAATTCAGAAAAACATTTTAAATGAGCTTTAAAATGACTCTGAACTCTTTGACCATGCCTATTGAATTAAATCCTATTTACGGCTACCTTTCCCTATTGGGTTTTCTTTTATTTCCTGACACTTTTCCCTTATTCAAGTATGTTGTAATTTACTTTTCTATTGTGTTAGCTAGTTAATGTGTGTATCGTTCTACTGGAAGTAAGCTCTACTATGGCATAAGCGTTTGTATGCTTTATTACATTGTGTATACCTGTTATCTAGAACAATGATTTGTATTTATTTGTGTTTTATTTATTATTTTCAGCTATAAATTTCCTATTGATTAGTGCTTGATTGATAATATTTTTTTAGTGAAGTTCTTCAGGATCTGTTTCACCTGCTGGTTCCTTAAGGTATAAATAAAAGGATTCAGCATGGGAACAACTGAGCTGTACAGTACTGCTACAGCTTTGCTCAGAGCCACACCTTCTTTGGTAGATGTTTTTACATAAATAAAAATACAACTCCCATAAGAAATGGAAACTACAATTGCATGGGAGGAACAAGTAGAAAAGGCCTTTTTCCTTTGCTGGGCTGAGGGGATCTTCAGAATTGTTCTAAGGATGAGTGTGTAAGAAAGAATCACCAAGGCCAAAGTTAGTATGAGTGTGAATATTGCTAAGAAAAATGCCATAAGCTCTAGAATCTCTGTGTTTGTGCACGCAATCAGTAGCAAAGGAGAAGAATCACAGGTGAAGTGATCAATGATGTTGGAGTCACAGAAATCCAGTTGGAGGCCCATAATCACCGGAGGGAAAATAACAAGGAAACCAGCCACCCAGGAGCTGATTACCAGTCGAGTGCAAACTTTGTTACTCATAATGGTTGTGTAATGTAGGGGTTTGCAGATAGCCACATAGCGGTCATAGGACATGACAGCCAGAAGGAAAAACTCTGTCGAACCCAGAAGGATTAAAAAAAATACTTGTGCCACGCAAGCATTGTAGGAAATGGTTGCATCTCCTGTAGCAATACTGATTAAAAATCTAGGAACGCAGACAGTTGTGAATGAAATTTCTAAGAAAGAGAAGTTTCTGAGGAAGAAATACATAGGAGTTTTTAAATGTACATTTGACAATGTTAAGACAATGATAGTCATGTTTCCACTTACACTCAGTAAGTATGTAATTAACATAAAGGTGAAAATCACAACTTGTAACTGTGGGTCATCTGTAAGTCCCAGAAGAATGAATTCTCTAATTGATGTTTTATTTGGCATGGCTAAGCTCAGAATTCTGACAGTCTGCAGATAAAAAGAAGAGTTTGTTCAGTTTATGATATGATTTCAAATGTATTTATTATGCTCTTATTCTTCATTTAAAAATTCTAGTGGATTAATTCATTTGGCAAAGTACCTATAATTAGAATTGCCAGGTTAAATTATTTTTTTTAGTATGAATAAGATTGATAGGTGTTTTACTACTTGTTTGAAAAAGTTTATGTATTTATTTCTTCCATGAGAGACAAAAAGAGGGAAAGAAAGAAAGAAAGAAAGAAAGAAAGAAAGAAAGAAAGAAAGAAAGGAAGGAAGGAAGGAAGGAAGGAAGGAAGGAAGGAAGGAAGGAAGGAAGGAAGAAAGAAAGAAAGAAAGGGAAACCCAATAGGGTCTCAAATCTGTGGTTCACCTCCCACGTCTTCAACCAGCCTTGGATCATGGGCAAGTGAGTGCACAGGGCACTAAGAGAGGTCTATGTCCTTGATCCGTAAACTTTCCTACGTGGGACTGCCCTGGAGAGTATCACGTTCTCCACTGCATCACCTCCTGGCCCCTTGCATAGTATTACTTTTAAAAAGGTTTTAATCTTACCCTTCATAATTCCTTGCTACATATTTTTGATAATTTAGCTGACACACAGGGTTTTTTTGTCTTTTTCTTTTCAATTATAAAAGTAGGCAATAATGATAAATGCTTAGCTTACTTCATTGTTCTTGGAAAAGTTTAAATGAGTTATCAAGATACATAGTAATTTTGAAAAATGTAATAGCCATATATATAAATGTTGTTATTGGAAAATGTAATTCAGTCTTTTCTGAAATGATTCTTGATTTTTACTCATAGCAAAAAATTTAAGAGAAAATACTGAATGTATGGGAAGTTCATTGAAATCCATGCTTCTTATCTTCACAAAAACTTGACCCTATTAGCTCCGCTCTGACTGACAATGACACAAACACAATGTGTTTGACAAGCCACTAATAATAATACAAATCATTACTAATTAACAAGGCCATAACATAAAATTTTCAATCAGACTTCTCAAATATAGTCAATCACATAAATAATGTAAGAAATCAGATTGTATTCCCAGTGAGATAAATAAAATATTTCAGAAAGTTATTGAATGACAATATTTATCAGACTGTGCTTTGAAAAAGAATACTCTGATAACTTTCTTGTTTTACAAGGCAGTGATAAAGAAAAGGAATATCTTACAGAGAAAATAACAATAATAACAGCAATATAGCAAAAAAATGCAATGATTTTTTTTCTTCCTCTTCTTCCTGTTTTAGAAAAATAATCTATTTTATATAGCTTTTACCCTACATGCAACAATCCTCCTGATAGAGTCCATAAAATGACATATGTTTCAGATTAAGAAATTGACATATCGGTGGAATATGTCACTTGCACAAGGTCACATAGGTGGTAAATGCAGATAGAGTAGTATCCACGTTTACCTTCTGTTATACCATTTTCAATGTTTAACACGGCTTCAGATTCAATGTTATTTGATGAAAGAGTTAATGACTGAATAATGTATACGCAAAACTAATTGGTTCCGACCTCAAGATTTAGAGGTTTGTGTCAGCTCTATGAGCTGTATTCAGCTCTGCATTTAGATATTGGTTTATCTGAATCAATCAGTCCTGAGCAAAAGAGACAGCCATAACGGAGGGTGTTGACAAAACAGGAACTACATAGAATGAAAGTTTTATAATCCCAAAGAGGCAGATAGTAAACACTCTGAAGATATTTACCTGGATTGCTCAGCATGATCTATTGCTATCAGCATTAGAAAAAAAGAAACCAGCCTGGTGGTTCTTGAGAGATCCATGAGGGTAGTTGATCTGAAAAGAGAATGAGAGAGTGAGGCATCAGGAGTGTGAGATCCATGAGGGTAGTCTGATCTGAAAACAATGAGAGAGTGAGGCATCAGGAGTGTGCACATGGCAATGAAATGGTGTAGGGCATCCTGTGTCTTACCTGACTGCAATCATACCACCTGAGAGTCAGCTAGAAACAGTGCCTAATACCTTTTTGAAGTAGTACATTTCTTGGCTATGGTAATTTTTAAAATTTCAGCAAAGAACATGATGCAATAATCAACAAAATGACTACATGAGGCATTCCAGAAAGATTATTTGTTAAAGAATTCTATGATGTGGGGCTGGCAGGTGAGGTGGTGGTTAAAGGCGCTGGATTCCCACATGGCCTACATCAGTTTGGGTCCTGGACTTGGCAGCCTGTTTTCTCGCTTTCCCTTTCTCTCTCTCTCTCTCTCTGTCTCTGCCTCATCAAATTAAAAGATAATAATAACAAATGAAATAAATAAATAAATAATTCTTAAAAAAAGAGTTCTGTGATTTAGAAACAGCAATGTGGATAAAGAAGAAATATACTCACATTTATGTTTGTCCTTGATGAGGCAAGTCATAGTTTAAACATATTAATAAACATTTTTCCTGTAATCTGTAATGAGAAAATAATGTTTTAGATATAAAGGGTTCCTTCATTTTTATACCTTATTATCAAACTGATTTATTTTTCTACAGGTACTTAATTATTAAAATTTAAACATACTGTCCAAATCACCCCTTATCGTATACCTATCATTTCTCTACCAATACTTAATCTTATAGGATAAGAATATTCAACCAGATACTTCTTTCTTTTTCTGAAATTTGTCATATGTTTCATTTTTCTGACATTGCTTGCTGCTTTTAGGTTTTTCAAAAGCCTTTCTCCAAAGGAAACAGAAACACTTTATGTATTTTTGGATGTAATGTTAGAGGTGTTTGTTTTTGAGGGAAATATAATAGGTACCTCCTAGGAGACAAAAAACGAAAGCGTCTGCAACACATTTTCATAAACACTAATTTGATTCCCTTGGGAGTCATTAGATATTGGTGGAATATATTTTGAATTCTACCTATAGTATGAGACTATTTCACATAAATCAAAGGGAAAACCCAATGAAGTAAAGATTCCTTGCTTTTGTAGTTTTCAAATTATTCTTCTGAGTATTGTTTTGAGTAAAGAGAGACTCACTCTGGCTTTCTAGTAAATTATGAGATTTTTAGATTTAAAAAAATTTCCAGATTAATTTCACATTTTACATAAAGACCCATCATGATGTATACCATTTTATTTTTAAACAAAGAACTTTTTTTGTCTTTTAAATGTTTCTTCCCTTTGTACTTCACACCCACGCTCTATCACCCACTCTCTACCATCCACTGCCCTCCCTCTGGTGTCTACATTTACACTCTGTACTATCATATCTTCTGTGATAGAGAGCAGATATATGTTACACACTGTGTGGGGAAATAGCAGTGTGTTTCTTTCTTTCTTTTTTTTTTCTTTTTATTTGAGGTATTTTTACTATAGGGTACGTGCTCTCACCAGCAAGAGAGAGAAAGAAGAAAGCGAGAAATCATCCCTCAGGGAGGATGCCATGCTGCAATCCCTTCGCCTCCACTCTCTTCTTGTGATTTTGGGCACACGCACACACACACGTGTCCAGCGTGAGTTTTAAGCCACCGGGTAACGGACTTAATCAGCAGTCGATTATGTGGGAGTCCAGCGACATAAACATTAGGTCATCTCCTGGTTCCTATAGCGTGTGTCTTTCAAGGTTTCCCCACTTCACTTGACATTAAATCTTCTATATTTATCCACTTTGAATTAAACAATGAGATCTTATTGTTTCAGTTTTGTCTTTTTTTGCTTGTTTTTCCTTTCTTTTATTTTTTTTTTTACATTTAATCACTGTACATCTTTACCACATACAAATTAATTTTCCTAGAATGAATTTTCTAGTAAATTTTAATGAGAAAACATAAATTATGAGATTGGAATTCAATTTGGTACTAAAGAAACACTAATCCTAGATTTAATAGAACAAAGAAGGATGGATGACAGTCATTTTTCCGGTAGAGCTGAGATTGAAAAAGACCATGCATTTTTAGTTAAATAATTAGCAAACTATTACTGATTTCTTAGACTAAATACATTTGTGGATTTAGGAGAATAGATAAACATATGACCCAACACTGGGTATTGATTAGTTTTATGTGAGTTCAGTCATTAGAATAACGGATTCTAGGCTTCAATGAAGTGGAGGTGCCAAATCATGTGGTCCATGCTCTACCATGCTAATCAAAACTAAAACCTACTCGTTGCTTTGATAATAGGGAGCATTTGTGGGGTCGAAGTTATGAAAACAGCAGAAAATGATCTCTGATCATCAGACAGTGGCAAAGACCAGATAAAGCCTTAGACCTTCAGTCCTTCTGGACAAAATATCAGTCTCATATCAAAATCAACCACAGAATCCCAGACTTTTTTTTTTTTTGAGAGTTTTTTTTTTTTTTTTTTTTTTTTTTTTTTTTTTTTTTTTTTTTTTGCTATAGGGCACGTGCGCTCGCCAGACAGAGAGAGACAGAGAGATAGAAAGCGAGAAATCACCCCACAGGGGGGATGGCCACTCTGCAATCCCTTCTCCTCCATTCTCCTCTGGGATCTTGGGCACGCACGCACACGTGCCCGGCGTGAGTTCAAGCCACCAAGTCCGGGACTTGAACCGCGGTCGACAACGTAAAAGTTTAGCGACATAGGTATTACGCTAACTGCAGGTCCCTAGAATCCCAGACTTTTGTATGATATCTAATGCCATGTAATCTTTAACTAATTTTTTTTTTTTGCTTTCTTCCATTTTCTTGTTTCTTCTTTCATTTTTATTAAAATTCAAATTAAGGGGCATATACAAGTGAATCTCTAAAAATTATACACCTGAAAATAATACTTTAATCGATTATTGTAGGCTCACGGATTAACAATTAATAAAGAAAAAATATAATTACATTGAACTTCAAAATTAAAAACTTACATTCTGAGTACAGAAAATAAAGTGAATTCAAAGAACCCATTACCCAACTGGAAAAATCTTTAACCTGGCAAAAACACAGAATCTATTTATTTATTTATTTATTTGTTTGTTTTTGAATTTTTTCCATAGGGCACATGTGCTCACTATAACAAGAGTTAGACAGAAAGAGAGAGAGAGAAAGTGAGAAATCACCCACCAAGGGGGATAGATACACCACAAAGATACACAACAATCCCTTCTCCTTCACTCTCCTCTCCAGATTTTGGACACACACACACCTGGCATGATTCTCAAGTTATCAAGTCTTGTAGGATCCAGTGCCTTAGCCACCACACCAATTACTCCCCAGAATCAAATCTTAAGAATAGCAAAAATACTCTACCTGAATAAAATTTTTATTTACTGACTACCTAGGTCTACTCTCTATTAAACAAAGTAGTACTTCAATACTAAGTGTATTTTGTTAAACTGTTTTATTGTTGTTGTTGTTGTTGTTTTGTTACAGAATGTGTGCACTCACCAGATGCAGAGAGAGAGAAAGAGAGAATCAAAGACAAAGAGAGAAAGTAAGAAATCACCCCCCAGGGAGGATGGCCATGCCACAATCTCTTCTCCTTCCCGGATTTTGGGCATGCACTCACACTCACCGATATGTCTTTGAAGCCTCTAGGTCCGGGACTCAAACTATGGAGTAGGCCATGAGTGATACAGAGCCTTAATCTCCATGCCATCTCCTGGCCTGTAAATGTTCTTATTAAACCTACTTCCATGTTGATGTAGCATGACTTTAAATAAGGATATTTTATGAGTATTGATACTTCATGATCAATGAGAATAGCGTAATATTCAAGATTTTTTGGGTGAGCCAATTTTCTAAAAAATTCTGCTTTTGATATTACTCTTATTGTCATATCAGATTGGTTTACCTATTTGTGCAGGTTTAGCTATTTGCCATAATAGCCTAGATGTGCTGTCACCTAGCATCCTTCTTTAAAATATGTTAATGTCCAGACAGTTTTTTTGAATTTGTAAATTCTCACATGGTTCCATATTCTTCAGAGGCTTCAATAGTTTTAAATAGAATAACATTTCCACAGGATTGGCTTATCTGTATTCGCCCCAAATTTTTCTTATAGGATTTCTACGAGAAGATATTTCCACTTTTCATGACCTCTTCTCTTTGTGGACATAGACATCCTTTTTTCTTTTTTTGACATTTGCTTTTTATGGTGGGTATTGACATTCACCTTGTGTAAAATTCACATTGTTTAAAACTAAATACATAAAGTATATTACATATTTTTCTGACATAAATACAAAATATTGTGTAGTCCTATACATCCCCAAATATTCATGTTCTAACAGAGAAAATTATTTCTTGACACTACAAAAATATTATAGTTTAAAATTTTCCATCTAGGAGCTAGCACCATAGCCTCGCTGTTAAGGAAGACAAATCCCACCTGATTGATCATGGTTTAACTCGTGGCCCTGGCAATTTGAAAAACTCCCTAGGTACAGAAGGGATTGTGGTGTGATCCCGCCCCATTAGGAGCGCTTTCTCTCTCTCTCTTCCTCCTTCTGTTTCTTTTTGGGGAACACATGCACCTTTTGGCCATTAAAAATTTTTACTCTATTCATAGTTGTGAATAATTAAGCCATAATTGTGGCTTAAATTTATCATTACTTATATCTTACATAATTGATATTATTTGTATTAAGCATAAACATACATTATTACATAGAAAAATTACATTCCTGAGATAACCTTCTGGCAATTAAAATTTTTTTCTTCTATTCATATTTGTGAATAATCAAGTCATAACTGTGGTTTAAATTGATCATTACTTAATATCTACATAATTGAGGTTTTTTCTATAAAGCATAACATACGTTATTATATAGAAAAATTACATTCCTGAGATAATTCTCCAGTGCTATTTACCTTAAAAATATGATTGAGTTAGTCAATGCCTTTTTCTAGTGGCTTTTAACTAGTATAAACTTAAAGGGTTTTCAGAAGTCTTGGTGTAATGTTTTGCCCCTTTTTCCTTGTATTTGTAACCATATATACATTCTGTGGATAGTAAAGAAAATCCCTAGATATCATATACCATGCTCACAAGAAGGATATGCATATATCCTCCCATATTATACATCCAACAAAATTTTTTTAAGGGTGACAGGGATTTGGCATGGTGGTTAAGTGTTTGACTCCCACATGGCTGATGCAGTTCAAGTTCCAGACCTGGAGGATTGAAAATTAAACAGGTGCACGTGTGTGTTCCCAAAACCTAAGAGGAGAATGGATTGGGGCATCACCATCCCCTCTGGTGGGTAATTTTTCACTTTTTCTTTCTCTGTCTCTGTCTCAGTGAGGGTACATGCCCTATAACAAAAAAAAGAAAAGAAAAGAAAAGAAAAAACTTAAAACTTTTCTGTGAAGCATTTGCACTCACCAGAGAGAAAAACTTAGAGATAGAGAGGGAGAAAATGAGAAACATCCCCCAGGGAAAAGGACATGCAGCAATCCCTTCTGTTCAATTCTCTTCTCGGGCTTTTGGGCACACAAGCACAGACACCCATCATGGTTTTCAAGCTGCCAGATCAAGGACTCTACCTTGCATCGGCCATGTGGTATCCAGCCTCCTTAGCTTCCACGCAACACACGGGGAATGGCTAAATGACATTTAAAATACAATTTTATTGTATATTTTAATATTATTTGTAAATTATATTATAAATTTTACAATACTTTTTTTTCCAAAATTGTGTTTTAAACATTTATCATCACATTTCTCCCATTTGCCCATATGCTTGAATCATAGCCACATCAACAGATGCAAAGCAAATTCACATTTACATAGACTCTCCAAAGTACCAATTGA
The DNA here is from genome assembly GCA_026018925.1 of Tupaia tana. Taxonomy (NCBI): domain Eukaryota; kingdom Metazoa; phylum Chordata; class Mammalia; order Scandentia; family Tupaiidae; genus Tupaia; species Tupaia tana. The sequence continues at coordinate 160,356,173 of JAKSZU010000006.1, read as the reverse complement.
AAAAAATGGTTATAGAGCAAAGGTATTGGGGACTTACAGAGATCACAAGCACACTTGTAGTAAAATATAATTCTTGAACAGCAAGGACATGGAGTTCTCTGGTGCCTAAAAGAATTCAGTGTATTTGCCAGTGCTAACTGAATTAATTATTAACCTAGTAAAGCACTTTTGACCAGCAGATTTAATAAATAATTTCATTGAGATGTATACATGCAAATATCAAATGACTATTTTATACTTTAAACATTAAAATTTTCAGATTGAACAGGTTAATTTTAGCCTGGCTTTGATTAAATGTAACCTTGTTTCTATAAATGCCTGTTTTAAGAAATTGATTTTTTAAATGAAAAGACAATCCAAAAACTGCAAATTCAAATGACTAATACAATAAAGAATTCTGATAGTAAATTAAATAATTCATGTGTTCATACAGTAGTTTATGGAGAAGAAATGGATAAGTACAAAATTAAATTTCACTCTTTTAAGTGTAGAGACATATTAAAAGCTCCTTGTAGGAAAGATTTATGTCAAAATGTGGAATATATAGACATACTAACTCCCACACTTTCCTATGTATAAAAACAAACATACTTTTTTAAAGTAAGAAAGAATATCAATGATGGAAAGCATTTTAGGTATCATCACTGTACCAAGATTTTGAAACTATGTAAGAAACAGAAAACATAAGATTATAAATAGCAAGAAAGAATTAAAAGAGAGAAAATTGAATTTCATGAAACCAAAGAAAAGTAAGATTTTCCAAGGGATGCTCAGATAATTTCCAGCTTAGAATCAGCAAGTTAACAGAAGCAATGAGCTACAGAACAAACATTAGCATAGTTCATTAATGATGCTTTGCAGTGAAGGTATTGGGGATTTACACAGATCACAAGCACACTTGTAGTAATTTTGGTATTTAGGCCAAAAAGGCATTAAGTGAGAATTGTTATATTAAAAAATAAAATTACCAAAGGAGCAATAACACCTATGCCCCAAGAAGTATAGTTCAGCATTTATACTGTAAAACTAAAGGAGATATAAGGAAAAATAGATGTATATTAGAGTTGGGAAAATTTACCTCATGAGAGAGTATATTTTAACACTTCTCACACTTATGTACTGTATAGATCATTTTTCAGAAAAATGTGATGATGTGGGACCAGCAGTTAGCGTAATGGCTATGTTGCTGGACTTCCACGTAGTTGACCACGGTTTGCGTCCCGGACCCGGTGGCTTGACACTCACGCAGGGCGCGTGTGCGTGCGTGCCCAAGATCCCGAGAGGAGAATGGAGGAGAAGGGATTGCTGCGTGGCCATCCCCCCTGGGGGGTGATTTCTCGCTTTCTACCTGTCTGACTCTCTCTGTCTGTCTGGCGAGCACATGTCCCCTATAGCAAAAACCTCTCGAAAAAAAAAAAAAAAATGTGATGATGTCTTTCACCCAGGTTTTGCTTGGTGCCCAAGGAGAATGTTCTTTAATGGTTAAACTAAATTCTGGCATTCTTGTTATATGTCACCCTCATTTCTGTGACATCAACTATTCATGCTCAGGAATTTTTCTACACTTGAAAATATATAAGTATAACTGAATTCAAAATGGGATAGAGAATAAAACATGAGGGGAAAAGAAGCTGAATTTAGAAATGGAAGAAGAAGTGGAATAATATTAGTGTTGAGTCACAGAAAAGTTCCATTTAGAGCTGAGACTATGAATTTCTTTATGATTAAATTTTATTCAAGAAATATTTTTTCAACAAGTCTTAAAAGATTGTTTTACCTGCAAGATACTCAGGTTACTCAGGAAATAAAAAGATATAGCATTGTGGCCATGAGTGTGTTGAGCACTGCTATGCACTTGGTGAAAGCCATTCCTTCTTTAGCTGACATTTTGACATACATGAAAATGCATGAATCTATCAGGGTGAGAGTAATAATTGTTAGGTTTCCTGTTTACTCAGTATATATGCTATAAATAGGAACATAAAAATAAAAATATTTAGATTTTGATCATCCATTAATCCCAGAAGAATGAATTCTTTCAGAGATGTATGATTTTTCATTTCTCATGGTTGATTTCTGCCTAGTCTATAAATGAAAGCAAGAAAGAATGAAATATCAAGAGCAAGTTTACAATCCACTGGAAAGCATGTAAGGATTATAATGAAACAATAAATAAGCAATCAAGTTGTACTGAATTCTGAAAATGTAAAGAAACCACACACACACACACACACACACACACACACACACACACTGTTTGGTATCTCCCTTGAAGGTAAGTAGTGATTTAATATGGAGTCACTTTATAGATTTAATAAATGGCATCTTTATCAGAAATATTTACATACCAAACATGTTTTTACTTAAAATTTGATTATATTTGTATGAACACTAGGTAAAAAAATCAAAATGTATAATTTTCTGTTTTTAAATACTATTCTTATGACCACATGTTCAGTTTTTTGAAAATTAAACATTTTTTAAGTTTGTTTTTTATTCACCCATAATAACTTACATGTATATGGATACAGTCTGATATTTAGCATGAAAATAATACACAATAATCAAATGAGAAAAATTAGCAAATCCATCATCTGAAATATTTATCATTAGTTTTTATTGTGAACATTTTAAATCCTCTCTTAGCTCTTCTGATTTTTGTTTACTATCGTCACTCTATGGTGCTATAGAACACCTGAAATTATTCCTCTATAAAACTGTAATTTTGTATCTTTGGATTCCCTCTTTTCTCCTACCCTGCTTAAGTTCTAATTATCATTATTTTACTTTCAATAAAGTTTTTAGTTTTAGTTCTTTTATTTCTACAATGTTTCAAGATATTTTATGTCAGGAATGTCAGTCTTGCCTATTTATGGGCAAAGAATTCCCTCTTCTTTTGAAGCTCATTGAAAATCACTAATAAAAGAAAAATTTTTTTTGAGAGGTTTTCGCTATAGGGCGCATGCGCTTGCCAGACAGACAGAGAGAGACATAGAGACAGAAAGCGAGAAATCACCCCCCAGGGGGGATGGTCATGCCTCAATCCCTTCTCCTCCATTCTCCTCTCAGGATCTTGGGCACGCACGCACATGTGCCCTGCGTGAGCTTGAGCCACCAGGTCCGGGACACCAACGACGGTCAACTACGTGGGAGTCCAGCGACATAGCCATTACGCTCACTGCTAGTCCCCAAAAAAGAAAATTTAACAAGAGGAAATGCATACACTTTACTTTAATGTTTTTGTGTATATAGGAGAGCCATAAAATGCATGAACTCAAAATAGGGATCAGAGTTTTGTAGTATAAATACCCCTTATAGAGAGGATAGTGGAGAGCAATTAATGGGACTCATGTTCAGTTGAAGGCTAATTAGTAAATAATTGTTTCTAGAAGCTGAATAAGACCAACAGTAACTGAAAGACAAGGGGCAAGAGGAAAAACTGCACAGGACCAAACTTGTCTGAAGCAGATATAGATTCTCTGAGCAGTCCTTAAAGAAGAGGAATAGGGGACCAGCAGTTAGCATAATGGCTATGTCGCTGGACTCCAATGTAGTAGACTGCGGTTAGAGTCCCGGACCCAGTGGCTTAAACTCACGCCGGGTGTGTGTGCGTGCGTGCCTAAGATCCCGAGAGGAGAATGGAGGAGAAGGGATTACGGCGTGGCCATCCCCCCCGGGGGGGTTGTGATTTTTTGCTTTCTTTCTTTCTGTCTCTCTCTGTCTTTCTGGCAAATGCATGTGCCCTATAGCAAAAACCACTCCAAAAAAAAAAAAAAGAGAGAGGAATATGTGTCCCATGTGTTGAGACCTTTTTTTTTTTTTTAATTTTTTTTTCTTTTTAAAAACATTTACCAGAAGTGCATGTGCTTATTGGAAAGAGACAGAGAGGTAATGGGAAAGCAAACAATCACCCTACATGGAACATTGCCATGCCACAGTTCGTTCTCTTTCATTTACCTCTGCTTTCAGAATTTTAGGCATACACCCATACACACCTGGCATTATTCTAAGCCACTTGCTCTGGGACTAGAACAAAGTCAGCCCTGTGGTATCCATCTCTCTAAACCACCATGCAACAGACTTGAACAAGATCTTTCATTCATCTTGTCTCTGGTTGCTTGATAAGATTCCTAGGGAGGTCTTTAAGACAATTGCTTTTCTATTGGTAAGAAATTCTCAATTAGGTTAGTAAATCCAAGACTGCTCCCTCTTGATCTTGTGGTGGAGGATGAGAAACAAGGGTACACAGACCTTGATTTTATTCTCAAAAATCTCAGCCTGTCAAAGAAACACTACTTAAGTTAATGGTTTTTGATCCCCAACTGTTCGAGCATCAATAATTTAACAAATGAATCAGGTCTATCAAATAAATTTTTGTATAATCCTAAAGAATGAAACATAATTTTTCAAAGTTTTTTTTTTTTTTTGAGAGGTTTTTCGTTATAGGGCACGTGCACTCGCCAGACAGACAGAGAGAGACATAGAGACAGAAAGCGAGAAATCACCCCCCAGGGGGGATGGCCACACCGCAATCCCTTCTCCTCCATTCTCCTCTCGGGATTTGGGCATGCATGCACACGGGCCCGGCGTGAGTTTTAAGCCACCGGGTCCAGGACACGAACCGCGGTCGACTACGTGGGAGTCCAGCAACACAGCCATTACGCTGACTGCTGGTTCCCAATTTTTCAAAATTTTAATAACTTTTCTAAGTGTTTGTAAGTTTCTGAGTGAACATAGTAATAATTTATTACCTTGTAGAAGAGATTCCAATAGCCCAAAGTAAGTGATCTAAGTCATAAATTAATTAGAAAATGGAAAAAAGAAATGAAGCAAGAATTGGAGAATATACTTACTATCCTATAATCCTGTAGTAGCAATTTGCAGGAAGCCCAAAGTGCTCTTGCTTTACTTTCACAAGTGTCAATGTTGAAACTTTTGATACATCCCATAAGTTCTGGATCTATTTCTGCATTTGTTTTTCTTACATAATAACGTCTGTAAGCAGAGTACAGCTGGAGTTCAGCCAGATTGTTCATGTAGGGTGAGATGGAACATGCTGTAGGAATCAGCCCAATAGAAAACCTATTCCCAAAGTGAGGGAGGCTCTGATGGGAAGGTACATATTTTAGTAGCTGCCAGAAGGTGCTACAAGCAGACAACAGCAAAGTATCCAAGAGGTCCTGCAACTGGTTACCCAGGAAAGTGTTGTAGACACAGTGAGCACAGTCTGAGTGTCCCAATCAATGGCAAAGGTGAGAAAGTCTGAAATTTGTAGTACCACAAAGTTTTTCATTGAATATCAATGTCTGTGGTACAATTTTGTTGTTTAGATGAAAAGCAACAGGCTGTTGGTGTGGGAAAGCAACAAAATGTGCAGTTTTGCAACTAGTTCCAGAAGAGGAGTTCTGAGCTAGAGATTGTGGATAGGAATCCCACCCCTCTCCCCCAGAAAAAACAAAAACAAAAACAAAAACAAAAACAAAACAAAAAAAACAGAGTTAGAAGGAGGGCTGGAGGGAGGGAGGAAAGAAAAAGGTGTGTGGGGGGGAAGAAAAGGACAAACAAAATGATACAAGCTCAGAAAAATGTGGGGCCTGGTCAGAATGAAGGCAGTACTTACAGGGAAGCAGGCAAACAGAGGAGAGAGAGTTGTACACTGTTTGTGAATTAAGCGATCCTCTTGGTTCCTAAGAAGGGGAGGCTCCAATCATGAGTCAGATACAAAGAGCAATAACTGGGGAAAAGAGAGGAACCACCTTACATGTGAATGAAGCCAGTGGAGAGAGAACATTCTTTAAATGTATAAGGACTATCTTAAATCATAAAACTCAAGGTCAGGCATTTAGTATCTTTTATTTCTCAAAAGTTCTAGGAAAATAAAAATGTCCTGCCTCTGAATGCTAGGAAAATCTAATACAATATTGTACTACACACTTAGTGTTAAGAAATGATGGGTTGTCTTTCTTTTCTCTTTATCTTCAGGAGGAAAAACTAGGTTTTTAAAATATTCTCTTCCCAAAAGACTGTTTTATTTATATATTTTTCCCTGTCAAAATAGTCTCTGGGGACTCTTGCAGAAACACAGAATAAAATTGTCTCTGGAGAGAGATGATAACAATGAGTGCACACTGAATTTAACTTCAATAATATTAACTATGTATCTTTTAAAAATAATATTCACAAACTGTTATGTGAGAGAGATGAATATTACAAACAACAGTGAGGAAATAACATTTTTTGCATTTTTTTTTTTTGGTTTCATATTGTTTTAACCAGAAATGAATGTCCACTAAGGGAATCAGAACCAATTACGTGTAAACATGAGAAGAAGAATAAAAGAGTAAGAGAACAGGGCCACGGAATGTAAAGTGCATCATTCCAGTGTTTTATGTGAGTACCTATTGAGTACTTATTTTGGGCAAAATGTAGTTAGTAGATAGGCACATAGATTAATACAATGAAAATTTAGAGAATATAATATAAATGTAGAACGGGTGATCTAAAGAGCTCATTTAGTATTTCTTCTTTCACATTATTGTTACCCGAGTCAGATTGCCTGACCATGGGCCATTAACCAAACTATGGACCTGAGGTGTGGTGAAGGAAGGTACTGCTTGACGGCCATGGGCAAGGCAAGGAGAGCAGGCAGCTCATGCTTAGAAGGCCCATTCTCCCTGTAGTTTTCCATGCTTGCATTGTTAAGGGCAAAATTAAGATTAGGTGATCACAGGTGCACAATCTGCTTGATGAGTGGTTCAAAAGCACATGATCTGCCCACGGACATTTGATTGGTGAGGTCTTAGGCTCAATTTTTGTTGATGAAGAGGCAATCATTGGATTTCTGGCATCATTCGTTTTGTGGTCTATGTGTGCTAGTATCCAGCAATTCCATCTTGCAAAACATTTTAAAACTTGCATTGTAAGCTTTTCCTTCATATGGGCATTTTAAATTCCTATATGGTCATGACTCAGGGCCAATATTTATATTGCTTGTTTTAACTTCCTCACAACTCTGCCATAATGCCTACAGTTGAGAAACTAATTTCTATAACAGAAAGGCAGAAAAAAAAAAGAGATTACACCTTCTTTGGACAGGTCCTATGTTGATTCATTTTAATAATACAGACAATTGGGACCAGCAGTTAGTGTAATGGCTATGTCGCTGGACTCCCACGTAGTCGACTGTGGTTCGAGTCCCGGACCCGGCGGCTTAAACTCACGCCAGGCGCGTGTGCGTGCGTGCCCAAGATCCCGAGAGGAGAATGGAGGAGAAGGGATTGCGGCGTGGCCATCCCCCCTGGGGGGTGATTTCTCGCTTTCTATCTCTCTGTCTCTCTCTGTCTGTCTGGCGAGCGCACACGCCCTATAGCAAAAACCTCTCCAAAAAAAAAAAAAAAAAAAAAAAAAAAAAAAAATAATACAGACAATTTTATAATAGGAGTTTAGGGAGCATTGCAAGAGAAAGTGGGTAATGGGCCACCTTTGTAAATTTATTACCATTTGAAGGTAGTTTTAAGGTAAAATATGCCTTCAGGCAATTACTTTCTGATATAGAGAAGGTATAATCAAACTCAGGAGTCTCAAGCCTTAATTGGTTCATTACAATTTAAATGGACCTTCATTGCTAGCAGTTCAGAAAGATACTTTACTTTCACAAGTGTGAAAGTAAGCTCTTGTTAATTAAGTAAAGTATAGCTCTTGTTAATTTTCAGTTTAGGGAACTTCCACTTTCTCTTTAACAGAGGAGGGGAACTGAGTACCAAGCTATTTAGAGGGTTCCTCCTCACTATTACTAGAAAATAAAGTAAGCACAGTATACAAACCATTTTTTAATTTGGCTAAATTTTACCAGTAGACCTCGGAAAACTGTTACATTGCTTTCAGCTACTTAATTGTCTCCTTGTCATTTATTTGTCTTTTCATCCAAGTATATTTTTATAGATGTTGGGTTCATATTATTTCCCCCTTTGGAATTATGTTTGTATTTTTCTGAATTTGCAATAACAGATGAATTTATAGAAAAGAGAGAAAATATCATTTTATGTTATTGTCTTATTTTGAGAGAACTTTCAGAAAGGACAGTGTTTTTAAACCAAAAAATAGTACATTTTCTCACTTTTTGTAATGTTTTGTAACTGCTAAGTTTAATTTGTTTCCTGTCAGGAGCCACCAAATCTTAGCTAAATAATAGTGACCTTTAAAGACGAGCAGAGCACAGCTCTGGTTTGGGCTGATGCTGCACAGCTGGCAGAGGTTTGTGGAAATTATGTTTCTGCCGGAAGAGGCCAGGTGAGGCTTACTTAGACCAAGGGATGCAAGATGCTCCAGGGTTGTATTGGTAAGAGACACCTGGCTTTACCTTCTGCTTCACACACTCCCATTGCCCTATGAAAGAATAAACCTGGGAATGGCTCAGGGCCATGACATTCTGTATCTGAGATCTCCAGTTCACCTGATCCCCGCTTTTCTCTGCTTGTGTGCCTGTCTGTGTGATTGTTCTTTCCAAAATCCACTGTCACTCACACTTTGGGGGGGAAGTCTCCTCCCCCCTTTTTGCTTAACAAGTTTCAGCAAGTGGTGGCATGTGGCACCCAACATGGCTGAATAAACAAAGCCCTGAGAGTGGGAGATCTACGAAGGATACTGCGAGTGGACGTTCCTGAGTGTAGGCCTGGGAAATAATAAAATACGAGACGGATAGAGTAAGGTAAGAAGTGAATTAGCGTTGGGCGTAACAGGGGGACACAGTTGTCTAAAGAGATATGTATGTTCAAAGTTGTTTTGTATGTTAAATGTTAGGAACCATGAAGTTAGTATCAAGCAGTTATAGTAATCCCTTTCTTTGTGCAGGAAACATACCCCTGGTTCCTGGAACAGGGAACATTACATGAAGAAACCTGGGATAAGGTTGGAGAACTAAATAGGGAATGGTATACAGTAGGAAGACCAGATAGCATTCCCACATGTGCTCTCATTATGGAATTTAATTAAGGAATATTTAAGGCAAGACCCTCTGGAAGAGCTGGGAGATTGCTCAGTAAGTGGAAATAGATATCCTTGTGAGAGAGAATTCTTTGTTGCCTGGGAAGTCAGAGGCTGGTTCTGAAACAGGAGATAGCAAAGTGTCAGTGGATAGTAAATCTGACAATTTCCCTGATTAAGCAGACATGAGACTGCAGTTCCTGACCTAGTTATCAAAAGATAAGAGAGCCACAGCCCCTTAGCCCTGTCCACTCCTTGAAAGGCCCACTGCTTTTCCTTAGAGCCCACTGCTCCTCTCTTAAACCCTCCCCCTGATGGGAGCACATGTAAGAAAAGTGTCTTTTGCAACTTACCCATCTTTAGAGAGCATTAAAAGGTGCAACAGAGAAAGGGGAAGACATTTTGGGATTTAAACTAACATGTCCGATCATGGATGTTCCCAATCCTAATAACCAGGAAAAACAATGTCAATAGAAACATGTATCCTTTAAAATTCTAAAAGAAGTAAAAATGGTGTACACACACAGTATGGTCCCATAGCACCATACCCAATGGTATATTAGAAGCAGCTACTTAGCACTTCCACCTAATCATTGGCAGGTGTTAGGCAAGGCATGCTTGGATGGAGGTGATTATCCTTTTTTTTTTTTTAATTTTTTTGTTCATTTTACATATAAAAGCTATTTATTCTTTTTCCACACGGGCATTTATTATTTGCACAGACACATAAAAATGATTCCCTTTTTAAAAAACATACTAAAAATATAGATTAACATCAAAATTACTTTCTCTGACTGGAAAGAAAATGAGCATGGCTATTTCCAGAATAATGATAAACACAAGAAACCAACATATATATATATTATGACAGGTATACATCTCATTTTTGACAAAAATAAGTTCTATTTTTACATTAATGCTTTATTATCAGCTTCTATAATAGATCCTCCAGCCTTATTTACACTTATTATGACATTTCTAGTAGCATGTGAACTCAAAGGCACTCAATTCAGAGGTTATAAAGTCCTGAGTTTAAGTAGGAAACAGGATTCCCAACTAAAATTTGAACATAAATAATTCTAAAGATCGCAGAACATAAAAATGTTTAAAAGTATATTATCTGGTACATAAATAACTTATGACCTATTAATAAAGGTGTACACAATGTCAGTGAGAAAGGACAATGTAAGGCAAAGGAATATCCTCAGAATCAACTGATTCTTTCCTTATTCAAGTTCATTGGAAGGTCTGAAGCTGATTTTTGTTGTTAAAATTCTAGGAGATCTGAAACAATTCATTTAATCTCTTTCTAGTATCTACTTCTTGACCCTTTTAACTTGTCATTACTAAGTTTGCTATTTGCTGAAACATTTTAAAAACTGGCTTCGGTATTCACTAATCTACAATTACTGTTTTGCATAATTCATTAATGCCATTCTTCATTTTAAAACCCAAATGTGTCCCCTCCCCACGCACCATGCTCCCTGCTGCCTGGGCTCAACCTGCCAACTGGGAGAGTTGGGCAGCACGTGACTTGATCCTCTTCACTAAGTTATAACTCCTTAGTTTGTTCCCTGCTCATCAAGAGTTGAAAGTTTGGGGACCAGCAGATGGCAAAATGGTTACATTGCTCGACTCCCACGTAATCGACCAAGGTTCAAGTCCTAGACTTGGTGGCTTAATATTCACGCCAGGTACCGGTCTCTCTGGTGAGCTCATGTGCCCTATAAAAATAATCTCTCTAAAAAGAAAAAAAAAATGCTGAAAATGTGATAGAGGAACCAACCTCCTGAAGTTACCTTCATATGTTCTGATCTGGGAAATGCAATGCTATAATAGGAATACACCTGGGAACTAAGGGTGAAATTTTCTTTGCTAATACTAAAGAATCTATTTCAATGAATAGAAAAGGTGAATACTGCATCAGATAATCAAAAACCAGCACAGAGATCAAAGAAACATGAGAAAACAAGAGGGTAACTCTTCCCCAGGTGAATGCAATAGCCCCTCACCAACAATGGACAGCACAAACTAATTCACAGAAATGTCAGAAAAAGAATCCCAAACATCCATAGTGGAAAAACTCAATGAGATGCAAGAGAAAACAGTTAATACACAGAAATGAGAAAATCATTTCAAGACATGAAAGAGGGATTCCATAGAGAGACACAAAACCCTAAAATGTCTAGATTTCTCTTAGGAGTTCTTTTTTTTTTTTTGAAAGGTTTTTGCCATAGGGCGCATGTGCTCGCCAGACAGAGAAAGAGAGACAGAAAGCAAGAAATCACCCCCCAGGGGGGATGGCCACGCTGCAATCCCTTCTCCTCCATTCTCCTCTTGGGATCTTGGGCATGCACGCACATGCGCCCGGCGTGAGTTTTAAGCCACCGGGTCCGGGACTCGAACCGCGGTCAACTATGTGGGAGTCCAGCGACATAGTCATTATGCTAACTGCTGGTCCCTCTCTTAGGAGTTCTTCTAATCTGACCGGTCACATCTAAATAATGGCCAATGTCCTCTGACTCTACATTATTAATTGGTTTAGTATGTTATAAATATTCCATCTTTTCTATTTGATGCTTCTACAGCATTTTTTAACTGAGAAAATTATCTCAGCTAGAAGCTATGCAACAAGAAGCAGGACTTAGTTTCTAGACATGACAGATGACAGATACTGATACAGGCTCAACGACAAAAACATCTATTGCTAAATGTTAATAGCCTATCTTGTTATGTTGGTCTGTTCTAGAAATATCTTCCATAGCTCAAAATGAGAAACACATGACTATTGTTCTCCAGTGGCCTACTTCTTTCCTCCTGCAGTCTTCTACTCTTCATTCCCTATTATAACCTCCAGGAGAATTCCTGCTGATTTTGGGTATTATCCAAAGATGCAAAATGATCCTTTGGTGCTTCTAGTTACCTACTTCAAATCCCATCATAGAAAGAGAAATTAAACAGAAATGAAAGTGTAATATGATGAATATAAAAGAATATTTTTGTGTTTTTAAAAGGACAAGTTTCACTAAATTGATGGGAAGGAAATACGTGTATTTGAGTGTGTGCATGTGTGTCTGTGTGTGTGTGGGTGACTAAGTTGGCAGTAGAGACAATAAATGATATATTTATGTCTCTATTTATGTGATGTATACCCATTGACTTTGACTATTTTGTTGCCTACGTACTTTGCCAATAAAATGAATAACAAAACAGGACAGATAAGAGTTTATTTTCTGAAAGATAATTCTCAGATACAGATTGTAATTTTCTTATTTCTATTTCTAAATTACACATTGTGTTTGATAGGCAACCTAACTATTATTGCCCGCACTTTGCTGTATTCCCATCTCAAGACTCCAATGTATTTTTTTTTCTCTGAAATATCTTTTTCCTGGAAATTTCATTCACTACTGCTGTATTCCCAAATTCCTCATCACCATAGTAATTGGAGAAAAGACTTTCCTATCACAGTTGTGTATCTCATTTTTTTTTTAATGTATTATTAGTGGTTACAGAATTTTTCCTTCTGGTTGCTATGTCTTATGACCACTATGTTGTCATCTGTAAACCTTTGTATTATACATTTATAAGGAGTACCAAATTTTGCCACCAACTTGTACTGAGTTCTTGGACAACTGGATTCCTGGTCATTTTTCCTTCTCTAATGTGGGCCTTAATCTGGATTTCTGTGGTTCAAATGTAATTGATCACTTCATTTGTGACATTTCTTCTCTTTTGCAACTTTCTTGCTCTGAACTAGAGCTAATCGCATTTTCCTTAGCTGTGATGGCACTCATTATCACACTGTTAATAATAGTCCTTTTTTATTCTTACATCATCAGGACTATTCTAAAACTTCCAAAATCTTTTCCACCTGCTCTTGTCATATGATTGTTGTCTCCATGACTTACGGTAGTTGTATATTTATCTTCATAAAGCCATCAGCAAATGAGTTACTTTAAGCAAAGGGGTTGCTGTGCTCAATACTTCAGTTGCTCCTTTATTAAACCCATTCATTTATACTCCAAGAAATCAGCAAGCTTAACAAGCTTTCAGGGCTATACTCAGAAAGATATTATCTGCTTCAGAAAAGTAATACTATTTATTTATTTATTTATTTATTTTTTTTTTTATTAATTACTTTATTTATTTTTGTATATACTTTCAATCATATTGTTTGGCTTACAATGAGACCATTTCGATATGTGAACATTTCTCCCCAGACCCGTTGATCGAAATATCTTCAACAGATAACACCACACCTCCCCATCCCGTCAATGCTCTACCTCTGTATCCCTTCTCTAAATGTCTTTCGTTGGGCCCCACTCCTCCACATACACCTCATCTGACATTCACACCCATCTCTTGTGTTTGTTCAACTGTTAGTCAATCAGTTTCCGACATAGAATGCAGACAAACGGTATATGTTAAGTGGGGACATACAATGTCTCTCCTTCATAGCCTGGCTTGCCTCACTCAGCAGTACATCTTCCATATTCTTCCACTTTCTGTCAAAAGCCAGGGCTCTGTTGGTTTTTATGGCTGAGTAGTATTCCATAGAGTATATGTGCCACAGTTTTTCAATCCATTCCTCCATACGGGGGCATCTGGGTTGGTTCCATGACTTAGCAATTGTGAATAGTGCTGCAATAAACATCGATGTGCAAGCACTTTTCCAATGAAGGATTCTTCTGTCCTTTGGGTAGATACCGAGGAGTGGGATCTCTGGATCATATGGCAGATCTATCTGTAGATTTTTGAGGAATCTCCAAATTATTCTCCACAGTGGTTGGACCAATCTACATTCCCACCAGCAGTGTAAAAGAGTTCCCCTTTCACCACACCCCCGCCAACACTTATCATTTTTTGTTTTTTTTAATATTAGACAATCTGACTGGGGTTAGGTGGTACCTCATTGTTGTTTTTATCTGCATTTCCCTTACGATGAGGGAGGTTGAACATTTTTTCATATGCCTTTTGGCCATTCGTATGTCATCTTTAGAGAGTGTTTTCTTCATCTCCTTCTCCCATCTTTTAATAGGGCTGCTCATCTTTTTTCCAAACACCTTTTTTAGTTCCTTGTGTATTCTGGTTATCAGTCCCTTATCTGATGCACCATTTACAAAAATATTTTCCCATTCTGAGGGCTGTCGATTCACACTAACTACCGTGTCTTTGGCCATGCAGAAACTTCTTAGTCTGATGTAATCCCACTTGTCTATTTTGTGGACGATGGACTCTGCTTTGGGGGTCTTCTTTAGGAAGTCTTTCCCTACACCAATGTCTCCCAGAGTTTCCCCAGCATTCTCCAGGAGCAGCTTTATAGTTTGAGGTCTTAGATTTAGATCCTTGATCCACCTTGACTTGATTCTTGTCAAAGGAGAGAGGTAGGGGTTCAGATTCATCTTTCTGCAAGTGGAAGTCCAGTTTCTCCAGCACCACTTGCTGAAGAGGCTTTCATTTTCCCACTGGATTGACTGGTACCCCTTGTCAAAGATCAGTTGACTGTATGTTTGGGCACTTATTTCTGGGGACTCTATTCTGTTCCATTGGTCCACATGTCTGTTTCTGTGCCAATACCATGCTGTCTTTATTACCACAGCTTTGTAATATATTTTTGGATCGGGGATTGAGATGCCACCCACTCCATTCTTCTTGTGTAGAAGTGCTTTGGCAATACGGGGTCTTTTATGATTCCAGACAAATTTTAAGATTGTCTTTTCTAGATCTGTGAAGAATGTGTCTGGTACTTTGATTGGCATTGCATTAAATAGGTAGATTAATTTGGGTAGAATTGCCATTATGATTATATTAACTCTTCCGATCCATGAACATGGGATGTCCTTCCATTTTTTTGTGTCATTTTCAATTTCTTTTTTTACCTTCTCATAGTTTTCCTTGTGGAGGTCTTTAACTTCTTTGGTTAGATTTATTCCTAAATATCTTATACTTTTAGTGGCTATGGTAAATGGAATAAGTTTTTTCAGTTCTATCTCAGTCTGCCTGTTATTCGTATATAGAAATGCTGTCGTTTTCTGTATATTGATTTTATATCCTGCAACTTTACTGAATTCATGTATTACTTCCAGTAGTTTTTCCATGGAGACCATTGGGTCTTCTATGTATACAATCATGTCATCTGCAAATAGAGAGAGTTTCACCTCTTCTTTTCCTATTCGAATGCCCTTTATTTTTTCCTCTTTTCTGATTGCGTTGGCGAGGACTTCCAGTACTATATTGAAAAGGAGAGGAGAAAGTGGGCATCCTTGTCTTGTTCCTGTGTTTAGTGGGAAAGCTTTCAGCTTTTCTCCATTCAGGATGATGTTCGCTATGGGTTTTTCATAGATGGCTTTTATTGTATTGAGAAATGGCCCTTCTATGCCGATTTTGCTAAGAGTCTTGATCATGAAGGGATGTTGTATCTTATCAAATGCTTTTTCTGCGTCAATCGATATGACCATATGGTTTTTGTCTTTCTTCCTATTAATATGGTGTATTACATTTATGGTTTTCGTATGTTGAACCAACCTTGCATTCCTGGAATAAAGCCTACCTGATCATGGTGTATGATCTTCTGTATAAGTTGTTGAATACGATTTGCTAGTATCTTGTTGAGAATCTTTGAGTCTATGTTCATCAGAGATATTGGTCTATAGTTTTCCTTCCTTGTCCTGTCCTTATCTGTTTTGAGGATGAGGGTGACAGAGGCTTCATAGAATGAATTAGGGAGAGATTCACCCTTTTGGATCTTTAGAAATAATTTGAGCAGAATGGGAGTTAACTCTTCTTTGAAAGTTTTGTAGAATTCAGAGGTGAATCCATCGGGGCCAGGGCTTTTCTTTGTTGGGAGGTTACTTATTACTGATTCAATCTCCTGGCTTGTTATGGGCCTATTCAGACTTTCTATTTCTTCCTGGCTCATTCTTGGTAGATTATATTTGTCCAGGAATTTGTCCATCTCATCCAGATTATCTTGTTTCTTAGCGTATAGATGTTCAAAGTATCCTCTAATGATGTTTTGAATTTCTACTATGTCTGTTGTTATGTTACCAGCCTCATTGCAGATTTGATTCACCTGGTTCCTTTCTCTCTTCTTAATAAGTCTCGCTAGTGGGGTATCAATTTTGTTTATCCTTTCAAAGAACCAGCTTTTGCTTTCACTTACTTTCTGAATAGTACGTTTATTTTCTATTTCATTTATTTCTGCTCGGATCTTTATTATTTCCTTTCTCCTGTAATTTTTTGGATTTTTTTGCTGTTGCTTTTCCAATTCTCTAAGGCTTGATGTTAGGTGATCCATTAGCCTTTTCTCTGTCTTCCTCTTATGTGCACTAATTGCTATGAACTTCCCTCTTATGACTGCTTTGGCAGTGTCCCAAAGATTATGGAAACTTGTATCTTCATTGTCATTGGCTTCCATGAATCTTTTGATTTCGGACTTTATTTCTTCGGTAATAGTGGAGTCATTCAGGAGTAGGTTATTTAGTTTCCATGTTTTTAGGTATTTTTGAGGATTTCTCTTGAAATTAAACTCAAGTTTAATTCCATCATGGTCAGAGAAGATGCTGGAAATAGTTTCTATGCCTCTGAATCTGCAGAGGCTTGCTCTGTGTCCTATGATGTGGTCAATCTTCGAGAAAGTTCCATGTCGGGGTGAGAAAAAACTATATCTTGTGGTTTTTGGGTGGAAAGTTCTATAGATGTCTGTTAAGTCTAATTGATTTATGGTATCATTTAGGTCCTTGATATCTCTACCTATTTTTTGCCTAGATGATCTGTCCAGAGGGGATAATGCGGTGTTGAGATCTCCAACAATTAGTGTGTTGCAGTCTATCTCCCCTTTCAGATCTAACAATATTTCCTTCACATATTTGGGTGCTCCTGTGTTAGGAGCATAGATATTAATAAGCGTTATATCTTCTCGATCTATAGAGCCTTTTACTATGATATAGTGCCCTTCTTTGTCTCTTCGGACACTTTTTGTTTTAAAGCCTATTTTGTCAGAAATTAGTATCGCAACTCCAGCTCTTTTTTGGTTCCCAACTGCATGGAAAACCTTTTTCCAACCCTTCACTTTCAGTCTATGTATGTCTTTTTCCATGAGGTGGGTTTCTTGTAGGCAACAGATAGAGGGTTTCTGTTTTTTTATCCATTCAGCCAGTCTGTGTCTCTTGATTGGAGAATTTAACCCATTAACATTCAATGTTATTATCGATGTTATAGGGTCTGTACCGACATTTAAGTTAGCCATTGTCTTAGTTGCCTGTTATTTCTTTGTTTCTGGCTGTTGCGTCTTTAGTTTTCCTGGAACAGTACTTTCTTCAGGATTTCTTGAAGAGCTGGTCTGGTGTTGGCAAATTCTTTCAGGTTTTGTTTGTCTGAGAAGATTTTAATCTTTTTTTCCCAAATGAAGGATAATCTTGCAGGGTATAATAGTCTTGGCTGAAATTGTTTCTCTCTTAACACTTTCAGTATGTCTTCCCATTCTTTTCTTGCTTGTATTGTTTCTGATGAGAGGTCTGGTGTTAGTCTTATGGGATGGCCTTTGTAAGTTATTTCTCGTTTCTCTCTTGCCAGTTTTAGTATCATGTCTTTTTCTGTGACGTTAGACAGTCTGGCTAAGATGTGCCTTGGGGAAGATCTTCTGGGGTTGATTCTATTTGGGGTCCTTTGTATTTCTTGGGTCCGGATGGTTCGGTGCCTCTCTAGGCTTGGGAAATTTTCTTCCAAGATATCATGGAATAGATTTTCCATTCCGCTATTAGTTTCTTCACCTCCTGGGATGCCGATTATCCTGATGTTTGGGCGTCTAATAGAGTCTAGTATTTCTCGTATATTATCCTCATGTTTTTTAGTTATTTTCTCGATCTTTTTGTAGTTTTTTTCTAGATCAGAGGTTTTATCTTCTACATCAGAGATTCGATCTTCAGCATGGTCTAATTGGCTCTTAATACTTTCCAGAGAGTTTTTGATTTCTTGTATTATAGACTTTATCTCTAATAGTTCCACCTGATTCTTTCTCAGAGTATCCATTTCTTCTTTCATATCCTGGAAGGACTTCCTAATTTCCTGTAGTTCGTTGTCTCTTTTTTTTTCCAATTCACAGAATTTGGTCACCATGAATGTTCGGAATTCTGTGTCTGTCATTTTGGTAACGTCCTCCATATTTACGATACATGGAGGGGCATTTTCCTTTGTTGGAGACATATTTTCTTGTTTATTCAGACCTGAGGCTCTTTTTCTACCTTTAGCCATTGGAGGATTACTTCCCTTTTAAAGACTTCTTGGGAGAACTTTTGTCCCACGAGAAGTAAGAGTCTTTCCTTTTTGATGGGAATAGCTGTTTGTTGAAGTCTCTCTTCTGTTGCTTTTACCAATGTGTTTTCAGGCTGGGAACTCTACAGAAGTGTCTAACAAGCAGAATCTCCTTTTTTCAAAGGGGATCAGTACTAGGGAGGATCCCAAAGACACTTACCTTCCTAGGAAATTTCAGATATATGATTCTAGACCTGTCTAGTCTGTCTGGCACCGTAAAAAATAAGGAGGAGAGGACAATATGCAATGAAAGGAAAGACAACACAGAAAAATAAAGAAAAAATAAAGAAAAAGATTTCGCCAGAGGCTTGCAGGGGACGCTGTTGCCTGCTGGCAGTCCAGGAAGGTCTGGGGGGAGAAGGAGGGCTAGGTGTTAACAAGAGAATGCAGGGGGGGTCAAGAGAAAAGAAAAAAAAAAACAAAAAAACCGCTTGAAGGAGATCCTGGCTACCTACCTAGAAGGTGGAGTCTGGGGCCTGGGGGTCTGGAAGTGGGGTGGGGGTCAGAGGTGACCCTCCCTCAGTATCCCTTGCTGGCCAGAGGCTTGCAGGGGACGCTGTTGCCTGCTGGCAGTCCAGGAAGGTCTAGAAGGTGGAGTCTGGGGCCTGGGGGTCTGGAAGTGGGGTGGGGGTCAGAGGTGACCCTCCCTCAGTATCCCTTGCTGGCCAGAGGCTTGCAGGGGACGCTGTTGCCTGCTGGCAGTCCAGGAAGGTCTAGAAGGTGGAGTCTGGGGCCTGGGGGTCTGGAAGTGGGGTGGGGGTCAGAGGTGACCCTCCCTCAGTATCCATTGCTGGCCAGAGGCTTGCAGGGGACGCTGTTGCCTGCTGGCAGTCCAGGAAGGTCTGGGCTAATACTATTTATTTTAAAAATTAATATGAAAACATAAAAAACCGAATGAACACTATTTGGCTCTTCTAATTAAGAATTGGTATCTAATATATTATTTGTTTAATATCTATTTCCATTGTACTCATTCTGAGATTAACTGTCTGCTCTTCAACAGGAAAATCTTTGTATATTAGAATATAAAATTAAAAAATTGATTTTCTCTAAAAGCATGTTAGAATAAAATGAATGAGTGGTTTGAATGCATTTTAGAATACAAGTTCTCCAAGAGCTGGCTCTATTAATTTTGAAGAATTTTACTGCACTCTGTTTTATTTAAAAGCCATTTTTCTTTAACACGCTTGTTCTCAAAATTAACTATGCTTAAGAAATTCCAATAGAGCTTACTATTGAAAATAGTGTACAAAATTATTTCATAAAGTGATTTTTAAACTGTCAGTTATAACCATCAAAAGAAAGCATAATTTATTTTCAAATAATCATAGATTTTATTGGTGTGATATTATTTGTGTTTTTGTTAGGGAGATTTTTAAAATTGCAGTAGAGAGTAAAATATAATTTAATGTGTAAGTAATTGATTCCACACAGTTCTTTACAACACCATAAGTGAGTTTAATCTCTTGAATGTGGCAATTGATGTACTGAATAATGGTCCTATATGATGAATATTATTGCCTTTCACATAATTAGTAGTTTTTCACTTTGTACAAGTTTAACATTGTAAGTGATTTTGAACATTAACATCTTAAAATTTAGATGATGTTAAAGTTGAAATTATGTTTTACTTTTTCAAAGTAGGGGTATGAAATTACTTATTATTATTTGCCAGAGGGTGCATGTGCTTGCCAGAGAAAGATAGAAAGAGGGATTTAGAGAGAGAAAGAACCCTCAAAGTAGTGTGGTCATGAAAAAATTCTCTCCTCCTTCTTATTCTTTTAGGATGCTAGGCACACATATACATCAGGTCCAGGATTTGAACTGTGCTGTTGGCCATGTAGCATTTGGCTCCCCTAACTATCAAGCCATGGCTATCTGAAAATTTTTTTCCTCCATACTGTAATTTCAGAACACATATATAATACACACTCCACTTGACCAGATAATATGTGTTTTTTTCCATCATACAAATCAACATGGTGGAAATTAAATAGTAAATGCAAGATTATCTTCCTTATTTACCAGTGGCATTTATTCTTATCCATGTCTGTTGTCTGTAGTCTTTTTATTTATTTTATTTTATTATGTCCTATTTCAGTATTCTTGAAAATATTTGATGATGAGAAAAATGAACATGAATGGATCTAATAAATTTTATTACCATAGGACTAGTGGAATCTGATCTTCATAATAAATTATAAGAAGGAAAAGGATATTTAGAAAGATGTATCTTTAAAAGATAACTATTTCTGTAATATCAAAATAGTAATTATTGTTGTCAGTCTGCCTAGAAAAAAATGGAGAAGATAAATGCATAGGGTAGTGCACTATGGCAATGTCCCATAATTTTCCATAATCTGCACAGTCTCATTAATAATAAATAAAGCAACATATTCTGTCCTCCAATTTCACTTCTGTGTGACAGTATATTTCTAAGTGACTGTAACATAACAACATCCATCTAACATCCTATTTAAATATAACTTCAATACCTGTTCTGAGGACACATAGAGTCTAAGTTTTCTTTGACCTTAAGCAGAAGCTAGTGACTGCTCTTACCAATAGAATATAGGAGAAAAGACATTTTGTAATTCTAAGGGTAGGTCATAAAAGCAATATGTTGTAGCTCTGTCTAGATCTCTCTGTTTAGGGATACTTACCATTGGAAACTAATCACAATGCTGTTAAAAAAAATACCCTAATTGGATCTAAGGAGAGACGATATAGAGAGATGCATACAGAAGAAAACTAAGGCCACAAAATGGACATATTCAACTACCAGACATGTGAGTGAAGGTGTCTAAAGATAATTCCAGCTCTTAGACTGTAAGACTTCCATGAGAGGCTCTGGACATCTAAGAGTAGAGACTGGTGCACACTGCACAAGTTGCTAAGAACAGAATATGTGAGCAAAGTAAACAGCTAGTTTATGCCACAAAGCATTGAGGAAATTATTTTTTTAATTTTTAAATTTTATTTATTTTCTTTTTTATACACATATATTTAACAATATACTTTTACACAGGATGCTAAGAGCACTATATGTTTTACAAAAGGGCTTGAAACATACAAATATTTTATTAATATTCATACCATAGCACATCTAAAACTAATTCCTAAATAGATGCATTACAATTTGTTTAGAATTTAAAGGCTTGGGACCAGCAGTTGGCGTAATGGCTATGTCGCTGGACTCCCACCTAGTCGACCATGGTTCGAGTCCCGGACCCGGTGGCTTAAACTCATGACAGGCGCGTGTGCATGCGTGCCCAAGGTCCCGAGAGGAGAATGGAGGAGAAGGGATTGCGGCGTGGCCATCTCCCCTGGGGTGTGATTTCCTGCTTTCTGTCTCTCTGTCTCTCTCTGTCTGTCTGGCGAGCATACGCGCCCTATAGCAAAAAGAAAACCTCTCCAAAAAAAGAAAAAAAAAAAGAATTTAAAGACTTAATGGCAATAATGAGGGGGAAGAGTATGCAAATTTATTTTACATAACTGATAAATAATTTCAAGAAATAGTAAATAGAATTTAATACAGTCTCATGTACCCTGAAGGAGGTGGTGCCCAATTTGGAGGGGTAATGACTATGTCCAAATAATCTATTTGGAGCTTTTGTGACTGCAGGGTCATGAAATCATTAGTCCCCTTTCTGCTGGACATTGTGCTGCCAATCTCAACACGATAGCCGGGTCTTTTAAGGTCTGTAAAAACACTTGCAAAATTGAAGAGTGTGCCCTTCTTTCTAGCTTCTGTGTAGACTTCTTTTACTAAACTAGTCAATTCTTTCAAGGTTGCATCCATCCAAGTGTAGATCTGCAGCTCGCTGGACGGTGCGTTTCCATGGGAAAACTCGTCCATTCGGTGGCAGCAACCGTAATTGTTGGTGAAAAACTGCAGCAAGAGAAGGCATGTCTTCTCCGGGTCTATGGGTTTTTCCGGGTCCTTCTTAATTTTCTCCTGGGTAATGCGAGACTCCATCGCCATTTTTCTCCTACTGCTCTGCTAGACATTTGCCGTGACCTCCAACCCCTGCAGCGAGCATGAGCTCAAAGATTCTGCCAAGGAGTCTGAGGCTCACCCACCATCGAGGAAATTTCTTTTAAATTAAAGTCTCTTCGCATATAGGTCCTTACGATTGGCACTTTTAAAATAGATATTAAAAATAATTCACAATTCAAAGTAGAAACCTGAGATGGATATCTGAAACTTGACAATTGTGACCATTAATAAGGATATAGCTCATTTTTGCAAAAAATCATAATATTTGGATAAATCATATTTGTGCATTTTACCAGATACAAATTTTACCTTAAAAATAGTTATGAATAATAATAGGACATTAGCTAGCTGGTTGCAAAATGTCAAAACCTTAAATTGACTTTGAAGAAGCCAAATGAGCTAGCTACAGAATAGACAAGCAGGATTATATCACTGCTAGAACACACAA
Source organism: Tupaia tana (assembly GCA_026018925.1). Taxonomy (NCBI): domain Eukaryota; kingdom Metazoa; phylum Chordata; class Mammalia; order Scandentia; family Tupaiidae; genus Tupaia; species Tupaia tana. The sequence goes on along the minus strand of JAKSZU010000006.1, from coordinate 160,333,428 downwards.
TAAATTACCAGACGATTCACAGAATGGGAAAAATATTTACAAACTATGCTTCTGATAAAAGGTTTATAATCTGAATGTATAAGGAACCAAAACAGCTCACCAGCAAAGCAACTAATAATCCAAATTAAAAATGATCTATGAATGTGAACAGATAGCTCTCAAAAGAAGATATAGAGATGGTTAAAAGGCACATGAAAAAATGTCCCATGTCTCTTTTCATAAGGGAAATACAAATGAAATTCACAATGAGGTAGCACCTAACTCCAGTCAGAATGACTATCATACTACCCACACAAAAAGAAATATAGCAAGTGCCCATGAGGATACAGAAAAAGGCAAGTTATTATACTGCTGGTGGAATGTACAGCAACTGTAGAAAACAATAAATTATAAATCTATAAATAGAATTACCATTTGACCTGATAATTCTATTGTATTGGGTATATACTCCAAGGTCAAGAAATCACTCTCTCAGAGAGACATTTCCACATCCATGTTTATGGCAGTGTTAGTCACAGTAGCTAGGATGTAGAATCAATCTAAATGTCCAACAACTGATGAATGGATAAAAAAAAAATGTGGCATATATACATAACGGAATACTATTCAGCCATAAAGAACAATGATCTCCCGGCATTTGACTTAAAATGGATGAACCCAGAATATACCATGATAAGTGAAACAAGTCAGACTAGAAAAGAAAAATACTATATATCTCAGTTTGACATATATCAAGTATTCTTACTCTGTCATGAAAACTAAAGGGCTTGATAGTATAAAAATAGTATAAGTGTAGATACTAATGGTTGCACTGGGATGGTGGGGTGTATTAGGGGAAAAAATTCTTACTACCAGAACCCATGCATCCATAATTTGATTATTACACACTGTATACATCTTTAAGAATCCATAGTGTACCACTAAAAGATGTGCAACAATTATATGCAAACCAGAAATTACCCTCCTCAAAAATATCTCCATCTGCGGGACCAGCAGTTAGCGTAATGACTATATCGCTGGACTCCCACGTAGTCGACCGCGGTTCACGACCTGGACCTGGTGGCTTAAAACTCACGCCGGGCATGTGTGCGTGCGTGCCCAAGATCCCGAGAGGAGAATGGAGGAGAAGGGATTGTGGCGTGGCCATCCTCCCCGGGGGGGGGGGGGGGGGGGGGGGGGATGTGTGTGTGATTTCTCACTTTCTATTTCTCCGTCTCTCTCCGTCTGTCTGGCGAGTGTGCGCACCCTATAGCAAAAACCTCTTAAAAAAAATTCTCCATCAGCGATTGTGGATTTTTCGATTTCTCTTCTTATCTTGTGGATCTTTACCTTATGTCTGTTGATGTTTTATAATGAAAATACATATGCAAGACTTGTATGTCTTAATATATATGTTACCATATTATATAAGATCTTTAGTTATCTCTAGAAATATTTCTAGCTTTTTTTAAAAAAAATATATAAATTTTATTTATTTCTTATTATTATGCTGTAGGGCATGTGAACTCACCAGAATGAGAAAGAGAGAGGGAAAGTGAAAAAGCAAGACACCAGGTCTGGGACTTGAACCATGGTTGACCAGGTGGAATACCAGTGCTCCAAACAGTGTGCCACCTGTTGGTCCTAGTATTTATTGCCTTAACATTAAGTCTGTTTAACTAACAGATCAGACTTTAAAATATTACAGTAGCTAGCATGGGCTTAATAGGATGGCAATAATTAGGATATCTAAATAATTTCAACCCCAGTGTCCTAATACTGAGGATTTACTTTGGAGCTAGAATATTATAACACCGTCCTGAGAGCTGTTTAAACAAATGTGATGGTGTAAATTGCTCTTACAGGATGTGAATTTTCATCCTATTTGAAGCAACTGCTGAATACAGTTGTGTTCTTTCTTTTATTTAATACTGTTATATTCCCTATGTTGTACCCTCAGGTTAAAAGAACACTACATTTCGCAAAAAGTAAAATTTCAAAAATTTCTTAATATTAATGATTAATTATCAGTGTTTTGCATTTCTGTGTGGATATAGTAGTTAAAATTAACATGTAAAAAAGAATAGAACAATGTTACCTGGCTTAGTTTCTTTGCCCCGACTCCTATATTTGCTTCAATTTTATATATCAGTGCCCTCAATTTTCGTATTTTGACTTACATATTGTTTAATACAGTTTCCATATGAAATAATTTATTTTGAAGATTATTTAATATTTTAAAAATATACATAATATTTGCATTCACTGTTATAATAATGAATAGTTTTCAAAGTCTCTTGTACAAGTTTCCCAATTCAGATGGTTCTTATGGCAATTTCTGTAAAGGATACTTCTGTGATGAATACTTTATGAGGTCATGCTAATAAGAGAAGCACTTTAAGGTTGCCAGGAAGATGCTAACTGTAATTTTATCTCACTTTTCTCCTTATCAAAACATAAAATCTTGGGGCTAGCAAACGGTGTGGTGGTTAAGGTGCTGGACTCCCATGACTGATGTGGTTTGAATCCCAGACCTGGTGGCTTGAAAATCATGCTGGGCACACGTGCATGCATGCCCAAAATTCGGAGAGGAGAAGGGAGGTGATTTCTCACTTTCTTTCTCATAGGTTATGATGATTTTTAGACAGCCTGACACAATGCAAACATATATACAGGATGAATAAGGGCATTAATAATCATATTTACAAGAAATTTGGCACACCATTGATTGCTCAATAATGGCAGTTCTTATAAAAATTATATCAATAATTAGAAATAATTCGAAATAGAAATTATTTGAAAGAATGTTTTACTGCTATTTCTAAGACTGCATTAAAATAAATTGTCCCTGAGATTTTAATTTAATATAAATTATTTAATATTAGTTTTTTTTTTAAACAATTTAGTTGTTGTCCTTTTAGTCTGTTAAACTACAGGATTATTTCAGAGTTAATAATTTAAAAAAGAAAGAACATTATCCATGTAGGCTTAAATTTTTATTTCTTTTTTCATTGATATACAATAAAATACTTATTTTAATAGCTATTATATTAATAACTACCCCTTTGAGTTTTGAATATTTTCTTTGAGTGTCCCTTGGATCTTAATTTCAGTATTCATTCTCATTTGTAATTTCTTAGTTTTCTTTATTATGTTGTTTTGATATTGTCAGTAGCATGCTAAATCTTTTAATTACCTTTGTGTTCATGTAAAAGTTTATCTTACTTCCTTAGCATATAAATTTTGGTGTTTAATTCCCTTTTATGTATCTGTTCTGATCTTGTAATGAATAATGAATTTGAACTTCACGTTTATATAGTTTTAAATTAAACATACCTTTTAATTAAATACCACTATCATATAATATAAAGAAATAACTAGGGTAGCATATCAGTTATTACGAAGATTTTTTTATTTCTTCAATTCTTCAACTGCTGTTGATATCGTCTTTCTCACTTATTTTATTTTTTTCTCACTTATTTGGCCTGAAATCTCTCTTTTGGTTTAAATTCTTAAAAAAAAAAAAAAAATACTGTTGGGACCAGCAGTTAGCGTAATGGCTATGTCGCTGGACTCCCATGTAGTCGACTGCAGTTCGAGTCCCGGACCCAGTGGCTTAAACTCACGCCGGGTGCATGTGCGTGCGTGCCCAAGATTACAAGAGGAGAATGGAGGAGAAGGGATTGCAGCGTGGCCATCCCCACTGGGGGGTGATTTCTTGCTTTCTATCTCTCTGTCTCTCTCTGTCTGGCGAGTGCCCGTGCCCTATAGCAAAAAACCTCAACAACAACAACAAAAAGATACTATTGTTGTTTTCTATTTTTTGTTTTGATTCTTAAATTTTCAATGTTAATTTTGATAATGTATTCGAGGAAAAAACTAGCAACATTACTACTACTTACCTTATAAGTAATATATATGCATTGTATATTATTTTTTTCTCTCATCATAAGACCAATCAAGAAAAGATTAGTTCAAAAGAACAGAAAAAAATAATTTATTGAAACTAAAGTTTTAAGTTTGCACTGAGAAAATATCATATAGAAGTTTGGTATGAAAGATTAAGGACTTAGGGACCAGCAGTTAGCGTAATGGCTATGTCACTGAACTCCCATGTAGTTGACCACGGTTGGAGTCCTGGACCCGGTGGCTTAAATTCATGCCTGGCGTGTGTGCATGTGTGCCCAAGATCCCAAGCGGAGAATGGAGAAGAAGGAATTGCAGTGAGGCTATTGCCCCTTGGGGGATGATTTCTTGCTTTCTGTCTCTCCGTCTCTCTGTCTTTCTGGTGAGCACACATGCCCTATGGTAAAAACCTCTCCAAAAAAAAAAAGAAAAGATTAAGGACTTTGATAAAAGTGAGGTCAGGATGCAATATTTAATACCATTAAGATTATTCTGACCATTTTCTAGGCAAGAAATAAGTTAGAGGCAGTAAGAAATATTTAGGGAGTTGTTTTCTTTCATTTTATCCTGATTCATTAAAATTTCTACTTCTTTAAGAGAAATGCAATTCTTTTTATAGAGTCATTGAAAGCTTGTTTCACTTGTTTGTTCCTCAAGGTGTAAATGAAGGGGTTCAGCAAGGGCGCAACAGAAGTGGTAAGAACTGAAACTCCTTTGTTTATGGCCACCTCTTCCTTTGCTGAAGGCTTGATGTAGATGAAGATGCAACTCCCATAGGTGATGGAAACCACAATCATATGAGATGAGCAGGTGGAAAAGGCCTTCTTTCTCTGCTTAACAGAGGGGAATCCCAGAATTGTTCTGATTATGTATGAGTAGGACAGAATCACACAGGCCAAGGTAATAATGAGACCACATACAGCTGCAAGTATAACCATCTGTTCTATCAACCATGTATCCGAGCACGAGATCTTTAGGAGGGGACTTGCATCACAGCCAAAATGGTCAATGACATTGGAGTCACAGAATTCTAGCTGGAGGCCCATACCAAGTGGCGTGATGACAATCCCCAACCCAGAGACCCAGCAGCTGAGCACAAGGATGGTGCAGACTCTACTGCTCATGATGGTTGTGTAATGAAGGGGTTTGCAGATGGCCACATAGTGGTCATACGACATAGCAGCCAGGAGAAAAAATTCTGTGGCTCCCAAGATTACAACAAAGAAAATTTGACTGGCACAAGCGCTGTAAGTTATGGTATTGTCTCCAGTTGATAAACTGTATAAGAATCTGGGAATGCAGACTGTTGTGAATGAGATTTCTAAAAAGGAGAAGTTTCGAAGGAAAAAATACATAGGTGTCTTAAGATGGGAATCCGTGAGGGTAAGGATGATAATGGTGAGGTTTCCAGTTACACTCAGAATGTATGTCAGAAATAAAAAGATAAAAACCAGAACTTGTAGCTGTGGGTCATCTGTAAGTCCCAACAAGATGAACGTTGTTATTGCCGTGTGATTTCTCATAATCACCTTTGATGTTTTAAGCAACATGCATGTGAAAAGTAAAAGTGAGAGTATCTAAACAGAAGAAAGGAAATAGGCAAAAAATGAGTGAAATATAAAACTAAGGTAAGAAGTTGATGGAGTCAGAGCTTATTCTTAGATTTAATAAATAACATTGATGAAATTGCTATGCAACTATGTAAAAATAAGAGAAGATGCCATTTATCACCAATGAGAACAGTGACATCACTATAAACCTCACAAATATTAAAAATATAAAAATCACAAAAATAGAAATACTCTGAATATTATCTTTTAAGTTGTATGATGTACAAATCCTATAATTTGTAAAGAAATTGAATATGCAGTTAAAAGTATTCTAAAGCAAAAATGTGCAGAACCAAGTACTTAAATAGGAAACATGACCAAGTCTTTAAAAAAAATCTCTTTCAGTAAATTGAATAATTGGGGATACCTTCTTATTTTATGAAGCCAGCAGTATGTTGATATTCAGATATCAGAATGACATGTCAAGTCAATAACACTGATAGATAGAGATAAAAAAAATTCTGGGAACCAGCAGTTAGCGTAATGGCTATGTCGCTGGACTCCCACGTAGTCGACCGCAGTTCGCGTCTCGGACCCAGTGGCTTACAACTCACGCTGGGCACGTGTGCGTGCATGCCCAAGATCCCGAGAGGAGAATGGAGGAGAAGGGACTGTGGCGTGACCATCCCCCCGGGGGGTGATTTCTCGCTTTCTGTCTCTATGTCTCTCTCTGTCTGTCTGGCGAGCACACGCGCCCTATAGCGAAAAAAAACCTCTCCAAAAAAAGAAAAAAAAATTCTCAACAAATATTAACACCTAAAATCAACATTATATAAAAACCATAGTACCCATCAGTTAGGTGGTATTTATCCCTAGAATGAAGTATTGGTTCCATATTTTTAAATAATTAGTGTATTTGTCAGCAGGTGGCATAGTGGTTACAGTGCTAGACTCCCACATGACCTAACATGGTTCAGGTCCCAGGCCCAGTGGCCTGAAAATCAAAACAGGTGTGTGTGTGTGTGTGTGTGTGTCTGCCCAAAATCAAAGGAGGAGAATGGAACAGAAGGGATTGTGGCCATCCCCGCTAGGAAGTGATTTATCACTTCCCCTCTCATTGACTCTCTCCGTTTCTGTCCAGTGAGTACATGTGCCCTATGGCAAAAACCTAAAAAATAAATTAGTATAACTATTTTATATATATATATATATATATATATATATATATATATATATATATATATATATATACACATATACAGTAGAAGGGAAAAATAAGTCACCTATCAAATTATGCCAAAAAAAGAATTCAGTATATAAACTTAGTAAACTAATAATACAAGGAAACTTTCACAAACTGATAAAAAGACTATATATTACCTTTAAATTGCAAACTTGATAGTAAAGACTGGACAATATTCCCCATGTAATGGGAGCAAGGCCAGAATATTAATTCTTCTCTCTTACTCAACTACTCAAGACATCCTAGTTAGTGAAGTAAAGCAAAAAATGGAAAGAAAGAAAGAAAAAGAAAAAAATACTTTTAAAGGAATAGGGATTGTAAAGAAAGAAAGAAAATTTCTTTATTTGTAGATGCTATAACTATCTATGTAAAATTCTAAGGAATCCTAGAAAACAAACAAAAAAACCTCAAAACACTCTTAATCAAATAATTGTAGCATGGTCAGAAGACACAATACAAATATATAAAAACCATATTACTAGCAGTTAATTATTGCAAAGTAAAATTTAAAAAGGAATAATTATAATAGCTCAAAAAAGAAAACACTTAAATATGAATAGCACCTAAAACTATAAGTAATAGTGAAAGAAATCAAAGGTCTAAATAAATGGAGAAAATGTAATATGGTTTAGATGGACAGATTCCACAAAGTAAAGACGTCAGTTCTCTCCCAAAGTCTGTGTGTGTGTGTATGTTTGTATAATTTATAATAAAATTTTGTAGGAATTATGATACCACAATTCTGATCAAAACTAACAGAATTTTATTGTTAATTTTAGCAAGCTGGTTGTACATCGTCAAAGGAAAGATGAACTAGATTAGGCAAACAATTTTGAAGACTAAAGTAAAGGAATGACATTATATGGTTTTAAGACTTAGAATTTGAAATAATCAATAGTGAGTGAAATGCAAAGAGTTAAATATAGCACAATGTAGCAGAATAGAGAGTCTATAAGTAAACTCATGCCATTAAGGAAAATTATTTTTTTAAGAGCAAGAAAGAGTACACCAGAAGAAAGAAGGGAGAGAGAGAGAGGCATTTTTCATAGTGTCACTTCATGTCACCCTTCTTCTGCTCAAGAATCCTGGTTAGATAGGACCTGATCTGTTTTGACTGGGCTAGGAACCCAATAGGGTTTCCCATGTGGCCTCAGAAACCCTACAGTGAAAATTTCCTGCTTGTACCACTGTGTCTGTATGAGGACAAATTGATTCTTAACAAAAATTCAAAGGTGAACAATAGATAATAGTTTTTTTAATAAATGAGTTTTGGAAAAATTGGATATCCTTCTATAAGCAACAACAAATGAACAAAAAACTTCACTCTGAGCTAAACCTCGTACCTTATACAAAATTAACACAAAATGTGGGGCAGCAGATGGTGTGGTGGTTAAGGTGCTGGACTCCCACATCGCTGACTGTTTTAAGTACAGGACTTGGAAGCTTGAAAATATCACTGGGTGTGTGTGTGCATTAGCACCCAAGATCCCAGGAGAATGGAAGAGAAAGGATTTCAGCATGGCTATCCCCCAAAGGTGTGTGTGTGTGATTTTTCACTTTCCCTCTCACTGTCTCCCTCTGGAAGCAATGTGTCCTGTAGCAAAAACCTTAAAAAATGAAATAAAACAAAAAATATTTACTCAAAATGTTTCAGTCTAAATTTAATATGCAATGGTCAGGTCCATGTTCCAGTGGTTAAGGGAATCAGACACCACATGGCTGACAGTGCAGTGCAGTTAAAATCCTAGCCCTGATGTCTTGAAAGACCGGCCATGTATGTGAGCACTTTGGCCCCAAATTCTGACAGGTTGGAGAAATGGAGAAGGAATTGCGTGTGGTCACACTCACGTGAGGGGATGATTTCTTCCTCTCTGTCTCTCCATCTCACTATCCAGTGAGGACATATGCTCTCTAGAAATAAATAAATAAAATATATGAATTGGAAACTTTTTGAAGAAAATATTGATCAAAGTCTTTATAATGTGAGATTAGGTAAAGATTTCCTATATATGAAACTAAAAGCATGATCTATTAAAAAAGAATTGTAAATTTGACTCTATAAAAATTTAAAATTTTTGCTGTGCAGAAGACACTGAGAATAAAAACAAAAAACAAAAAACAAAATCTAATGACTCACAAAAAAATATCCAAATTAAGTATCTGACAAGAGACTTGTATCCAGAATACATAAAGGTTCTCAAAAATCAATAGTGAGAAAACAAACACCCCCTCCGACCGCTTTGCTGAATTAAACATTATGGAAATCAACTAGACATATGAAAGTAAGTTCAGCATCATTGGTTATTAGCCTGATGCAAATTAAAACCACAATGAGATACCAATGAACGCTTTTTAGAAAGGCAAACAAGTAAGTAAACAACAAAAAAAAAACTCTCCCCAGAACAAATGATCCCCTCAGAAAGACCCCAAACAGAAAGCTTACAACAAAATTAAGACAATAACAAAATACTGGCAAGAACAAAGATGCAGGATAAATATAGTTCTCAAGAAGTGCTTGTAGGAATATAAAATGCCACTCCAAATTTCATATAAAGGTTCTTTTTTTTTCCTAGTTCCTTTTTTTCCACTTTTTTATTTTAATTTTTTATACACACTCAATCATATTATTAAGCTTACAAAGTGAACATTTCAATATGTGAACATTTCTCCCCAGTCCAGTTGATCAGAATATCTTCCACCAATAACACCACACCTCCCCATCCTGTCAATGCTCTGTCTCCGTATCCCTCCTCCAAATGTCTTTCCTTATGTCCCTCTTCTCCACACACTCCACTTCTGGCACTAACCCCCATCTGTTGTGTTTGTACAACCTTAGGTCAATCAGTTTCAGTTATAGAGTGCAGACACTCGACATATATTAAGTGGGGACATACAGTGTCTCTCCTTCATAACCTGGCTTGCTTCACTCAGTAGTAAATCTTCTATATTCTTCCACTTTTTGTCAAAAGCCAGGGTTTTTTTTTATGGCTGAATAATATTCCATAGAGTATATGTGCCACAGTTTCTCAATCCATTCATCTGTACGGGGGCATTTGGGTTGATTCCATGTCTTAGCAATCATCAATAGTGCCGCAATAAACATCGATGTGCAAGCACTTTTCCAATTAAGAATTCTTCTGTCTTTTGAGTAGATACTGAGGAGTGGGATTGCTGGGTCATATAGTAGTTCTATTTGTAGATTTTTGAGGAATCTCCAAATTGTTCTCCACAGTGGCTGGACCAATTTACATTCCCACCAGCAGTGTAAAAGAGTTCCCCTTTCACCACAACCCCACCATTGCTTATCATTTTTTGTTTTTTTTATCTTAGACATTCTGCCCGAGGTTAGGGGGTATCTCAATGTTGGTTTGATCTGCATTTCCCTTATGATGAGGGATGTGGAAAATTTTTTATATGCCTTTTGGCTATTCGTATGTCATCTTTAGAGAATGTGTTTTTAAACTCCTTCTCCCATCTTTTAATAGGGTTGACCATCTTTTTTCCAAACAGCTGCTTGAGTTCCTTGTGAATTCTGGTTATCAGTTCCTTATTTGACACATAGTTTACAAAAATATTTTCCCATTCAGAGGTCTGTCAATTCACACTACTGTGTCTTTTGCCATGCAGAAACTTCTTAGTCTGATGTAATCCCACTTGCTATTCTGGGGATGATTGTGCTTTGGGTGTCTTATTTAAGAGGTCTTTCCCTACATCAATGTCTCCCAGAGTTTCCCCAGTGTTTTCCAGGAGCAGTTTTATAGTTTGAGGTCTTAGATTTAGATCCTTGATCCACCTTGACTTTATTTTTGTCAATGGTGAGAGGTAGGGGTTCCGATTCATCTTTCTACAGGTGGAAATCCAGTTTTTCCAGCAGCATTCACTGAAGAGGTTTTTCTTTTCCCAATGGATTGACTGGTACCCCTTGTCAAAAATCAGTTGACCGTATGTTTGGGAATTTATTTCTGGGGACTCTATTCTGTTCCATTGGTCCTCCTGTCTGTTTCTGTGCCAGTACCATGCTGTTTTTATTACCACAACCTTGCAGTATATTTTTGGGTCAGGGAGTGAAATGCCACCCACTCCACTCTTCTTGTGTATAAGATATTTAGGAATAAATCTAACCAAAGAAGTTATAGACCTCCACAAGGAAAACCATGAGAAGCTAGAAAAAGAAATTGAAAATGACACAAAAAAGTGGAAGGACGTCCCATGTTCCAGGATTGGAAGAATTAATATAATCAAAATGGCAATTCTACCCAAACTAATCTACATATTTAATGCAATGCCAATCAAAGTACCAGACACATTCTTCACATATCTAGAAAAGACAATCATAAAATTCGTCTGGAATCATAAAAGACCCCGTATTGAAGGTTCTTAAAGTTACACAGCCGCTTATAAAGTTAAACATATACTTACCATATTACCCAGCAGTCCTGTCAGTAGGTGTTTAGCCTAGAGAAATGAAAGCATATGTTCATACATAAAATCTCCATAAAATTGTGTATGACAGACCTATTCATAAACTCAAAAAAACTGGAAACAACACTAATGCAAGTCAATGAATGAATAGATAAACATACTATGGTATAGACAGACCGTGTGGTTACAGTGAACAAATTAAAAAAAAAAAAACAACTATTTTTTCTTCTCTCTCTCTCTATATATATACACACACACACACACACACACACACACATATACACACACACATGCACACATACATATATGTATAAATATTTTTTAGTTGACAAAGGGTGAATGAGCTGGTGAGAGAGAGGGAAAAAAGAGATGGAGAAGGAGGAGCACTCCCCAGTTTGCATGTTCACACCATAATCCCTTCTTCTTCATTTTTTTATCCTGTCAGGATTTGGGGCAGGAATGCACATGTTTCTGGTGTGTTTTTCAGGAAGCTGGGGATAGGATTTGAATGTCAATCAGGCATAAGGGATCTGGTTCCCTTAATCGATAGGGCCGGCCCAAAATGAATTATTAGTACATGTTATGTCTTGGATAAATCTTTTTTTTTTTTTTTTTTTTTTTTTTTTTTTGAGAGGTTTTTGCTATAGGGCGTGTGCACTCACCAGAAGGACAGAGAGAGACAGAAGCGAGAAATCATCCCCCTGGGGGGATGACCACGCCGCAATCCTTTCTTCTCTCAGGATCTTGGGCACGCATGCACAGGTGCCTGGCGTGAGTTTAAGTCACCAGGTCCAGGACTGGAACCGTAGTCGACTACATGGAAGTCCAGCGACATAGCCATTACACTAACTACTGGTCCCCGACTTGGATAAATCATTGTTTATTTATTTATTTATTTTTTTGAGAGGTTTTCGCTATAGGGCTTGTGCGCTTGACAAAAAGACAGAGAGACAGAATGCGAGAAATCACCCCCCGGGGGGGATGGCCACTCCGCAATCCTTTCTCCTCCATTCTCCTCTCCAGATCTTGGGCACACAGGTACACGCGCCCGGCGTGAGTTTTAAGACAGCCGGTCTGCGACGTGAACTGCGGTGGACTACATGGGAGTCCAGCGACATAGCCATTACGCTAACTGCTGGTCCCTCGACTTGGATAAATCTTAACAGACTATTTGCTGACTGAAAAAGTCAGCTTCAGAGTAACATGCTTCTCATTCCATTACATGACAGTCTCAAAAGGAAAAAAATTAAAAATGATAATAACTGAGAACAGAGAGATCAGTGGTTGTAAAGGAAACTAATTTTGTTAGTGATATGACAGCAGGAGTAGGTGTTTAGTTTTATTTTTTTTAGCTTATGAATTTTCTTTAGTTTGATTGTTATGGTAGTTATCCAAATCTGTAAGTATTTTAAAATTTATCACACAGAAAAAGGTTAATTTCATTGTATGTTAATTTATAAAATAAAATTTTTAAATGATATACCAGAATGATCTAATAATGATTATTACTGTATATAATAATATTTTATACCATTATCTACATATTAATAAATATTATTTTATAATGGCATATATCATAGTCATAGATGAAAAGACATAATATAGTAAAAGTATCAACTCTCCCCTAATTAATTTCTACATTCCATAAATCCTAAATATCCTAGCTGACTTAGAGAAAGATGAAAGACACTTGTAAGATGTACAGTATAAGAGCCAAAATAGAATGTTACATTCAAAGAAAATAAAGATGGGAGATTTTCACTGTTGGATAAAAAATTACCTTAAAGAAACCATATTGGGGTCAGCAGTAAGCATAATGGCTATGTCACTGAACTCCCATGTCGTCGACCACTGATCGAGTCCCAGACCTGGTGGCTAAAACTCACGCTGGGCACGTGTATGTGCATGTCCAAGATCCCGAGAGGAGAATGGAGGAGAAGGGATTGCAGTGTGGCCATCTCCCCCTGGAGGTGATTTCTCACTTTCTCTCTCTCTCTCTCTCTCTCTCTCTCTCTCTCTCTCTCTCTCTCTCTGTCTTTCTGGCGAGTGCACACGCCCTACAGCAAAAACCTATCAAAAAAAACAAAAAAACAAAAAAACAGAAACCATATTAAGATATTATATTATTATATATTATGTTTAAAAACAGCCTGTGCATATTACTTCAGAAAGCAGAAGATATGGTGATGAAACCATTCTCACTCTTTTGTAAGAATTACACTGATATCAAATCCAAATAAATACATTCATAACAATAGAAAACTACTAAACAGAATTCTTAATTAACCTAGAATAAAGATAATAATCAATAATCAAATAGTACCAATTGAATTTGCTATTATTTGCAGTAATATTCTATGCATAACACATAAAGAAGATGTTGCATTTATCTCAAAAATGTTATGTTCTTTGTTTAATCTTTAATTTTTGAAATCAATTAATGTTATTCTCTATGGAAATAGATAAAGAGAGAATTCATATTTCATCTAAATTGCAGAGAAAATTTTCACAAAATCAAAATAGCTATCTGGGTAAAGGCTCTCAGTGAAATAGAAACAAAGGTAACTTCCTCAATGTGAAAAAACACTATTTAAAACTAACAAGTAGAAACAGAAACAAAAACCTCCAGGTACTGTCATAAATAATAAGAAAAGCCTGAAAGCTTTCTCCTGAAATCATTAAGTAGGTAAGATAAACTACCTCACAGCTAGTACCTAACAATGTACCTAACAATGTTGTATTGATCAATGTTCCTGGTCAATAGAACATTAGAGGAAAAAAAATTAGAAAAAAAATAAAATTGTCTTCTTTAGCGGATATTATGACTGCATATTCACAGATTACTGTCATCAAGAAAAATGTAATGAAATGACTGAGTTGAGCAAAAACAATTTTTGACTACCTCTCTATCTAACTGTATGTATAGATATATAAAAAATGGATATTTATGCCTACTTGCTATAGGTACTTGGAGGTTAATTTTTTCTTCGATGTCCTTTACAGTATTATTTAAACATAAAAACAGTTAAGCATAAGTTGAAAAAAATTATACATAAGACCAATACAATGAAAGGTACAAAAAATATAAAAACAAACCCCTAATTACTAATTACAGTAATACTGATAACTCTGATACTGAAATAAGGGTAAACTTACATCTCATTGTAATGGAATAGCGTGTACTGACATAGGTTAAACGGGAAAGTCTTTTTCACAAATGGTTCTGCTACAGTAAGATTTATGTGTACATACATAGAGGAATGAACACAATAAAAAATAAATTTCAGAAAAAATGCGCCAAGAGGAAAAAGTACACACACTAATGCAAATTAAACCATTAGTCAATGCGATTCTATATCCACTAGAATGACTAATATTAAAAAGGCTAATGTATATGAGGTAGTGATGAAGATAGGGAAAAACTGGAACTCCTATGCACTCTAGACTGTGCAACATGTCAAAGCCTTTGGAAACACTAGGAGTACACCAGCTAACATCGAATACATAAACATCCATGAGCCCATGGATTCAGATTCTAGGCACATTCCCAATAGTGCACATACACGCACCAAAATATATGCAGAAAAATTTATTATAGCATTATTTGTAACAGACAAAATCTAGAATAGCACATATGCACTAACAGTACAGGTAATAAATAAGATATTGTTATATTCATACAAAAAAAGTACACACAAAAAAGAACATATTGTAACACCTTATATACAACTCAAATATAAGAGATTAGTGTTTTGCCTTAAAATTAATTAGAAAGAGCAACTTAAACATTTTGAAGTAATAAATGTATATATCTTGATCTTGGTAGTAGTTATAAGTCTATATGAATGCATTTCCAAAAACCTATTTGAATGCTAAATAGAAGATAGGTGCTTTTTTATAGTGTGTAAGCTATATACTGATAAAATGTATTTAAACAAGGTAACATAAATTGGGAGAAAATATTTGCAATTACTGCCAAGAACATGTAACCAGAGTTTATGCAATTTTACTAAAAATAAATAAGAAGACAAAACACAATCTTAAAAATATTTTCTTTCCAAATGATTGTATGTATGAGTCAATAAATATTGAAAGTGTGATCTTTTTAATAACCAAGAAATATGAAATTGAATTCACAACTACTATAGAACAATCAGAGCAACTGGTACTAAATAAATTGACTATACCAAGATTTTTTAAAACACGGGTAAGAAGAACGTTAGTATCTTGAAGATAGGTGCACACATCCTTATAAATAACAATGAATTCTTTAAAAATATTTCTTAAACTTAATGTCTATGCATCTATACAACAGGAGAGGTTTATTCTAGATATTCACCCAATAGAAATCTGCAAAAAATGTCTGTTTAAGAACGTGCATAGAAGCATTATTGAAATACTAAAATTTTCATCAATGATAGAATCAATATTTAAATAGTTAAATATTCATGAAGTGGAAAATATGACAACTAAGATAAAAATATTACTGCTATAGGCCAGCACAAACCCATTTTTATTGACAACCAGTCTATTACAATCAGAGGAAATGCTTAGCACAAGTTGTACTGATTTAGTAAAAATGTCTAAATTTCTCCCAGGACTTCTTCTACATGACTGCTCACATCTAAATAAAAGCCTATTTATTTATACTCTACAGTCTGAATATACTTGTATGTTACATACATGTTTATCCATTCGATTTCATGCTTTGAGAACCTATGTTACAATCAGCAGGACTCATAATCTAGATACTATCAGAGATGGCAGACACCAAGACAGACCCATGGACAAAACATTTGGTTTAAGTGCCTGTACATTATCCTGTTCTGTTGCTCTGCTTGTAAAATATCTGCAATAGCTCAAATTGAGAAACTTAATTCTGTTCCCTAGTGCCCTACTTCTTTCCCTTCTTCTTGTCATGTTCTCTTTATTCCCTATTGTAACCTCCAGCAAAATTCCCTGTTGGTTTTGCAAACATGCAAAACAATCCTTTGTTCTTCTAGTTACCTACTTCAAAATCTTGTCTCAGAGACAGTGTGAGAAATTATAGTGTGAGGTGTAACATTGATCACTGTTTAGTATGCTTAAACATCAAAGAGTTTTGAAAAAGTGTTTTGAAAAAGACAAGTATTTTAGAGATGGCATGTGAAAGGAAGTTTCAGTCACTTGGTGAGGAGGAGATATTTGCATTAACAGTATTTGAGTGTGTGTGTGTGTGTGTGCATGCACCTTGGTCCTCAGTGGGGCCAACAGATGTTACTTTGTATGCCCATTGAATTTGACTATTTTATTGCCCACATACTCTACCGATTCATGAAACAGGCTTAGAGAATTACTTATTTGCTTCCATAGTTAATATTTTTGGAAACAAATAGGAAAAATTAAAATAAGAAAATTCATTTCTTATAATGTTATGAGCTACCCAAATTAAAATACATACAGACATACGTTCATAAGTTTGTGTGTGTATATGCATACACACATATATGTACACATGCACACACAACTTAGGAAGGTAAACAAAAAATATTTTAATTATTTTATAAAATATCACAAAAGAAAAATTTCATTGTCTTGAGAAATATGAAAATACTTACTGTTTAGTCTGTCATCCAGGCATTTGTTTTTGTTTCATTCATACAGGTCTTAAATGCAATTCACAACTAATTGAAAAAAAATGTGTTAGTAGTGACAGACTTCATCTACTCTTGCCTTTTTGTTAAATTTACAATCAAAAGTAGCAGTGGATACACATAAACAAGCTATTTCAAATTTTATATTCCTTGGTCTAACATTGTCATAAAGTTCAATACCAATTTAAAATTTGTAAAGAACTATTTCTGCTTAATTTAAGTGACTAATAGGGAAGACTACTAAATAGGCAGAGGAACATGAGAAATTATTTTGGACTCTTGAAATGTCAATAATCTGACCCAATAATCTTAACACGGAGTTTTTTTTTTAAGTTTCACTATTGACATGTTTGAGGATGTCTTTAAGATCAACATGTAGCAGACAGGATCAACTGAATTATACCAAAAAGTGTCCTTAGTGACTCTGCTTCAAAATCACTAATGAATTTTAAAATATAATTAATACTGAAAACAAAACGAAGTGGAAAGTCAATTCACCTAGGAATTGGTACAGTGTCCTTGGAGATTGGAAAATGCATTAATAGGCCCTGGTCATGATGGATTATCAGTATAGTAAATATTTTCCAAAACGGTTATTTAAATGATGTTTTGGATTTTTGTTCACTTTTTTCCATATTTAATGAATTGTTAAAGAAATAGAGCAATTTTCCAAAGGCTTATTGGTAACTTATATTTATAAGGAGACTTTTACCATCGTTTGACTGCCTGGATTAAAAGTGTCTACTAAAAAAAAAATAAAAATGAAAGTGTCTACTAATTCATTCTAAGATTTTTTTTAATCCTTAATATCCATGGTAAATATTAAGTCTTTGTCAATCATTTAAAAAAATATTCATATATTTAACTTTATCATTATTGTTATTTTTAATTTGCTAACGGGCACATGTGCTTACCAAAGACAGAGAGAGAGAGAGAGAGAGGGAAAATGAGAAATCAAGTTACCCGGTCTGGTACTTGAATCACAGTTGGACATGTATGAGTCCAGCACCTTAACTACCACAGCACCTGCTGGCCCCCAGTCTTTGTCAATCATATGTTAAAAATTCTGTTTCACATTTCTACATTTAATACAACATATTGTGGTTTCAAGGCACAACATTTGTTTAGTATGGCATAAAATATTGCCCTCTTTTGATGTATTACTATGAATTTGCTGCCAAATTATTTGAGTGGCCTTAGTGATCCTGATCTCATAATATAAGTATTTATATTTTCTTTAAAAAAATCTTATGACATTTCCTTTGAATTTACATCTGTACTCTATCTGGATTATAATTAGGTTTAATGTATAATTGTATGTAATTTCTCCTCACATAGTCAGCTGTTCTAATGCCATTTAATTATTAACTATTATAGTATTTAAAATTTAAAAAAAATTCTTAGTGTGCATGTGCATACTGGAGAGAGACAGAGAGGGAGAGAGAGAGAGACAGTGAGAAAACCCCATCTATCAGGGATGACCACATTGCATTTCTTTCTCCTCTATTCTCTTGGGATTTAGGACATGCATGCACACTTTCTCAGTGGGTTTCTCAAGCTGCCATGACATTTTATTTTATTTACTTATTTATTTTCTTGGTACAACTTTGGCTTTGGGAATAACTTTCAAGCTTTTCAGGCTGGCCCCACAGCCTAGTGGTAAAAGGAACCAGATACTGAATGGCCACCATGGTTTGAAGCCCAGGTAGAGCCTTGAAAAACGCAAAGACACAAGGGTATGCTTGCCCCAAATCTTCACAGATTGGAGAAATGGAAGGGAAGAGAAGTGGCGTGACTGTGCACCATGGGGGAAAGGGGTGGATTTTTTCTCTCCTTCTTTTTGTCTTTCCGTCTCTTTTTGACAAGTGCAGGTACCCTCTAGTAATTAAAGAAAAAAGATACTTCTGAGGGAGCTGTGGAATTATTGCTATCATTAGGCAGATGTCAGTTGGCCTTCCAAATTTTTTTTTATTTAAATTTATTTACATTCATTCACTGGGGTTCCAAAATTTGACTACTTTTCTCACAGTCCCTTTATGCAGCGCCAACTCCAGAGACCATGTGGCACGCTTCAGTAAAATAATCATATAGTCATTGTCTTTCCTACTGATTTTCCTGAGAGTCTTAATCATGAGGGGATGTTATATTTTATCAAATGCCTTTTCTCATTGAATAATATGATCATATGGTTTTTATCTTTCTTTCTGTTAATATGGTGCATTACATTTATGCTTTTGTGTATTTTGAACCATCTTTATATCGCTGGAATACAGCCTACCTGGTAGAGATGTATAATCTTTTTTATAAGATGTTGTATATGATTTGCTAGTATAGTGTTGAGAATTTTTGTATCTATATTCATGAGCGATATTAGTCTGTGATTTTATTTCCTTGTCACGTCTTTGTCTGTTTTGGGGATGAGGGTGATGGAAGCTTCATAAAATGAATTTGAGAGTATTCTTCCCTTTGGGACTTTAAAAATTACTTTAGTAAAATGGAGGTTAACTTTTCTTTAAAATTTTTGTAGAATTTAGAAGCCATCAGAACTTGGCTTCTTTGTTGGGAGGTTTTTTATTACTGATTCAATCTCATTGCTTGTTATGGGTCTATTCAGGCTTTCAATGTCCTCCTGAGTCAATCTTGGTAGATTATATGTGTCCAGGAATTTGTCTATGTCATTCAGGTTTTCTTGTTTGTTGGTATTTAGTCACTCACAGTACCCTCTAAGGATGTTTTGTATTTGTATTTCTATTTAATTAACAAACTTATAGAAGAATGCATCAACAAAAGATACTTCCTATATCTCTAAAAAGAAAAAGTCATTCTCTTATGTACCTGATAGTACTTACTCTTCTGATAATTTTTCATGGTTTTGTCTGGCGGCTCCTTAGTGGATTTAACGATGCCGGTTAAGGCACATGGCTTTGCACTCTCCAACAGAACCATTGTCCTACATTCACTCTGCAGGCCTCTTCTAGCATCTTGGATTCTAGTTTTCCATTTTCACATCAAATAAGGTCTCCTTTAAAGATTTTTTTTTTTACATTAAACTATGGAATTTTTTTGGATTTTTTTTTTTTTTTTTTTTGCCTTAGTCTTGATGGTTAGAAAATCTAGGGTAACGGGAAAAAAAATTTTTTTTCTCTCGTTTGAGAAAAGAAGATAATCTGATCTTTCTGAGTAGGGAATTAGCTTTTGTAATCCAAAAACAATAATATTTATGATTTCTTTTAAATCTTCTTGAAATGTTCTGAGATCACCTAAGTGAATAAAGTAAAGAATCCTTAGTGACCAGGATCAAACATCACTAATGTATCTTCTGTGCAATTAAGTTTGCCAGAACAACTAAAATAAGTGGCAAAAGGGATATTTTTCCTTCGAGACAATAAGACACAGCAACAGCATAAAAAAGACCAAGCGCCATCATAACAAGAAAAAAAGGCAAAAGTATGATTTAGTTCTCTATAACAGTTTGTGAATATATGGGTATGCATGTTTTTCAATAGTCAATATTTTTCTTAACCTAATCCTCCATGATAAAATATTTGGCCAAGTCTCCACTGTGTGTGGAAATTCATATACATTTGTTATTATCTCCTTGTTTTATCAGTTATTGAGAGGTTATTAAAATATTTGTTGTAGATGTGTTTATTCCTCTTGAAGTTTCTAATTATTTAGCTATGTATACTTTGACCCAGTAATAAGGCTATACAAATTTGGAATTACATCAGCTGTGAAAATATTGTCATTATTAAACTTTTCTATTTCTTTTTAGTGCTTTTTCCCCTTTTTGGTCTTAAAGTACACTCAGCCTTATTATTAACATATTCAAAGCAATTTTATTTTGTTCAATATTTGCATCATATATTTTCTAACCCTTTATTTAAAATCATATGTACACATATTTAATATGTGTCTCATAAGAATATATTGTATTGAAAAGATCTATTCTTAAAAGACTCATCTTTTTCCATATAAATTTACAAGTAACAATTTGAACAAAATTTTTTTCTCTTCTACCCAGAAAAAAAAGAAATGGCAGGTTAAACTTCTTAAGACCATGTTCTACACTTCTAGATGATAAAGGTGGCACATCCACAGTGTTACTGGGCAACATAATTTGTAGCAGTTTTAACTCTTACTGGTAAAAGGCATATACTGGGAGGACTGCCTGAAGTATACAATTACAATAATACAAATATTTATTCAGAAACTGCAGCTTTGGACTTCTCAAAATGCAGTAACACTTTCAACTTGACATGTTCATTGTAGGTACCATGGAAGCCTTCCTCTTGGATAATTAGGAGAGATTAAACTACTAAGAAGCATGGGCCTTCTTAGCTTAAGTAGGTATCTCTACATTGAACCATGTAAATGAGCATTCTATTACACTTGGAGTTTCAAAGTTGACTGCAAGTACTAAGAAACAACTAATTACACTCTTCTGCCACAGTGAGTTTCCTGTCCATGGTACTTGTGAGTTGTTTGGACTATTCTGGTCTTTAGAAATTGAATGTCTGTCTAAGACTCAGAAAAGTCATGTGTTTTTTTTTATTACATTTTCAAATTACTGGTATATTTGAATTTAAATATGCTATATGTCTATATCTTTGATTTGATTATTATGCACTTGTGCATGCTTTGAAAAACTACACTGTGCCTCACAAATATATACACATATACAATTTAGTGTTTAATTTGTTTTGCCTGTTCAGCACAATATCTATTGCTTTCCTTTGGACTTATCTCATTTTCTATAATTCTGTGTTTTTCTACATAGTTGTTTGATACTTGATTTGTTTTGTTCTCTTCTGTTTTTCTGTTGTTGTTTTTTAGAGAGATTTTTCTGATAGGGTGTGCACGCTTGCCGGAATGACAGAGACAGACAGAAAGCGAGAAATCACCCGCAGGGATGTTGGCCACGATGCAATTCCTTCTCCTCCATTTCTCCTCTTGGGATTTTGAGCATGCATGCACACATGCCCAGCATGAGTTTGAAGCTTCTGGATCTGGAACTTGAACCACAGGCGACTATGTGGGATTACACGTAACCATTGTGCCATCTGCTGGTCACCTGTTCTGGTGTGTACTACTTTAAAAATACTTATTTGTGGAAGTCTATTTTGAATTAAATGAGTCTAACATATACTAGACTAGACTTTTTTTAGACAAATAGTAGCATACCTTAATGCCTTTGACCATGCTGGTCCTAAATCCTATGTTGTTTTAAAATTCTATTTTAATTTTAATATTTTACAATACTCAGGATATTATCATTAATCTGGTGGTCAATATTTATTCAGATTTAGAAAAATATAAATTCTGATTCAATTCTCCTTTCTTCTTTCCTCTTTTAAATCTCATCTCTTTTGTGTGAGTCAGTTAAGAATTCTATAATATCTTCCTAGTTTGAAATGCTTTGCTTTACAATTTTATTATGTTTCTCTTCAAACTTTATTTAAAGAAAATTTTTATTTATTCTATGAGAGAGAAAGAGAAAGAGACACAGAGACAATCATCTCCAATAGGGTACCCACTTTATGTTCCATATGTAGTCTCAGCCTGCCTTATCCTGAGCACACATATACACACCACATGATCAGCATGCTCAGGAGGGTCCCAGTGTGAACCTACTATCTTTCCCATGTTAATCAAACACCACCACCATGGCACTACCAACTGGCCCTTTATTTTATTTTAAATAGGACCTCCTGAACTTTTCCTTCCATGTTACTGAAAATTTGTAACATTTGACGAGCATCTCCCATAAACTACCAACTGGAACTCCTGCTAACCACCAATCTACCTTCTGCTTTCCATGAGTTCAACATTTCTAGATTCTAGAATATAGTGAGATAATGCAGTATTTGTCTGTGGGCGCAGTATTCATATGGTCCGTCTGGGCTGATCTTCATCTTCTGTCTTTAGTGGAGGCCCAGGCTGATGCTCGTATGCCCCAATCTCCACTTCCTGCTTCTGGAATGTCAGTATTTCCTTGTCATGATCTCATACGCTTCATATGTCTAACTATACACTTAACAGTCACTTACCTCCTTATAGTTTCTAGTTCGTATTTCATAATTTCTTTCAGGAGAACCTATTCTTCAATTTAACTCAATTAAAATAAAACAAATTCATATTGTTTTTTGTCTGCAAAAATTCTGTCTATCAAAATAAACCATTGTAGTGCTTTCTGGCAGCTACTAAAAACATGAGACCTTATTTAGGTCGTTGTGTTTCCTGAACCCTGGAAGATGACTTATTAAACCTGTGGAATAATTTGCCACCTGTGTTTATGTCAACCTACAGCCCAACAGCTGGGGACTGGTAGTTTTTAAGGTAAGAGCTTCTTATTTTTTTTCCCTAATATCAGCATCAAAATGAAACATGTACCTAGTAAGTATAGTATTCCTACTACCTTCATGTGTTGGCTGGAGGTGCCTATTTCCTGTTAGTACTTATATTTTGGAGAGGCCATCTGTGAGTCAGTCAGCAACCATGTCAGCCATGTCCTGGCTAAAAGACAAGATACGAGCATAAGGCATTTTTTCTCACAGAGTCAAATATCTCCTTCTGGAAAATTGTTTTTGATGTCTTCATAGTACTCTTTTGGACACCAAAGATCCATAGTACTATTGTAAAAGGTAAGCTTACACAGAGTTCCTTTAGGGTTTCATTCTTTCTCTTTACCACCTCCATCATTTCTTGATACCAAGGAACAGCATTAGCAAAGCAGAACAGTTCTAATACATTTGTAGTTAAAAAAAAAAAAAAAATGGTCTTTAGTTTAGTTACTATTACATGGCAATTCCACATAGCCAGGACTTGACTATCTCAGGACATGGTTCCAATAATTAGTAGCTAGTAACATAGAGAACATAGTGAAACCAGCACAAAATCTTGCCATTGAGTGACTCAGACAATCACTCAATTGTTGGAAAGAGCAGAAAAGAGTGAATTACTGGGAGCTCAGGGGCATGCTTCAAATCTGAAGAGAAAAATAGCATCCAATTGAGTGGCCAGGGAGCAAAAGCTTCATTTCGTTTGGAATATGAGTCCTCAGGATAGCCAGTTTGTGTTCTACTTAACCATGTAGTCCATAGATGTTCTTAATTTCTTGAGCATTTGGCTCCTCTGATGTAAGAATCTTCTTGTCTTTGGGAGCTAAGATGTGCACAGCATGACTAATAATACACACCGGAAAATATCTGTTTGTCAAAGAGTACAAAGCATTTGCAAATAGCACATACAATCTAAAAAACAAAACAGAAAAAAGCTGGATTACTAGGAATAATGAAAAATAAGTGACTTAGGCCTGCTGACACCTTGATCATTCATGAGGTCAGTCCAGGAACCATATTTTAGACCCTGGATCTCAACTCCACCACACAAAATAAATTCCTCATGCACACAGGTTTTTTCCTTGATTTCTGAGTCCATTTATAAGAACCTAAGGTAATTCAGCTGCAAGCCAGTGTCCAATTAACAAAGGACAATGTGTTGTACTTACATATCATTCAAGAGTGATGACTCTACTTTCAGTCTCAGCCTGTCTAGGTGGTGGGTTTTCTCTGAGGGTCCTGAGAAGATTCCAGCTATTTCTTTATATCTTTTGGTTGGAAAGTTTAATCTAATTACATTCAAGATTATATATCATTAGGTAGATTTTAACACCCATAATTTTATTGGTTGCTTTCTGTTTTTATGTGTGTACATGTGTTTTCTTTTATACGTGTTGATCTTATTTATGTTGTTCAGTAGTTTTCTACAGTGTTAAGGTTTGAATCTTATTTTTGTAATTGCTCTACTTGTGAGAGTTATACCTTTGTATGATTTTATGATATATTATATATTCCTTCCTTTTGCTTCCAGCTGTAGAGCTCTTTTTGGTATTTCTTGAAGAGTCATTCTAATCTTTATGAATTCACTCAGGTTTTGTTTGTCTTTAAAATACTTCATTTCTTCTTCAGTTTTGAAGAATAATTTTACCAAATACAGTTTTCTTGACTGGAAATACATTTTCTTTTAAAAATTTTAATATATCTTTCTATTCCTTTCTAGCCTATGAGGTTTCTGCCAAAAAGTCTGCTGTTAGTGTGATGGATAACTTTATACGTGATTGAGCACTTTTCTCTTGCCATTTTGACATTATTATTATAATGTGCCTTGAAGAGGACTCTTCTATGTTAAATCTCTTTGATGTTCCTTAAATTTCCTGAATATGGAGACTTGTATCTCTCCCTAGATTTGGGAAGTTATTAACTGATATTTCATGAAATAGGTTTTCAATGCCTTTTTAAAAATCTCCTCTTCTGAGAGTCCTATAATGTGAATATTTAATTACTTAATAATATCCCATAGAATGCAACATTTTCTTCATTTTTAGAATTTTTTTTTTCCTGACTGGATTATTTCAAAAGTTTTGTCTTTGAGCTCAGAGATTCTTTATTTTTCTTGATGTAGACCGTTATTAATGCTTTAAACTGAAATCTTTAGATTCTTTATTGACTTCTTTAAGGAAAAATCTTAATATAGAAAAAGCTAATATTATTACTACATAAATTAACTTATAAATAACATATATATTTTTAAGGAATTATTTTACTTAACTTTATTTATTTATTTATTTATTTATTTTAATTTGACCAGAGACAGACAGAATGAGAGTGAGAGGCAGAGAGAGAGCAAGCTGCCAGGTCTAGGACTTGGACCACAGTTGGCCACTTGGGAGTACAGTGCCCTTAAGCACCACACCACGTACTGGCAGCAAATAACATATATTCTTAAATATTAAAACTTTCTTTTCTTCCCCAGGGCAATGAATAAAACATGAGCTTGGAAAGAAAAAATCTTGTTTATGGAATAATAAATTTTAATTTCACAGTGAAGGAAAATATAGTATATGAGTTTTGTTTGAAAAAAGATCTCGATAAAGATAAGATCAGAATGCAATATTAAACATCACTGAGAAGGTCAATTTGACATATTATAAGAAAGAAGCAATAATGTAAAAGAAATAGAAAAAGCTTAGAGAACTTTCTTCATTGATTTTATTCCGATTCATTAAAATTTCTACTTCTTTAAAAGAAATGTAATCCTCTGTATAGAGTTATTGAAAGCTTCTTTCACTTGTTTGTTTCTCAAGGTGTAAATGAATGGGTTCAGCAAGGGTGCAACAGAAGTATTGAGAACTGAAATTCCTTTGTTTATGTTCACCTCTTCCTTTGCTGAAGGCTTGACATAAATGAAGATGCAACTTCCATAGGCGATGGCAACCACAATCATGTGTGATGAACAGGTGGAAAAGGCCTTCATTCTCTGCTTGACAGAGGGGAATCCCAGAATTGTTCTGATTATGTATGAGTAGGACAGAATCACACAGACCAGGGTGATAATGAGTGCAAATATAGCTGCAAATATAACCAGCTGTTCTATCACCCATGTGTTTGAGCATGAAATCTTTAGGAGGGGACCTGCATCACAGGCAAAATGATCAATGACATTGGAGTCACAGAATTCCAGCTGGAGGCCCATACATAGTGGTGTGATGATGATCATCAAACCAGAGACCCAACAGCTGAGCACAAGGATGGTGCAGACTCTGTTGTTCATGATGATCATGTAATGAAGGGGCTTGCAGATGGCCACATAATGGTCATAGGACATGGCAGCCAGGAGAAAGAACTCTGTGGCCCCAAAGAGAATAACAAAGAATATTTGACTTACACAAGAATTGTAGGTAATGATATTGTCCCCAGTTGAGATACTGTACAGAAATCTAGGAATGCATACTGTGGTAAATGAGACTTCCAAGAAGGAAAAGTTTCTGAGGAAAAAGTACATGGGAGTTTTAAGGTGGGGGTCCACCAGTGTGAGGGTGATGATAATCAGGTTCCCTGTTACACTCAGCACGTAGGTGAGAAGTAGAAAGACAAACAGCAGAACTTGAAGTTGGGGGTCATCTGTCAGTCCCAGCAGAATGAAAGTTGTTATTGCTGTGTGATTTGTCATTTCTGCCCTTGATATATACCTAATCTTCATGTAAAAGAAATCAAGATCTATGAGCAGGTGTACATTAAAATCCTAGTAAAAGACTCTACACATGTAGAAGCCAAGCAAACCAGCTGTATTTATTGTCTACATTTATATCATAATCTATATTGCCCCTTAGCCTTTGTGTATAGATCCCGTAGCCTTCTTGACTTTCACAGATATGGGCAGTGGATCTTTCCATAGCTATTCAAGTTACTATTAAACCTTCAGAATTTACAATGCTAGTTTGTTGCAATTTACTACGTGAACTGGATTTATAAATGGGTTAGAGAACATTAATGTCATGTTTTGAGTATTTAAAAGTTATTTGTCTGAGACAGTGTTTGAAAATAGTATGTATCCAGGGAATTAAGAATATGGATTCTCTTTAATTGTCATTATATCAGGATTACATTAAGGATATGGTGCATTCTTCTGTACAGATCAAATTACAATGCTATCAATAGCATACAATACTGGATCTTGAGTTTTTCTGAACTCTTCTCTACTTTTATTCCTTATCATAAACACTATTGCACTTTTGGATGGTTTGATGCACAGCTCCTTTATCTATACTGTGAGGAAATGTTGTGTTTAGGATATTTACAAAATACATATGCTTCATCTTAAACTCAGCTAATTAACTATGATGCTTTTTCTCTCAAAATGTCAGAAGCTAATCGACACTTAATATTACTGAAGACAGCCTTTTAAGCTGTGTTTTTTCAAGATATATTTTAATCTTTTAAAAATGCATTATTGTCTCCTTCTTATCTCACATCTAGACAATTCAATCTCTAGTCTTTAATCTTACTCTTTACTCCAATATGTCTAGATTTTCACTTCAAACCCACTGCTGCTTTCCTAATATTTGCAAGGACTTCATTCTTGTTACATCTAGTGGCATATTACTAGTGAGTAGCATTTTTAGAGAAACAAAAATACTTGACATAGTGAGAAATAAAAAATCATTACTTTTCATAGGGAAAAATATTGAGTTATTGAAAAAGTTGTGATGCCTTTTTGCTTAGAAAAACTGAAAAATATGTTATGACTTTTCAGACAATTAAATAATATTGTACTATGTTCCTATAACCCAGAATGCCATAAAGCCCAAAAGACATTGTTATATAACTGTTTTTTTTCCTTCTCAGAACATTTCTCTTCATCATCCCAGACCATTTGTCTTTCTAAAATATCTCAGCATTCTAAATTTATTTATCTGACTCTTTTGAGACAAAGAATATGATTCAAAAATGACAGTGAATTTATCCCTTTTGTAGTAAAAAGAAGCCAGGGATCGAATGAAGTAAAGGAAGAGTAGATAAGATAAGTTTGTTTTAAAAATAAAGATATTTCTTTTCTGGTGAGTATGCTACATTCCATAAAGTATAATCATGGCTGTGGTTCTTTGTTATGATGAAAATCTCACAAATTTGACTGGACACTGTTAAAGAACAATTGTGACTTCTCAGCTTTCTAACAATTGTTTCATTTAAAACGTACTTTGGGGACCAGCAGTTAGCGTAATGGCTATGTTGCTGGACTCCCACGTAGTCGACTGTGGTTTGAGTCCCAGACCCGGTGGCTTAAACTCACGCCGGGCGCGTGTGCGTGCGTGCCCAAGATTCCGAGAGGAGAATGGAGAAGGGATTGCAACGTGGCCATCTCCCCTGGGGGGTGATTTCTTGCTCTCTGTCTCTCTCTGTCTGTCTGGCGAGCGCACACGCCCTATAGCAAAAGCCTCTCAAAAAAAAAAAAAAATGTACTTTGGGAGCCAATAGTGACATGATGGTGAAGGCACTGGAATTCCTCATGACCAACCATAGTTCAAGTCCCACACCTGGTGGCTTGAAATACAGACTGGAATAATACACATGCATGCCCCAAATCCCCAAATCGAATGGAGAAAGGATTGTGGTGTAGTCTTCCCCTGGTGGGAATTTCCTACTTTCTCTCTCTCTCCCTCTGGTAAGAGCATGTACCCTATGCTAGAAACCTAAAAAAGAATCAATTCACACATACACACAAATACTTTGATTAGTTTTCTAAAATGAATTAGTAAACAAAAAATCATAAATTTCAGAGTTGTTGGAAGATTAAATGCAATATGGTGTATGGAATGGTAGAAGATGTTTCCAGACCATTTATATTATAAGGAATTATTATACAAAAATATAAAGAATTTTATAAACCCAAAGAAAAATATCTGATTTGACAGGGGAAAAGGCCTTGTATAGACATTACTCCCTAAAAGACATACGGGTAACCAACGGGTATATGTGATAGTATGTTCAACATCACTAATCATCAGGAAAAGGAAAATGAAAATACAGTGAGATGTTAATACTCCTCTCTTAGGAAAACTATTACAAAAAAGGAAAAAGCTAAGTTTTGATGAGAACTTAGAAAAACTGGAATTCTGTATACTATTGGAGGGAATGTGTTGGTGCAATCACCATTTGAAACAGTAGAAAGTTTCCTCAAAAATTTTAAAATAGAAGTATTATATGATCTAGCAGTATTAGTTCTAAGTACATATCTGAGAGAATAGGAATTGGGATCTCAAAGAAAAATCTGCACTCTCATGTACGTTGAGGCATTATTGACAATAGCCAGTCTATAGAAAGATCCCAAATGTTCATCAATGAAAGAATGGATTAAAAAATGCATGGCCTATACATATGAGGGAACTTCAAAAAGGTCGTGGTAAAAATAGTATTAAAGGCATGAGTTTATTTTGGCCTAAATTTTTTGAAATTCATGCATAGTTATTCACATTTTGCATTTTTCATAAACTTTTTGAGAACTCTGCATACAATGACATATTATTCATTTTTTTAGAGATCTTCCTGAGAACATGTGCACTTGTCAGAGAGAGAGAGAGACAGGGAGAGTGAGCGGGAAAGTGAGAAATCACCCCAAGGAGGTGATTGGTGACCATGCCTCCATCCCTTCTCCTCCATTCTCCTTCTGGGATCTCTGGCATGCACACAAATGCACTTGACATGAGTTTCAAGCCATCGAGTCCGTGACTTGAACAAGTCAGTCATGTGGAAGTACACGATGCAACTGCTATACCGTCTGTTGACCTCAAGTTTTTTAAAAGAAAGAATTCCTGCAATGTGAGACAACAGGGATGAACATGAAAGACATTATGCTGGCTAAAATGAGTCAGTTACAGAAAGACAAATACTCATGATTCAACCTAGATGAGATGTCTGAATTAGTCAAACCCATAGAAACGGAGAACAATCAATAGAATGGTGGTTTCCAGGTACTGGAGTGATGGGGAAATGGAGAACTGTTTATCAGTTGCTATAAAGTACGAGTCATGCAAGATGAATAGATTCTAGAGATCGGCCATATATAATGGTGCCTTTAGTTAGCTACAATAAATTGTGCCCTGAAAAAAATTCAGAGGATAGATAGCATGGTAAGTGTTTTTACCAAAAAAGAAAAGAAGGAGAGGAAGAGGAGAAGTAAAAAAAAGGAGAAGGAGAAAAGGAGAAGAAGAAAGAAAAAATTAAGGAAAAAAGAAAAAAAGCTTAATAGAGGCACAAAGAAACTGGGAGATTGTGCAGATGTTTATTACCTTGATTGTGGTGATGAATTCATGACTGTAGCATATTTCCAAACTGATCAAATTAAATATGTGAAGATTCTGTGTATAAATTCTTTCTCAATAAAACTGTTAAAAAGAAAAGTATATTCTAAGAACCTTAACGTTATCTCAAGAAATTGTAACTTGTACATTATTGACAGGCCATGGCACATTCTGCAAGGTAGCATTCAGCCCCACACCCACACCCAAAGCTGAGTACTTTGTGAATCACATGTACAGATGTTAGTTCAGTATCATTGAGAAAGGAGATTGAGGGCTTATGCTTAGGTTCTAATACAGAAAAACTATCTACTTAAATGTTTGGTGTATAGATTTCCCTTTCCTACTTTCATAACTTTTCCCATGATTCTTTAACCAAGTATAAATTTAACTAGCTTTCAGTTGTCTTTTCTCTCCTGAAACAGAACATCATATTAAATTTTCTCTCCATTTTTCACTTTTCTGAGTAAAGGTGAAAATATCTGCTCTTTTTTCAGAAAAGAAGAATTCTCTCATTTTTCTAATTTATTGGGTTCTTATCCTCTCAGAAATCTTTCCCCAAGTGCAGTGTATGCAAAGTTGTGACAAAGATCAGTTTGCTTCCACAGGGTTTGTTCTCCTACCACCTTTCTAAATTCCTGATCTCCTATTGCCTGACCTAAGGGGTTTACTTCTTAAGTGCATTTGCTTTTCCACTCTGATAACCATTTAGTCTCCCTTCCCAAGAAATAAAGGAGCTTTGAATCTTTCTCTCTCCCTTCCTTCCTAGTAGAATACAGCCCCTTAATTTTATGCCAGTGCATACTTTCAACTAGCTATTGGCAAATATAAAGCAAACTTTTGAAAATAGAACTATTCGTGCAATGTCTCCTATTTGCCAGGCACTAGGTTAGGCTCTGCGTTATGAATATCATTTAATACATGCTAAAATTCTCACAGTGATATTTGTATAATTCATTTAACTCTTCGGGAAATATTTGTGTTAGCTATGTTATTTAATGGATGTAATTCTCTAAATTAGATTTGCCAAAGATAATTTTCACAAGCGCAGATGCCCTGGGACTCAGAGAGAGCTAATAAATTTTAGTCAAGTACCATGAGAGTGAGATCAATCGCTAGCTGAGAAAGTAGGAAATAGAATAAATTTAGTCTCATGATCAAGAGTTTCATTTGATTTTACTTGAGGACCACTTTGGCTATTAGAGTTGCTTGTTGCCCAACACCAACATCATTATCTATATTCCTCCCTTATTGGAACATATATAATCACCTAATTTATATACATCCATTATGATTTCTGACACAAAGTATGATTTAAAAACTAGTAATCTAAGGGTTCGCTTACCTGCATTATGGGTCTTATTTTTTGAGGCCATCTCTGACTATTTTGTGCATTATTTAGAAGAAAATAATTTATTGTTCAGAAAATAGTAACTACTCCTTGTCCTCAGCTAGCATTACTTATTTATAATGGCAGCTATGGACACATTACTTATCTGAAAAATAGTCTCTAGGGTTCTTGCTATTTTTCTATTAGTGAATGATTGGTTCCTCCTCAGGAGATTTTGTTACATGAATTATTTTTACTCAGTTCTCTTTTTAAGTGTTCTTACAAATAACATGAGTCTTCTGGGTCTGGAAACATTAATCCTTCTTTCCTAAGGAACCTGTCTTGCAAAATCCCATGAGGTGACTATGTAAGGCCCAGTGGGTTTAAAGGTTTAAAGGGACAACTACAGAAAAATGGAAGCTCGTGCAGGAAAACTGTGTTGAGGAAAATGATTAAAACTAGGTATAATTAGGATAAAGATGCTAACAAAGTGTACTGGCTAATATATGGCATCCTGTCACATATATTTACTCTTAGTAAAAACTTTCAATGTTTTTCAAGAAATTCATAAGACTGACAAAGTCACTTAATGAGTCCTCTTGGAAGACCTCATTGCAGGTCTCTCTTGCTAAGGGATGGTTTATTCAGGAGAAGAAAAAGAGAGTTCTTTGCTTTCAAAATCCCTCTGGTTTTCTGTGTAAACCTCAATCTTCTTACTTTCTGCAAATCTTATTCCTTACTTTGTTAGGTAAAACCAATGTATTAATGATTTTATATAAATAAGAGAGTTCACCAATAATTTACTAAGACTTATGATTTGATTTTGGTGTATTTGCAAACTAACTCCTGATTACTTTAGGGTTATAAAAAAATACAAAGAGAACAAATTATGAAGTAATTTAGAATTCACATCCTTTCCATTATCTCTTTTTTCATACTTCCCCTCTGAACACACATTGGGTAGAAACTGTGTTAGTGAAATAGACTTCCCAGCTTTGATGATCCTCATGGGTAGTGAAGCATGAGCAACAACAGAAAGTTCTCTCAATGGAGTGCAATTTGTCTTTCATAGATATGAACAGGGCATTTTCATTAAACTAACAGACAGGGGCATTGAATTATTTCTGTAAATTTTCATGAAAAATTTATTTTTTTTTTCAGTTTATGAATGTAGAAATTTTAAGCAATGTAGTAATATAATATATATATATATATATATATATTTTTTTTATATATAAATATGCATTTGTAAGATATATACTTTTTGTGTTCTGCATGGGTGATTACAAAGTACTACATATGTTGCTACATGGATTCATAACTAAGCACTTGTTATGAAGCCAGACTTGACAGAGGGCTGCTGAATAGTTTTAAAATGTATCCACTACATTTACATTAAAAGTTAACTAACCACATTACAAAAGAATGCACCAGTAAAAACTTCCCCTTTAAAAATAGAAAGTAATTTTGATAATTTTTTATGGCTTTGTCTGGCAGCTGCTAATTGTATTTAACTGTGATGGCTAAGAAACATGGCTTTGTACTGGTCTAATCATCTCCATTCACTCTGCAGGCATCTTCTGGAAGATCTTGAGTTCCCCTGGTTTCCCATTTTCACATTCCTTTCATAATGACCTTGTAAAGATGTTCCATCTCAAAATAAATATGGAAATATTTTCCTTATGATTTCCCCCATTACCCTGAAACATTCCACTGTTTTTTAACATAAATAAAAGTTTGCTGTAATTAATAAATAAAATATTTCAGAATAATTTTGTTAATAGTCTTTTCTGTATTTTTCACTAAGGTGAATTTCTACTTATTTTCCTTAGGAAAAATATAACCATCACTTCTAATATGTCTTGTAAATTTAGTTTCAGAAATATTCTTTGAGATAAACACTTTTAACAGCATTTGTGATGAACAATAATAGGGCACTAATGAAATATGTACAATATCAACTTTAGTAATTATATTTTCATTGGTTAATTATGGGACCTCTGCCCCAGGAAGAAGACTGAGAGAATTATCCAGCAGAATGTTAGACAGGTATTTGGAGAGGACCGAGGCCTAGCAAAAATAAACCAACACAATGGGGTGTGGTCGTGCTGCAATCCCTGGTCCTCCCTTTCTCTATCCCTTTTCAGGTTTGGAGCATGTATACACAGGTGCCTGGCATGTTTTCCAAG
Organism: Tupaia tana; assembly: GCA_026018925.1. NCBI lineage: Eukaryota > Metazoa > Chordata > Mammalia > Scandentia > Tupaiidae > Tupaia > Tupaia tana. The sequence continues at coordinate 160,299,540 of JAKSZU010000006.1, read as the reverse complement.
GTGTCAGGTCTGGATTTCAGTTGCAGTCAGTCCCATGAGACCCAGTTCTCTTAACCACAGCCTACGGACTAGTCCCATCCTTTTCTTTTCACTTCACATGAGCACTGAGTAATGTTCATCCCACAGTTATTAAATTTAATGCTAAAAATAGTTTGTAATAATATCTTCTTATAGTACATATTATATAAGTGAAACCAGAGATAATTAAAATATTTTTGCATAATCAATAATAATATATTAGTACTAGAGTTTTAATCAATAAAGAGCAATTAGGGACCAGCAGTTAGCATAATGGCTATGTCGCTGGACTCCCATGTAGTTGACCGTGGTTCGAATCCTGGACCTTGTGGCTTGAACTCACGCCAAGTGCACGTGCATGCGTGCCCAAGATCCTGAGAGGAGAAAGGAGAAGAAGGGATTGCGGCGTGGCCTTCCCTCGGGGGGTGATTTCTCACTTTCTGTCTTTCTGTCTCTCTCTGTCTTTCTGGCGAGCACATGCGCCCTACAGCAAAAACCTCTCCAAAAGAGAAAAAAAAAAGAGCAATTAAAGTGATCGCAACTGTAGAGTCAAATACAGTTTCAGAAAAATATCACAACATATATCTTTTCATTTCAAAGAAGTTACTTACATTCTGTCTTAATTTTCTTTTGAGAGAGGCTTTTGCTATTGATGCATGCATTCTCCAGAGAGACAGAGAGAGAGACAGAGACAGCAAATGAGAAATCAACAACAGGGAGAGATGGCCAAGCTGCATGCATTCTCCAGAGAGACAGAGAGACAGAGACAGCAAATGAGAAATCAACACCAGAGAGGGATGGCCAAGCTGCAGTCCCTCTTCACTTTCCTCCCAGGATTTTGGGCATGCATGCACACTTGCCAGGCATGAGTTTTAAGCCTGCTGGGTCCAGAACTTGGACTACATTCCACTCTGTGGGAGTCCAGCAACCTAACCATTTCACCATCCACTGGTCCCAATATTCTGTCTTAATTTTTAAGAAAATATATTGGCTATATTTTTATCCTGAAATATTTAAAGCAAAGATAACTATAGTTATCAATTTATGGTATGCAACTCCAAACACATTCTAATTTTGGAAACGTTCAATATATCATTAATGTTCGATAGCTAATTTTGGAAAACTTTCTGTTTCACTGAGCCATAGTTAAACATTCAGTGTCAGCATAAACATTTAAGCATCACTTCTAATGGCTGAATATTATTGTAATGTATACTTATCCACTGATAGAGAAGACTCAGACATAGGTAAAACATAAAGACACCTGTTTATTTTGAGAAATAGAATATTCTGAGTTGCAAAATAAACACAATACTTGCATGCTTTTCATATTATCCAGTAAATAGCCTGAGTTAATCTGTTAGTTGAACTTTGTGTTTTTTGCAGACAAAAGTGGAGAATCCTGATGTGCCAGAAATAAATGTGCAACTGACAGTCTATAAATGGGAACAGAGGCTTAGAGTAACTTATGTAATTATAGAAGTAGAACATAAATGTCTGCTTCTTGAGTTTTAATGGATTCTGGTGGCTATGTAATAATCATTTTAGTCAACTAGAAATGAACAATGTAAATGATGCCCTTATTGACTTTGTCTTCTTTCTTTTAGTGATTTCTGGTTTATATATTATCATGGTATATCCTAATGGGATACAGTATGATCTGTCAGAGTATGCACACAGTATGTAATATATAGACCTATTCATCTTCTTCGACATTGAATATTACATTATGTTGTGCACATTCGGTAATAGTTCTATTAGGTTTTTGTGTTTTGTCTTATAAGTATATATTGAATTGTAAGTAACACTTTTTACTCTGTGGTGGTGTACTCTTCCATAACTTATTTCATTTGTTTACATGCAAGCTTGTGTCTGTTTAATCATTTTGTCCAGATCCTCTTCACCCTCGCCCCTCATCCAGTGTCTGGTATCTCCCGTTACTCTCTGGACTTTAATGCCATCTGGTCCTCCCATTGCGTCTGTAGAATGCCAACCTTCAGTGTATGTTAAGCAAAGATATGTGGTATTTGTCTTTCATAGTCTAGTTTATTTCACTTAGCATTATGTCTTCTCGGTTCATTCACTTTATGTCAAATGAGACTTCTGAGGAATCTCCATAATATTTTTCAGAGTGTCTTTCTGTACTAATTTACATTCCCACCAGCAGTGCACAAGCATTTTCTTTTGTCTGCAACTTCTCCAGCACTTGTTAGTCTTTGTTTTCTCAGTCATAGCCGTGCTGATGTACTTCAGTGATACTTTATTATGGTTTTGATTTATATTTCCCTTTGAACCTTTGAAATGTTGCATCCTTATTGAAAAATCAACCATGAAATTATATTCAGGATTGAAAAGACAAATTAGAAAAAAAAATGTCTCTGCCTGATGCGTTAGTTATGGAGGAGAGGAAATGATAAATGGAAAACAAAACAAAACAAAACACCCTAGGTAAATCATAATCAAGCTAACATTTTTTAAAAAACATGAAATGAAAAGGGAGAAGCCATTTCAACCTGAGGTTTGTCCTGCCATGTTCCGGGACCTAGATGACTGAATCTCTGCTCTAAACCTCATCTTCCAGAACCCAAAAAAGCTCAGCCAGGTAGGGCAGCCTCTGTCTTTGCTCTGTCTCTGTCTCTCACTCTCTAATTTTTTTCTTTCTTTTTTAAATTTTAAAACACTTCTCACCTCTGACTCCTTTCTCTTGCTAATTTCAGAAGCCATTTCAAGCTGAGGTGTACACTGCCATGTTTGTTTGGCATGTAAGCACACTGTGCAGTTTTCATTTTTTGCTGTTAAAAAATTACTTTTCCACTTTTTTGGTTGTTTTTGTCTTTCCTCCCTCTCTTTTCTTCTCTTTTTCCTTTTTTTTTTTTTTTTTTTAACCTTACTTTCTCACTCTGCTGTTCAGCCTCCACACACTGAATGTCTTGATAGGCCTAGGTGCACAGTAGCCAAGCATCTGAATACTTTTAGGGTCATAAACATTCTCAACCCTTACTGAACCTGCTGCCTGAAGGAAGAAACTCCTCTTTATAAATGTGAACTCAAAATCTCTATCTGTGGATACAACGTTTGAAAACACAGTAGAGGAGTGAAATTGTCTCAGAAGTACCTTACTGTGAAGGGAAGTATATGAACTTACAGTTGCAGAAACCTTCTCTAAACAATTAAACAAAAGTGAATACACCTCCAAATGACTAAAATCCAGAGAAGAGAGGCTGCAGAGTGAGCAGCAGGGAGAAGTACAGAGCTGCAGAGAGAGTGTAGATCATCTCCTCCACACACCTGTGAACTCTCAGTTGAAACCCCGCAGCTCAGTCCAGGTGCACCTATTCCCTAGAAACTGTGAGGCCTTTGTAATATCCAGTCCCAAAGTCAAAAGTGCAGGTTGCTTGGCAAGTATCAGGAAAATGGAACTGCAGGAAGATTGGGGATCACCTCCTCCCACATACCTTTGAATCCTTAGAATTAACTCAAAGAAATTAGGAAGCAATGTAGAATCCATCAGATAACCAGAATCCACTGCAGAGGCACAAGAAATATGAGAAACTGAGAAAATATCACTCCCACAAGGGAAAAGAACAACTCTTCATCATCCACAGATAGTATAATGGAACTCATGGAAATTTCTGATAAACAATTCAGAATATTCCTATTGAGAAAACTAAATGACATGTAAGAGATGAGAGATAATGACTCCAGGAGGCACAAGAGAAAAGAGACAATGAGTCCCGGGGATGAGGAAGTTCTTTCATGATTTGAAAGAAGACATACATGCCATAGGAAAGAATCAAACAGAGCTCTTAGAGATAAAGGCTGTGATACAGAAAATCAAAACCTCCCTTGAAAGTATGAAAAGCAGATTAGACAATGCAGAAGACTGAATCTCAGATATTGAAGACAAAACCTCTGACATAGAAAAAGTCACCAAAAAGACTGAAAATAACCCAAATATGTGAGCACAAGATACAAGAAATACTAGATACCATTAAGCACCCAAAAATCTGGATCATCGGTTTCCCAGAAGGTGAAGAAACTAATAAGGAAATTGAAACCTATTTCATGAAATCCTGGGAGAAAACTTTCCAAAACTAGAGAGGCATTCAAATATCCAGATCCAAGGAATACAAAGGACCCCAAATACAATCTACCAAAGAAAACCTTTTCAAAGGCACATCATAGCCAGATTGGCCAAATCCACAAAGACAATATATTAAAATTGGCAAGAGAGAAATGTCAGGTTACTTAGAATGTTTATGTCATCAGGCTAACATCAGACCTCTCATCAGAAACAATGTGAGCAAGGAAAGAATGGGAAAATATATTCAAAGTGTTAAATGAAAAACAATTTCAATCAAGAATACTATACTTGGCAAGATTATCCTTCATATGGGAAGAAAAGATAAAAAACATTGGCAGATAAACAAAACCTGAAAGAATTTACCAACACCAGAACAGCTAGTCAAAAATTTTTGAAGGGAGTGCTTTAACCAGGAGAAGTACAGACACACTGACAGAAGTAAAAGAACAAAGAGCAACCAAGAAAATGTTAGGACAATCAATCTGGAAATATCAATAATAACACTAAATGTTAACTTCCAGGATTTAAACAGAATGATCGGACCACAGTAACACTGCAAGTTCAACAGAAGAGAGATTCATTACATGAAACTAAACTGGTGAAATAGAATTTTATGACTTTTGACTAAAACATTATTGATTTTTCTATTACTCTTTGTTTTCCGTATTTAAGGATTTTACTTTTGTTTGAGCTGTTGATAGGTTCAGCAATTTATTAAAAACTTTTTTTGTTGATTTTTCGTTCTTTTTTAAATTGAAACATAAATGTTTCTCTCTTCCTGACACCTCTGGAATTGGAAAATATTTGTGATTATTCTTCTGTTGTGGCAGAAGGGTTATTTGCATAAGTAAAATAATACCTGGAAATACGCGTTATTGCCAAGGCTTTGACTGGAATGTCATTTCTGAAGATATGACCAGAAAGCTATGCAACAAGGTAGATCTCAAGAAAGACAACAGAAGCTCTTGGAAAGATTGTCTGGCACCATAAACAGCTCTGCCTGGCAGAGGAGATTAGAGAAGCCATATAAAAGAATTTATACCATAAAATAACCTGGACTTTTCCAGCCCAGAATTGCAATCAGTAGAGATTGCAAAAGAGCAGCCACAACTGGAGGATTATCTTAAGGAAGACTTTGAAGGAAGAAAAAGAGACTGATCTTTGCAACCAGATGGTAAACCACAGAATACTTGGTAGGCAGAATAGAGTTGGGAAGGTTCATGTGTGTGGGGTGTTTGCTTCTCAACAGTTTGAGTAGCTGACATGTAAATATTTTCCCCAAAATATTTAAAAACATACTGTCTCTGTTACAGAGTCACAAACAAAATTACAACAAATATTTTGAAAGTTATCCTTAAAATTTAGTCTTTGGAAATTTTGTAAGTTGTGTATTAATTGTAGAACTACGGAATATGAGATAAACTTTTGATATGTAAAGTAAATGTTTGTGAAAAAAATGTAAAAAAAAAATCATAAAGGCCCAATGCAGTGGTACAGGCAGTAGAGGCCATGCTGTGTGTTGCTGAAGGCCACATGGGAAGGTTCTGGGTTTGTATCCTGGGCCTACCTGATCACAGTGGGCATGTACACAGGTGTGCCTGTGGTCCTGGGTATCTCCAGGGCAGGGGTAGGATTGTTGCATGAAGACCCTACCTGTGATAAACATTTCTTTCTCTCTCAGGAGATGGATAAATAAACTTTTAAAAAATTTAAAAATCAGAAAAGATATAGGGTTTATTATGCTTAAAAGAACAAAGATAGCTGAAATAATTGACTTCACAGCAGATGTGATGGGTCACATAGAATAAAAATATGGTATATTTGAAGTGCTAAAAAAATGCCACTAGGAATTCTAAACCCATTAAAAACCACTTAAATGGGTTTGTGTGTGTGTGTGTGTGTGTGTGTGTGTGTGTGTGTACAGTTTAACGGATCTGGGTTAAATTAAGCTGATTCTATAGAGAAAGATGGAAATACAGAAATAATGAAAAAAAATGGAGGGGCCAGCAGAAGTTAAGGCACTGGCTCTCACATGGCTGATTGCACAACTCAAGTCCCAACCCTGTGACTTGAAAATCACACTGGGAGCATGTAGGTGGGTGAGCAAAATCCCAAGGAGACTGGGGGAGGAAGGATTGAAGTGTGATCATTCCTCCTAAGGGGTGATATCTCATTCTCTCTCTCTCTCTCTTTCTCTCTCTCTCCCTCTTGTGTGAGTGCACGTGTCCTATAGCAAAAACTTCAAAAGAAAAAAAGAAAATAAAAAATAAAAAGTTAATGTAAGTGGGAGAAACATGGGAGAGAAATTGCATATTGGTAAGTTATAGTGTACATGAATCACTCTTTATAGCTTCTGATTTGAGCAGAATTTTCTTAAATCTTGCAAGTCTTATATTTTTAAATCTATTAAATATTAGCTTTTCTTAGCCTTGTTTTATTTTTAATATTCAGTCAGCAACCAATATTATCTCACAAAATACAATAGGAAACTCTTACAAAACTTAAACTGAGACAATTTATGCAAGAGATAAAACAACGCTTTTAGCTACTATATTATGGAACTGTAAGTTCCTAAATCACAGCCTTAGGTTAATGCAGCCTGAGGTAAGGTAAGGTAAGATTTCTAGAGATTATCATTCCCAAGCTAGACGTTGCTGGCTCCCTGTAGAAATGTTTTATGAAAACATGACTGCATGTTACTGTCCTTTGAGTAATAGCTATATTTTAAAAATTCTATAATCATAAAATTTTTCCAAAAGTCATAGTTTATATTAATTATTTTTCTTGGCATTAATACAATAAATTCCTTTGTTTTTTTGTTTTTTCTTTTTTTTGAGACAGAGATATTTTTGCTATAGGGCACATACACTTACCAGAGAGACAGAAAGTGAGAAATCACTCTCCAGGGGAGTTGGCCACGCCACAATCCCTTCCCCTGCAGTCTCCTCCTGGGATTTTAGGCATTCATGCACACATACCCAGTGTGAAGTTTAAGCCACTGAGTCTAGGACTCTTACCAAGGTCTGCTATGTGGGGAATCTAGCGATGTAACCATTACACCATCTGCTGGTCCCTCATTCTTTTTTCTTTTCTTTTTCTTTTTTTTTTTTTTTTTAGTAAATTCCTCTGAAGGAAAAAAATTAGCAACCACATATATATTTCTTGCAGATTTTCTACATTATAACAAACGTGTAAGTCAATTTTTAATTTTATACAGAATATAATTAAGTTGTGAGTTAAATTTCATGCTCAGTACAAAGATTACATCTTGCTTTTTCCACATTATCTGACTCTTAATTTACTGTTTATTTTTTATATTAGTTTTTCCTGTATTCAATTAACTGAGTATCTATATTACTCATTTTAAAAATTTAAAAAATTTAAAAAAAGAGTCTAGGAGTCTGTGCTTAGGGCCTGAGAGCAACTTTGAAACTTCAGCCACACCATCCATTGCTCTGGTGGCTTTGGCTTGCCCAGCCTGCTGGGAGACTTGAGCCTGGTCTGGGTAGGCCCTCTTGGGTGAGTCTATGCTTGGGGCCTGGGAGCAACTTTGGGACTTTGGGTATACCACCTGGGTGCAGACTTAATCCTCTTCAATAAGTTCCATCTTCTTAGCTTGCTACCACCTCATCAAGAGTGGAACATTCCGTAGAAGAGGCAAGCACCTAAAGTTACCCATAACAGCTCTGATCTTGGAGACAGAGCCCTCCGATAGGAACACATCTGGGAACTAAGGGTGAAATTTCCTCCACTAATCTACAAAATATATTCTAATAAGTAGAAGAAAGTGAATATGCATCAGATGACTAGAAACCAGCACAAATCTCAAGGAAATATGAGAAAACAAATTGGTAACTCTACCTTATGTGAGCATAGTAGGCCCTCACCAAAAGTGGATACCACCAAAAAAATACACAGAAATATCAGAAAAAGAATTCTGAATATTCATAGTAACAAAACTCAATGAGATGCAAGAGAAAACAGACAATCAGTTTCAGGAAATGGGAAAATCATTTCAGGATATGAAAAAGGAATTCCTCAATGAAATAGACACCCTAAAAAAAGAACCAAACAGAACTTCTGGAAATGGAGAAAACAATACAAGAAATTAAAATCTTCCTAAAAACCATTAACAATATCTAGCAAGATTATTCTTCAAATAGGAAGAACAAATAAAAGTATTCTCAGATAAACAGAAACTAAACAAATTCACCAATAATAGACCAGCTCTACAGGAAACACTGAGAGGAGTGTTGTATCTGTTCAACTAAAGAGAAACAAACAGAAATAGGAGAACAAAAAACAACTGATAAAATGGCTAACAAAATGACAGGGATGAATACACAAATATCAATAATAACATTGACTAGTAATGGATTAAATTCTATTAAAAGACACATGCTGACTGAAAGTGTACAAAAACAGAAGCCATATATATGCTGCTTACAAGAAACACATCTCACTGTTAAAGACATACATAGATTGAATGTGAAGGATTGGAAAATATTCCATGCAAATGGAAACCCAAAAAAGGCTGGAGTAGTGATACTGACATCAGACAAAATAGACCTCATGATGAAAGATGTAAGAGGCAAAGAAGGACATTATATAGTACTAAAAGGACTTGTTCACCTAGAAGATTTAACACTTGTAGATATCTATGCACCCAACACTGGAGCACCTAAATACATCAAAGAGAGACTGTTAGACTTCAAGGGAGAGATAGACTGCAACACAATAATTGTAAGAGATCTCAATATCCCATTGACCTCTCTGGACAGGTCATCATAATCTAGACAACAAATAAAGAGATAGAAGATCTAAATAATACCATACATGAACTGGACTTGACAGACCTCTGCAGAGTATTTCCTTCAACTACCACAAAATATACATTTTCTCACCCCCACATGGAACTTTTCAAAGACTGACCCCATAATACCGCACAAAACAAGCCTTTATAAATTCTAAGGTCTAGAAAATATATCTAGTAGTTTTGCTGATCATGATGGCATTAAACTTGAAATCAACTATAGAAAGGGTCCTCAAAAACTTACAAATGCCTGGAAACTAAACAACCTACTCCTAAATGATTTTACAACTATAGGAGAAATTAAGACTAAAATCAAAAGGTTCATAGAAACCAATGATAACAAACAAACAAGTGTTTATAACCTATGGGACACAGCAATGGCAGTCATAAGAAGAAGGTTCGTGGCAACTAGAACCCACCAAAAAAAAAAAAGATGAAAGGTAGCAAATAAACAACAACACAACTCAGGGAACTAGAAAAGCAACAACAATAAAAAAACCCAAAACATTCCAGGAGTAAAGAAATAATAAAAATTTGAGCAGAAATAAATGGAATAGAGAATAAAAGAACTATGCAGAAAATAAATGAAAACAAAGGCTGGTTCTTTGAGAAGATAAACAAAACAGACACACTGCTAAATTAATCAAGAAGAGCAGAGAAAGGAACCAGGTAAATCAAATCAGCAAGGAAACAGGCATACTTACAACATTTAACACAAATACAAAATATCATCAGAGAATAATATGACTGACTATATGCCTAGGATATGTAGATGAAATTGACAAATTTTTGAACACATATGACTTACCAAGAGTGAATCAGGAAGAAACAAAACGTCTAATGGGATCCCTAACAAACACTGAGATTGAATCACTAATAGGCTCCCAACAATGAAGAGCCAGGCCCTAATGGCTTTACTTCTGAATTCTACAAAACCTTTAAAGAAGAATTAATCCCAAGTCTCCTTAAATTATTTCTAAAAATTCAAAAGGAATGAACCCTCCCAAATGTATTATATGAAGCCTCCATCATCTTAATTCCAAAACCAGACAAACACATGACAGAAAAAGAAAACTTCAGGTCATAGCCCTTATGAATATGGATGCAAAAATTCTCAACAAGATACTTGCAAATCATACCAAATAACATATTTTAAAAGATCATGTACCATGAACAAGTAGGTTTTATTTCAAAGATGGAAGGATGTTTCAACATTTACGAAACAATAAATGTAGTACATCATATTAATAAAAGGGAAGATAAAAATCATAAGATCATATCAATTGATACAGAAAAAGCATTTGATTAAAATACAACATCCTTTCATGATTAAGACTCTCAGCAAAATTGGCATAGAGGGGACATTCCTCAACAGAATAGAAGTCATTTATGAAAAATCCATAGCTAACTTCATACTGAATAGGGAAAAGTTGAAATCTTTTCTACTAAAAACTGGAACAAGACACAGCTGCCCACTTTCTCCACTCCTTTTTAGTACTGGAATTTCTGGAAGTTTAGTACTGGATAGTCAATGCAATTAGACAGGGGACTCAAATAAAAGGCATCCAAATAGGAAAAGAAGTGAAATGATCTCTATTTTCAGGTGATATTATGCTGTACATAGAAAATCTAAAGAAGCCACAAAAAAAAAAAAAAAGAAAAAAAAAACAAACAAAAAAAAAACATTTAACCACCATGCCACCTCCCAGCCCCAAGGCAAATTCATAATGACTTTTGGGAAAAATAATAATAGGATACTAAAGAATTTATGTACATGATCGACTTTGGCAATTATATTTTAATTGGTAAATTATGGAACTTGTGTCTCAAGAGAAGACAGGAAATCATGAAGCAAGATATTAGCCAGGAATTTGAGAAGAATGGTAGGTCTAGCAAGAACAAACCAACATCTTCTGATGTTCATTTTCTTATGATCCATGTTTCATCCTTAAGACTATGAGAAAAATCAGTTTAAAATATGAAAGACAAAATAAGCCAAAGACCTATAAAGAAAAAGCACCAGGTAGAGTGATCTAGAAAACAGCGCTAAAATTATTGAAAAATTTTAAAATATATGATGGCCAAAAAAATGAATAGGAAGTATCTCTCATCAGGTGAGCTTAGTAACTAGTATTCATTTAAAATGAAAAGAAATGTAGGACCAGCAGGTGGCATAGTGATTAAGGCACTAGACTCCCACATTGTAGACCAGGGTTCAAGTCTCAAACCTGCTGGCCTGCTTTCTCACTTTTCCTTTCTGTCTCCTGGTGAGTGCATGTTCCCTATAGTGAATTTAAAAATAATAATATTAAATAAAATTAAATAAATATTTCTTAAAAAATGGGCAAAATTCAAAGCAATTCAAAGCTAACCTTTTTATTTTTGTGTTATTACAATACAGTCAATGACAGACTGCAAATATGAAGGTGGTCCCATACGATTAGATTACTATGCTGTATAGCCTGCGTGTGTAATAAGCTATGTCATCTAGGTTTGTATTAAGTATTCTTTATTATATTCAACTATATTCACACAACAAAATTATCCAACCACACATTACCCAGAATGTATCCCATTGTTAAATGATGTGCAGATTCATATATGTTTAAAACTCTAAAAATATTTTTATACTATATTCAAAATCTATTCTTTACATATGAGCATATTAAGTTGACTTCCTTTTTCAGTGATAAAATACAATGACAAAAATATACCTTTAAAATAATATATTTTAAAAAACACATTACACAGGTGCAAACTAGGATAGTTAAATTACATTTTTATAAATAATAATGGAACTTCAGTAACAAGGATTCACTCAATAATTCATTTATGATGGACTTGATAACAAATTATAGAGCCAAATACAGGGAGAAAATTGCAACAGTAAATTTTCACTTTAAGATGATACTTGCTTGTGAAATGTATGTGTGTACCTCTGTGTGTAGCTATATATTAGAAAAGTTATAATGCATTTTTGCATAGAAATATGTAGAAACTATGTCATGAGTTTTATTTTATTATATTTTATTTATTTATTTATTTTTGGAGAGGTTTTTGCTATAGGGCACGTGTGCTAGCCAGACAGACAGAGAGAGACAGAGAGACAGAGAGACAGAAAGTGAGAAATCACCCCCAGGGAGGGTGGCCACACCGCAATCCCTTCTCCTCCATTCTCCTCTTGGGATCTTGGGCATGCACACACAGGCACCCAGTGTGAGTTTAAGCCACCGGGGTCCAGGACTTGAACCACGGTCGACTACATGGGAATCCAACGACATAGCCATTACACCAACTGCTGGTCCCTAAAGAGAGAATTCTTAATTTGAGAGAAAATATTTGTAAACCATACATATAAAGGTTTAATATCCAAATTATTGGGTTGTCAGACACATTGTTTACATAGAAAAACAGAAAAATATTTCATGACTTTCACACAACTCAACATATAAGAAACTAAAATAACTTAATATCAAAAAAAAAACTTGATTTTAAAATGGCTACTTAAGGCCGGCTAATGGCATGGTGGTTAAGACAGCTGAATCCCACATGGCTGAAGACATGGTTCAAGTCCCTTACCCAGTGGTTTGAAAACATGCAGGGCACATGTGATTTTTATGTTCAAAATCCAAAGGAAGATGGAAAAGAAAGAATTGTGGTGCAGCGATCACAAGTGGGGATGATTTCTCACTTTCCCTCTTTCTATCTCTGTCTCTCTCCAGTAAGCACATTTGCCCTGTAGTAAACTAAAAAAAGAAGAAAGGAAGAAAGAGTCACAGAATCTAAATAAGATTTTCAAAAAAGATATGTAGATGGATGTACTAGAAATATATGAAAAAAAATGGTTGACATCTCTAATTAGGAAAATGAAAATTAAAACCACAAGAAGATATCACCTCACATCCGTTGTAATGGCTGTTATCAAAAAAGACAATTAATAACAAATGTTGGTATGATATGAATAAAAGAAATCCTTGTACATTGTTACTGGGAATAAATAATATTACAGCCAAGTAATATGAAGGAAAAGAGTATGAAGGATCCTCAACAAAACCAAAAATAGAGTTACTATGTGACCCAGTATCACAAATTCTATGTATGTAGCCAAAATAATTGTAATTGGTATGTCAAAGAAATATTTGCACTTCAATGTACATTTTAGCATGATTCACTGTAGCCAATATATTGAATCAACCTAATTGTCAATCAAAAGATGAACAAATTAAGACTATATAGTATGTAAATACAACAGAATATTGTAAGCCTTAAAAAAGAAGGAAACCTTTTATTTAAGACAATATGGATAAGACCAGCAGGCGAAGTGGTGTTTAAGATTCTGCACTCCATACGGCAGACCACAGTTTGAGTCCCAGATCTGGTGGCTTGTTTTCTCTCTCTCTGTTTAGTGCACATGCACTATAGCAAATTTTTAAGATAAATAAATAAATTAAAGTAAATGGTTCTTTAAAAAGGAAAAAGACAACATAGATAGAAAAGGAGGATATCAGACAATGTAAAATAAACAGGCACTAAAAGACAAATACTGAAATAATTCCAAAATACTATATGATCTTGCTTATTTGTGAAATATAACCAAAAAAAAAAAAAAAAAGAAAAAGATAAAGATAGAAAAAAAAACTTGTAGACACAGAGAATAGAAAGTTGGTGACCAGAAGTTGGAGGAGACAGGGAGAAGAGAAGGGGGAAGGAGGATGTTTATTGAAGGGTACAAAGTTGTAGTCAGACTGTAAGAATAAATATTAGTAGTCTATTTCACTGCATGGTGACCACGCTTAATAACTACAGTTAATAATATTTTGAAATTGCTAAAATAATGGATTTTAAACATTTTTAACACAAAAAAATAAGTTGGTGAGGCAATGAGTATGTTAATTAACTTGATATAATCTTGGTACAGTACATAAATAAATCGATACATCGCATTGTATCTAATAAACATATTTATTATTTGTTACTTAAAAATATAAAGAATTATCATAAAATCTAGCAATTCTACTTCTGAATGTATATGCAAATAAAATGAAAGAGGTACTTGAAGAGCTATATGTACATTCCTGTTAATAGCAACCTTATTCACAATGGACAAAAAAGTGACGAGTGTTTGTTGAAGGCCTAATACATAAACAAAACATAGTTTATACTTAAAATGAAATATCATTCAACCTTAAAAAAGAAGTTTCTGATACATGCTATAACATGGGTCAACCTTGAATATATTATACTAAGTTTAACGAGTCAATCACAACAGGACAAATATCGTATAATTTTATTTACATAAAGTACCTAGAGTAGTCAAATTCATAGAGATAGAAAATATAATGGTGCTTTCCAGGGGCTGAGGTAGGGAACAGATGAAACAGAAAGCTTAGTAGGTACAGAATTTCAGTTTGGAGAGATAAAGATTATTTAACTGTACACAAAGGGATTAAAATGATACATTTTACATTATGTATATTTTATTACAATTAATGAAGGTAAATAAAAAGAAAAAATACAGCAATAAAAATAAAAGCCAAAAAAAGGAAAATGAGATATTATCATGTAATTATATAGAAAAAATAATGATGGTATATGTAATTCTAGACTTGAGTAATTACATTAAACATTTACATTAATTTATCAAGGCAAAGTATTAAGCTTTGCAGGCAGGAAATAAAAATTTCATGAGCTAATTAAATGAGGAACCTAGAAAAGAAAGTAAAAATTAAGAATACTATTAAAAGGATGAAAGGTGTAATGTGCCAAAGGAATGCCTGCCTAAGTATGTTAATAAGCAAGCAGACTTTGGAACAGAAGCATCAGTTGAAATAAATAGGGAAGTGATACCATTGAAATTGAAGTACAGGGGGCCAGCAAGTGGGATAGTGGTTGAGGTGTTGGACTCCCACATGGTCAACCATGGTTCGAGTCCTGGCTACCTGAAACTCATGCTGGGCATGTGTGCGTGTGTGTGTGTGTGTGTGTGTGTGTGTGTGTTTGTGTGTGTGCCCGAAGTCCCAAGAGAAAAATGAAGGAGGAAAGACTGCAGTGTGGTCATTCCCACTAGGGTGATTTTTCACTTTTTGTCTCTTGAGGGAATGTATGCACCCTATAGAAAAAAAAATTACTTAAAATATGATGTACAACTATAAGAAAAATATCAGTAAAGTGAACAATGACAGAAGTCATAAGAAATGAACCAATTGCAAATCCTAGATTGAGAAATATGATAATTGAAATGAAAATCTAACTAGAGAAATTCAACAGTAGATTTGACCTTGTGGAAGAATCAGAAAACTTGAAGATAGATTTAGAAATGGTGATGCATTCCAAAGAACAGAAAGAAAAGAGAACAAAAAAAAATTACTCTCAGAAGTTGGTGGAACATCTGGGGCTAACAGGTGAAAATAGTGGTTGAGACACTGGACTCCAGCATGGACAACTGTGGCTCAAGTCTTGGAACTAGAGTCTTGTTTTCATACTTTCTCTTGTCTCTCTCTGGTGAGTGCATGGGCCCTGTAGCAAGTTAAAAAACTAATAATGATATATAAGATTAAACAAATAGTTCTTTTAAAAATAAGTAGGTGGGAAATCATTAAGCCTATAAAAAGTTTGATTACATAAAGTAATTTACATATTCTCCCTTTTGGCCAGAACTACTGTCTTTCAGTAATTAATCAAAATGACGAACACGAAGGGAAAGAGAGGCACCCGATACATGTTCTCTTGGCCTTTTAGAAAACATGGAGTGGTTCCTTTGGCAATATATATGCGATTCTACAAGAAATTGTAGACAACAAGGGAATGGGTACTGCTCAAAAAAGAATGCCCCACAGATGTTACCATGGCAAAACTGGAAGAGTCTGCAATGTTACCCAGCGTGCTATTGGCATTGTTGTAAACAAACAAGGGCAAGATTCTTGCCTAGAGAATTAATGTGCATATTGAGCATATTAAGCATTCTAAGAGCAAAGACAGCTTCCTAAAATGTGAGAAGACAAATGACCAGAAAGAGAAGGAAGCCAAAGAGAAAGGTACCTGGGTTCAACTGAAGCGCCAGCCTGCTCCACCCAGAGAAGCACAGTTTATAAGAACTAATGGAAAGGAGCCTGAACTTCTGGAATTTATTCCCTAAGAATTCCTGGCATGATGGGTGTTAAAAATAAACTAATCTATGGTCTATAAAAAAAAAAAATAAAAATTAATTTACATATTCTAAAATTCAACAAACTGTAAGTAGGATAAAAACACAGAAGTCCAGAATAGACATAATAAAAATTTGGAAAGACTAAGAGAAAATCCTAAAATGTTGAGAGTGGAACAACTAATTTGTCATGCACAAGGAAACCTCAATAAAATTTCAATCAGAAGTAATGACGGCGGGAACCAGCAGTTAGTGTAATGGCTATGTAGCTGGACTCCCATGTAGTTGACAGCGGTTCGTGTCCCGGACCCGGTAGCTTAAAACTCACGCCGGGCGCGTGTGCATGCGTGCCCAAGATCCTGAGAGGAGAATGGAGGAGAAGGGATTGTGGCGTGACCATCCCCCCTGGGGGGTGATTTCTTACTCTCTCTCTCTCTCTCTCTCTGTCGTTTTCTCCCTCCCCACCCCTTCTCTGTCAATTGCTCATGGCCTCTGGCAAAATAAAAACAGGGATCAAAAAGGTAAACACATAAAATTACCTTTGCTAAGATTCTTCGATTCCCCTTCCTACATTTAAGTTACTGACAGAGGTTGTTTTCATCCTGAAGAACTACCTTTAACGTTTCTTGTTAAGGAGTTTGTGATAGCAACAGTTTGTTGCATATCTAGCAGAATCTGTATTTTACTTTCATTTGTGAAAGATATTCATGCTGGCTATAAATTTCTTTATTGTCAGCTTTTCTCTTATTTCCTTCACATTGAAATGGTTTACTGCTGCCTTTTGGCCTTCATTACTTCTTTTTTTTTTTTTTTTTTTGAGAGTTTTTTTTCGCTACAGGGCGCGTGCGCTCACCAGACAGACAGAGAGAGACATAGAGACAGAAAGCAAGAAATCACCCCCCAGTGGGGATGGTCACACCACAATCCCTTCTCCTCCATTCTCCTCTCGGGATCTTGGGCATGCACGCACACGTGCCCAGTGTGAGTTTTAAGCCACCGGGTCTGGGACACGAACCGCGGTCGACTAGATGGGAGTCCAGCGACATAGACATTACGCTAACTGTTGGTTCCCAAAAGATTTTTTTTTCATGAGTGAGAATGACAAATAGAAAGATTAAAAGATACAGATAGTCATCCTCCAAAGGGTCCTCATGCCAAAATCCATCCCCAGTCTCGGCTAACCCAGATCATAGCTATGCTTCCAAATGGTTTGTTCTGGGAGGTCTCCAGACGTGAACTTGGGACCTATCTATTTAAGTGGGTTAGCCTAGCAGAGGAATACATGACCATAGTGTCATTATTCAGTCCTAGAAGTCTTACTATATATCAACCCTATTGTTTTACTCATTTTCCATTTATTTCCATATATACATTTTTGTTTTTCAAATATTGCTATTTTTTTGTTAAAGGTCATATGCTTCTCCAGAGAGACAGAGAGACAGAGATAGAGAGGAGAAGAAAGCACGTCCACGGTGAATGGACATGTCATAAGCCTTTCTCCTTCATTTCTCTAACCTGGTAGGATTTTGAACACCAATGTCCATGAACTCAGTGTGTTTCTAAAGCCACTAGGTCCAGACTCAAAGCATGGGATCAGTCATATGGGATCCAGCTGCCTTAACCAGCAAGCTACAGAGCTGGCTCAAATTTTTATTTTTTAATTTTCAGGGCTTTTAAATTTCATAATTATTTTTAATGTTTTCGTTTCTACTATTTATGATTAGTTTATCTTTGGACTCTTTACTCAAGCACTGGTAAAATTATATTCCCCAATTATATATGCATTTTAAATAGATGTGTGTAAATCTTGTATTAAATTTTAGGAACTTTATGGACTGAATTTTTTTGATCTTCCATATGCACTCATTTGATGATGAAGTTTTACGATAATATGATATGTTACAAGATATGAAATTGAGGCATTTAGTGTAAAAGCAGGCATTCTTAGTGACTGCCTATGGCACTTCATGGGAGCAGATCATTCTCCCACCATCTGTAGTCTTTCCCAATGTCTTTCTACTATTTAACTGAGAAATCTGAAAAGAAGATGACAGAAGTTTTGGATGGAGTGCAGCTGGTGAAAAGTAAACTAGACAGCTCAAAACAGCCTATTTTTGCAGATAATCATTGATTCTCAGCTATTTTTTCTACATGTCTGCTGATTCTGAACATCAGCTTTAATAGAATAAGAAAATAAGAGTAAGGGGGGGACAGAGTCATTTCTTCAAAATAATCACAAAGCATAGTTTTCTAAACTTTGAAGTCCTACCCAATTTATCAACCATGTGTGCTTCTGTTAATTTTCCTTAAGATCATTTATTTCCAGGTGGAATTTATTTTTTAATTTTTAAAGAATTATTTACTTAATTTTATTTCTTATTTTTATTATTTTAACTTTGACTTGAAAGAGACAGAGAGAGAAAGTGGGAAAGTGAGAAAGCAGGCCACCAGATCTGCGACTCACACTGTGGTCGGCCATGTAGGAGTCTAGCTCCTTAACCACCATGACCTGCTGGCCCTTCCAGGTGGAATTTAAATAGGATATATGCAGTTTACTACATAAATTTTTGAAGCAAAAACAAATACTTATATTACAGTCAAACCACACAGGTTGTCTATACTAGATGTGTGTAAAAGAGATAAATTTAAAAATGGGAAAAGTACAGAAAAGAAATATTAAAAATACAGATAAATATACTTCTATACAAAAACAAGATTTATATGAGATTTAAAATGACTGAATTCTTTCATCATGCTATTTAAATTGAATTCTATTCACCACTATCTTTTCCTACTATGTTATTATTATTTTTTTTTTCATGGCTCTTACCACTCAAAAAATACGTTGTAATTTACTTTTTCTGTTGTATTGCCTGGTTAATACGTGTATCTCTCTACTAGAAATAAGCTCTACTATGGCATAAACATTTGTATGTTTTCTTACATTGTGTATATCTATTACTTAGAATAATGATTTGTGTTTATTTGTGGTTTGTTTATTTCTTTTCAGCTATAGATTTCCTACTGATTAGTGCTTGTTTGATAATATTTTTTTAGTGAAGTCCTTCAGAACCTGTTTCACCTGCTGGTTCCTTAAGGTATAAATAAAAGGATTCAGCATGGGAGCAACAGAGGTGTTCAGCACCGCTACAGCTTTGCTCAGAGCCACACCTTCTTTGGCAGATGTTTTTACATACATAAAAATACAACTCCCATAAGAAATGGAAACCACAATCATATGAGAGGAACAAGTGGAAAAAGCCTTTTTTCTTTGCTGGGCTGAGGGGATCTTCAGAACTGTTCTAAGGATGAGTGTGTAAGAGAGAATCACCAAGGCCAAAGTTAGCATGAGTGTGAATATTGCCAAGAAAAATGCCATAAGCTGCAGAATCTCTGTGTTTGTGCACGCAATCAGTAGCATAGGAGAAGAATCACAGGTGAAATGATCAATGATGTTGGAGTCACAGAAATCCAGTTGGAGGCCCATAATCACCGGAGGGAAAATAATGAGGAAACCAGCCACCCAGGAGCTGATTACCAGTCGAGTGCAAACTTTGTTACTCATAATGGTTGTGTAATGTAGGGGTTTGCAGATAGCCACATAGCGGTCATAGGACATGACAGCAAGAAGGAAAAACTCTGTTGAACCTAGAAGGATTAAAAAAAATACTTGTGCCATGCAAGCATTGTAGGAAATGGTTGCATCTCCTGTAGCAATACTGATCAAAAATCTAGGAACACAGACTGTTGTGAATGAAATTTCTAAGAAAGAGAAATTTCTGAGGAAGAAATACATAGGAGTTTTTAAATGTACATTTGACAATGTTAAGACAATGATAGTCATGTTTCCACTTACACTCAGTAAGTATGTAATTAACATAAAGGTGAAAATCACAACTTGTAACTGTGGGTCGTCTGTAAGTCCCAGAAGAATGAATTCTCTAATTGATGTCTTATTTGGCATGGCTAAGCTCAGAATTCTGATAGTCTGCAGATAAAAAGAAGAGTTTTTTCAGTTTATGATATGATTTCAAATATATTTATTATGCTCTAATTCTTCATTTAAAAATTCTAGTGGATTAATTCATTTGGCAAAATACCTATAATCAGAATTGCCAGGTTAAATTATTTTTTTAGTATGAATAAGATTGATAGGTGTTTTATTACTTGTTTGAAAAAGTTTATGTATTTATTTCTTCCATGAGAGACAAAAAGAGGGAAAGAAAGAAAGAAAGGGAAACCCAATAGGGTCTCAAATCTGTGGTTCACCTCCCAAGTCTTCTACCAGCTTTGGATCATGGGCAAGTGAGTGCACAGGGCACTAAGAGAGGTCTATGTCCTTGATCTGTAAACTTTCCTATGTGGGATTGCCCTGCAGAGTATCATGTTCTCCACTGCATCACCTCCTGGACCCTTGCATCTTATTACTTTTTTTTTTTTTTTGAGAGGTTTTTACTATAGGGTGTGTGCGCTCGCCAGACGGACAGAGAGAAACAGAGAGCTAGAAAGCGAGAAATCACCCCCCAGGGGGGATGGCCACACCGCAATCCCTTCTCCTCCATTCTCCTCTCGGGATCTTGGGCATGCACGCACACGCACCCGGCGTGAGTTTAAGCCACCGCGTCCGGGACGCGAACTGTGGTCGACTACATGGGAGTCTAGCGACATAGCCATTACAGTAACTGCTGGTCCAATGATCCTTTATTTTTACTCATAGTAAAAAATGTAACAGAAAATACTGGATGTATGGAAATTCATTGAAATCCATGCTTCTTATCTTCACAAAAAATAGACCCTATTAGCTCCCCTCTGACTGACAATGGCACAAACACAATGTGTTTGACAAGCCACTAATAATAACACAAATTATTACTAATTAACAAGGCCATAACATAAAATTTTCAATTGGACTTCTCAAATATAGTCAATCATATAAATAATGTAAGAAGTCAGATTGTATTCCCAGTGAGATAAATAAAATATTTCAGAACTTTATTGAATGACAATATTTATCAAACTGTGCTTTGAAAAAGAATACTCTGATAACTTTCTTGTTTTACAAGGCAGTGATAAAGAAAAGGAATATCTTACAGAGAAAATAACAATAATAACAACAAAATAGCAAAAAAATACAATATTTTTTCCTTCCTCTTCTTCCTGTTTTAGAAAAAAAAAATCTGTTTTATATAGCCTTTACCCTACATCCAACAATCCCCCTGATAGAGTCCATAAAATGACATATGTTTCAGATTAAGAAATTGACATATAGGTGGAATATGTCACTTGCACAAGGTCACATAGGTGGTAAATGCAGATAGAGTAGTATCCACGTTTACCTTCTGTTATACCATTTTCAATGTTTAACACGGCTTCAGATTCAATGTTATTTGATGAAAGAGTTAATTAGTGATGGAATAATGTATACGCAAAACTAATTGGTTCCGACCTCAAGATTTAGAGGTTTGTGTCAGCTCTATGAGCTGTGTTCACCTTTGCATTTAGATATTGGTTTATCTGAATCAATCAGTCCTGAGCAAAAGAGACAGCCATAAGGGAGAGTGTTGATAAAACAGGAACTACAGGGAATGAAAATTTTATAATCCCAAAGAGGCAGATAGTAAACACTCTGAAGATATTTACCTGGATTGCTCAGCATGATCTATTGCTATCAGCATTAGAAAAAAAGAAACCAGCCTGGTGGTTCTTGAGAGATCCATGAGGGTAGTTGATCTGAAAAGAGAATGAGAGAGTGAGGCATCAGGAGTGTGAGATCCATGAGGGTAGTCTGATCTGAAAACAATGAGAGAGTGAGGCATCAGGAGTGTGCACATGGCAATGAAATGGTGTAGGGCATCCTGTGTCTTACCTGACTGCAATCATACCACCTGAGAGTCAGCTAGGAACAGTGCCTAATAGCTTCTTGAGGTAGGTAATTTTTGAGGTAGTACATTTCTTGGCTATGATAATTTTTAAAATTTCAGCAAAGAACATGATGCAATAATCAACAAAATGACTACATGAGACATTCCAGAAAGATTGTTTGTTAAGAGTTCTATGCTTTGGGACTGGCAGGTGAGGTGGTGGTTAAAGGTGCTGGATTCCCACATGGCCTACATAAGTTGGGGTCCTGGACTTGGCAGCTTGTTTCTCACTTTCCCTTTTTCTCTCTTTCTCTCTGTCTCTGTCTCGTCAAATTAAAAGATAATAATAACAAATGAAATAAATATTCTTTAAAAAAGAGTCCTATGATTTAGAAACAGCAATGTGGATAAAGAAGAAATATACTCACATTTATGTTTGTCCTTGATGGAGGCAAGTCATAGTTTAAACATATTAATAAATATTTTTCCTGTTATCTGTAATGAGAAAATGTTTTAGATATAAAGTGTTCCTTCATTTTTATACCTTATTATCAAACTGATTTACTTTTGTACAGGTACTTAATTGTTAAAATTTAAACATACTGTCTAAATCACCCCTTATCATATACCTATCATTTCTCTACCAATACTTAATCTTATAGGATAAGAAAATTCAACCAGATACTTCCTTTTTTTTCTGAAATTTAATTGTCATATGTTTCATTTTTCTGACATTGCTTGCTGCTTTTAGGTTTTTCAAAAGCCTTTCTCCAAAGGAAACAGAAACACTTTATGTATTTTTGGATGTAATGTTAGAGGTGTTTGTTTTTGAGGGAAATATAATAGGTACCTCCTAGGAGACAAAAAACGAAAGCGTCTGCAACACATTTTCATAAACACTAATTTGATTCCCTTGGGAGTCATTAGATATTGGTGGAATATATTTTGAATTCTACCTATAGTATGAGACTATTTCACATAAATCAAAGGGAAAACCCAATGAAATAAAGATTCCTTGCTTTTGTGGTTTTCAAATTATTCTTCTGAGTATTGTTTTTTTTTTTTTTGGAGAGGTTTTTCGCTATAGGGCGCGTGCGCTCGCCAGACAGAGAGAGACAGAGAGACAGAAAGCGAGAAATCACCCCCCGGGGGGATGGTCACGCCGCAATCCCTTCTCCTCCATTCTCCTCTCGGGATCTTGGGCACGCACGCACACGCGCCCGGCGTGAGTTGTAAGCCACCGGGTCCGAGACGCGAACCGCGGTCGACTACGTGGGAGTCCAGCGACATAGCCATTACGCTAACTGCTGGTTCCCCAGTATTGTTTTAAATAAAGAGAGACTCACTCTGGCTTTCTAGTAAAGTTTGGGATTTTTAGATTTAAAAATATTTCCAGATTAATTTCACATTTTACATGAAGACCCATCATGTTGTATATCATTTTATTTTTCAACAAAGAACTTTTTTTTAATCTTTTAAATGTTTCTTCCCTTTGTACTTCACACCCACGCTTTATCACCCACTCTCTACCGTCCACTGCCCTCCCTCTGGTGTCTACATTTACACTCTGTACTATCATATCTTCTGTGCAGATATATGTTACAAATTGTATGCGGAAATAGCAGTGTGTATCTTTCTTTCTTTTTTTTTTCTTTTTTTGAGGGATTTTTACTATAGGGTACGTCCTCTCGCCAGTGAGAGAGAGAAAGACAGAAAGCGAGAAATCATCCTTCAGGGAGGATGCCATGCAATTCCTTCGCCTCCACTCTCTTCTCGTAATATTGGGCACACGTACACGCACATGTCCAGCATGAGTTTTAAGCCTCCGGGTTCCAGAATTAATCAGCAGTCAATTATGTGGGAGTCCAGCGACATAAACATTAGGTCATCTGCTGGTTCCTATAGTGTGTGTCTTTCAAGGTTTCCCCACTTCACTTGACATTAAATCTTCTATATTTATCCACTTTGAATTAAACAATAAGGTCTCATTGTTTCCGTTTTGTTTTTATTTGCTTGTTTTTCCTTTCTTTTATTTTATTTTTTACATTTAATCACTGTACATCTTTACCACATACAAAATTAATTTTCCCAGAATGAATTTTCTAGTAACTTTTAATGAGAAAACATAAATTATGAGATTTGAATACAATTTGGTCCTAAAGAAACGCTAATCCTAGATTTAATAGAACAAAGAAGGATGGATGACAGTCATATTTTGGGTAGAGCTGAGATTGGAAAAGACCATGCATTTTTAGTTGAATAATTTAGCAAAGTATTACTGATTTCTTAAACTAAATACATTTGCGGATTTAGGAGAATAGATAAATATATGACCCAACACTGGGTATTGCTTAGTTTTATGTGAGTTCAGTCATTAGAATAATGGATTCTAGGCTTCAATGAAGTGGAGGTGCCAAATAATGTGGTCCATGTTCTACCATGCTAATCAAAACTAAAACCTACTCATTGCTTTGATAATGGGGAGCATTAGTGGGGTTGTAGTTATGATAACAGCAGGAAATTATCTCTGATCATCAGACAGTGGCAAAGACCAGATAAAGCCTTACAGCTTCAGTCCTTCTGGAGAAAATATCACTCTCATATCAAAATCAACCACGGAATCCCAGCCTTTTGAACAATATCTAATGCCTTGTAATCTTTAACTATTTTTATTTTTCCTTTCTTCCATTTTCTTGTTTCTTCTTTCATTTTTATTAAAACTCAAATTAAGGGGCATATACAAGTGAATCTCTAAAAATTATACACCTGAAAATAATACTTTAATCTATTATTGTAGGTTCACTGATTAACAATTAATAAAGAAAAAATATAATTACACTGAACTTCAAAATTAAAAACTTACATTCTGAGTACAGAAAATAAAGAGAATTCAAAGAACCCATTACCCTACTGGGAAAATCTTTAACCTGGACAAAAACACAGAATCTATTTATTTATTTATTTATTTGTTTGTTTTTGAATTTTTTCCATAGGACACATGTGCTCACTATAACAAGAGCTAGACAGGAAGAGAGAGAGAAAGTGAGAAATCACCCACTAAGGGGGATAGATACACAAAGATACACAACAAGCCCTTTTCCTTCACTCTCCTCTCCAGATTTTGTACATGCATATACCTCGCATAATTCTCAAGTTATCAAGTCCAGGATTGAACTGCAGTCAGTCTTGTAGGATCCAGTGCCTTAGCCACCACACCAACTACTCCCCAGAATCAAATCTTAATAATAGCAAAAATACTCTACCTGAATATAATTTTTATTAATTGACTACCTAGGTCTACTCTCTATTATACAAAGTAGTACTTCAATACTAAGTGTATTTTGGTAAACTGTTTTATTGTTGTTGTTGTTGTTTGTTATAGAATGTGTGCACTCGCCAGATGCAGAGAGAGAGAGAGAGAAAGAGAGAATCAGCCCGTGCCGCACGCAGGGGCCTGCGGCGCCCCGCCCCGTGCCGCGCGCCGGGGGGCATGCGTGGCCCGGGGGGGCGGGCTCCGCCTCGCGCACGCGCGGCATCCGGGTCCGCACGGCCGGGGGGCTCTACCTCACGCACCGCGGCTCGGACTGCCCGGCCCCCGCTGCCTCTCCGGCACTGGGTGTGTCCCGCGCTCGGCGCTTATGCGGGCCGCCGGGGCTGGCGCATGGCCACTGAGCCTCCGCATGGCCGCCGGGCCTGCGTTTGGCCGCCGGGCCTGAGCGTGTCCCCTGGGCCTGAATGTGGCCGCCGGGCCTGAGTGTGGCTGCCGGGCCTTCATGTGGCCCCCGCTCCTGAGAGTGGCCGCTGGGACTGTGCCTGACCGCTGGGCCTGAGCCTGAGTGTGGCCACCGTCCTGCGCGTGGTGGCCGGGTCTGAGTGTGGCCCCCGGGCATGTGCGTGGCCGCCGGGCCTGTGCGTGGCTGCTGGGCCTGTGCCTGAGAGTGGCCGCTAGGCCTGTGCGTGGTCACTGGGTCTGCCCCCGCGCGTGGCCGCCGGGCCTGCGTGTGGCCGCCGGGCCCGCGCCTGCGAGTGGCTGCCGGGCCTGCGCGTGGCCGCTGGGCCCGCGCCTACGAGTGGCCGTCGGGCCTACGCGTCGCCTCCGGGCCTGCGCGTGGCCGCTGAGCCTGCGTGTGGCCGCTGGGCCTGCGCGTGGCCGCCTGCCTGGCACGTGGCCCCTGGCCCATTGCATGTCCCCCAACCCGGCATGTGGCCTCCAGGCCCAAGCGTGGCCACCGAGCCTGCGCTTGGCCTCTGGGCCGGAGCGTGGCCACCGGGCCTGCACGTGGCCGTCGGGCCGGCACGTGGCCCCCCGGCCTGCGCGTGGCCGCCGGCTGCGGGCGGCAAACTGAAGACGAAAACTAGGTCTGAGAACTTGCAGCTACGAGCAACTGAAAGGAACTTTAGCTATCTTAAACCAATTGAGAAATATATTGTATGGGAGGATTATCTCTGCCTATGGACAGTGTGAAGATGATGGTTACCAGCCCTGCATTACCGCAGGGAAAAACAAGAACTACTCTACCATTCTTAAGGAAACCAGATACCCAAGGATGACTCACGCTGCAGATCCCCACAACACCACTCCCGGTAATCACAAGTTGGATGCTGGGCTGCATCAACTGATAATCATCTCTGCTTTCCAGAGCCACTTTCCTGAGACTATATCCCATTGAGATTCACCTGCAATGGCAGAACTGTACGAGACCCACCCTGAATCCAAACTTGAACTGAATCTATGCTCTCTATTGTTGAAAACTTTGTGAGATGATGTTTGGAGGAAAAAAAAAATTTTTGAAAGAACTGGAGGGTAGGATGGCAGGGAAGGAAGGCAACTGCAGATACTAGAGACAGTATGGGGGAGGTAATGGGAGTGAGTGGTTGAGGACAGAGGGGAGGGATTCGGGGAACAAACAACACACTTGGTGAACACAGGAGTGAATAGTTGTCTGTTGATGATCTATAAGGTGATGTCATTGTTTTGACTGATGTGCACTGTATTCATGCTGGGAAAAACCATGTTGTACATGGTAAAGAGGTGTAATGATTGAAAGTGAATATAGAAAGAAAAAAAAATGGCAGAGGGGAAAAATAAAAGCAAGAGAACAAATAGAGAGGCATGACGTTGGTGGGACACAGATATGGTCTATTACCTGTTGATGAGGTGTATAGTAGTCTCAACTGGATTGGTCTGAGAAATGTTTCATGTTGGGTAAAGTCTTTTTACTAGCCAAATGATAAGTAGAGATTGTCTCTTTATAAAAATAATTGGAATAACAATAATAACAATCGGGAAAAATAATGAAAAGCTATTGGATGATGAAATGGGGATTGTAGTGTCTCAGTATTGACTGATTGGCATGGTATTCCTTCTGGAGAAAGAAATGTGATACACTGTAAAGTTATATGTGATTCAATGCAAAATGGACAAGATTATGATGATAATAAATAATAAAAAAAAGAGAGAATCAAAGAGAAAGAGAGAAAGTGAGAAATCACCCGCAGGGAGGACGACCATGCCACAATCTCTTCTCCTTCCCAGATTTTGGGCATGCACTCACATACACCGACATGTCTTTGAAGTCTCTAGGTCTGGGACTCAAACTATGGAGTAGGCCATGAGTGATACAGAGCCTTAATCTCCATGCCATCTCCTGGCCTGTAAATGTTCTTATTAAACCTACTTCTATGTTGATGTAGCATGACTTCAAATAAGGATATTTTATGAGTATTGATATTTCATGATCAATGAGAATAGTGTAACATTCAAGATTTGTTTGGATGAGCCAATTTTTAAAAAAATTCTGCTTTTGATATTACTCTTGCTGTTATATCAAATTGGTTTACCTATTTGTTCAGGTTTAGCTATTTGCCATAACAGCCTAGATGTGCTGTCACCTAGCATCCTTCTTTAAAATATGTTAATGTCCAGACAGTTTTTTTGAATTTGTAAATTCTCACTTGGTTCCATATTCTTCAGAGGCTTCAATATTTTTATTTTTTTGGAGAGATTTTAGCTATAGGGCATGTGTGCTCACCAGACAGACAGAGAGACATAGAGACAGAAAGTGAGAAATGACCCCCTCAGGGGGGATGGTCACACCACAATCCCTTCTCCTCCATTCTCCTCTTGGGATCTTGGGCACACACACACACGTGCCTGGCATGAGTTTTAAGCCACCAGGTCCGGGACGTGAACCGTGGTGGATTATGTGGGAGTCCAGCAACACAGCCATTATGCTAACTGCTGGTTCCTGGAGTCCTCAATAGTTTTAAATAGAATAACATTTCCACAGGATTGGCTGATCTGTATTCGCCCCAAATTTTTCTTATAGGATTTCTACGAGAAGATATTTCCACTTTTCATGACCTCTTCTCTTTGTGGACATAGACATCCTTTTTTCTTTTTTTGCCATTTGCTTTTTTTTTTTTTTTTTTCTTTTTTTTTTTTTTTTTTTTTTGGAGAGGTTTTTCGCTATAGGGCGCGTGCGCTCGCCAGACAGACAGAGAGAGACATAGAGACAGAAAGCGAGAAATCACCCCCCAGGGGGGATGGTCACGCCGCAATCCCTTCTCCTCCATTCTCCTCTCGGGATCTTGGGCACGCACGCACACGCGCCCGGCGTGAGTTGTAAGCCACCGGGTCCGAGACGCGAACCGCGGTCGACTACGTGGGAGTCCAGCGACATAGCCATTACGCTAACTGCTGGTTCCCCCATTTGCTTTTTATGGTGGGTATTGACATTCGCCTGGTGTAAAATTCACATTGTTTAAAACTAAATACATAAAGTGTATTACATATTTTTCTGATACTTCTTATATTCCAAATTATAATAAAGAATATCTAGACACAAATACAAAATATTGTGTAGTCCTATACGTCCCCAAATATTCATGTTCTAACAGAGAGAATTATTTCTTGAAACTACAAAAATATTATAGTTTAAAATTTTCCATCTAGGAGCTAGCACCATAGTCTCGTGGTTAAGGAAGACAAATCCCACCTGATTGATCATGGTTTAACTCGTGGCCCCGGCAATTTGAAAAACTCCCTAGGCACAGGTGCATTGTGCCTAAAATCCTGATAGGCTATGGAAGAAGGGATTATGGTGTGATCCCGCCCCATTAGGAGCGCTTTCTCTCTCTCTTCCTCCTTCAGTTTCTTTTTGGGGAACACATGCACCTTCTGGCCATTAAAAATTTTCACTCTATTCATATTTGTGAATAATTAAGCCATAATTGTGGCTTAAATTTATCATTACTTATATCTTACATAATTGATATTATTTGTATTAAGCATAAACATACATTATTACATAGAAAAATTACATTCCTGAGATAACCTTCTGGCAACTAAAATTTTTTCTTCCATTCATATTTGTGAATAATCAAGTCATAAATGTGGTTTAAATAGATCATTACTTAATATCTACATAATTGCGTTTTCTTGTATAAAGCAAAACATACATTATTATATAGAAAAATTACATTCCTGAGATAATTCTCCAGTGCTATTTACATTAAAAACATGATTGAGTTAGTCAATGCCATTTTCTAGTGACTTTCAACTAGTATAAACTTAAAGGGTTTTCAAAAGTCTTGGTGTAATGTTTTGCCCCTTTTTCATTGTATTTGTAACCATATATACATTATGTGGATAGTAAAGAAAATCCCTAGATATCATATACCATGCTCACAAGGAGGATATGTATATATCTTCCCATTTTATACATCCAACATAATTTCTTTAAGAGTGACAAGCATTTGGCATGGTGGTTAACTGATGGACTCCCATATGGCTGATGCAGTCCAAGTTCCAGACCTGGAGGCTTGAAAATTAAACAGATGCTTGTGTGTGTTTCCAAAACCCCAAGAAGAGAATGGATTGGGGCATCACCATCCCCTCAGGTGGGTAATTTTTCACTTTTTCTTTCTCTGTCTCTGTCTCAGTGAAGGTACATGCCCTATAACCAAAAAAAAAAAAAAAAAAAAAAACTTAAAAAAGAATTTCCATAACGGTCTGATATCCTTGGATATATACCAATATTTTTAAAGAGATTTTTGCTATAGGGCACTTGCTGTTGCCAGAGAGATAGAGAGACAGATAGCAAGAAATCATCCCCCACGGGGGATGGCCATGCCACAATTGCTTCTTTCCCATTCTCCTCTAGGGATTTTGGGCATGCACACACACACACACACACACACACACACACGTGCCTGGCATGAGTTTTAGGCCACCAGGTTCAGGCCTCAAATACAATCAACTACGTGGGAGTCCAGTGACATAACCATTATGTCATCTGCTGGTCTTTACCCCTAATGAAATAAATTCATAAGAAAAAAAGTGAGCAGATTGAAATACAACTCCACTTGTCAAAATATGGTTGAATTGCAAAAAATAGGTTACAGATAAAGATGAGCTTCAAAAAAATCAATGAAAAATATTTTGTGGGAACCAGCAGTTAGCGTAATGGCTATGTCGCTGGATTCCCACGTAGTCGACCGTGGCTCGTGTCCCGGACCCGGTGGCTTAAAACTCACGCCGGGCGCGTGTGCGTGCGTGCCCAAGATCCCGAGAGGAGAATGGAGGAGAAGGGATTGCGGCGTGACCATCCCCCCTGGAGGGTGATTTCTCGCTTTCTGTCTCTCTGTCTCTCTCTGTCTGCCTGGCGAGCGCACGCGCCCTATAGCGAAAAACCTCTCCAAAAAAAAAAAAAAAAAAAATTTTGTGAAAATTCATAAGCTAAATGGCTTTATTATCTTTATTATCTTTTAAGAAAGAATATCAATGATGGAAAGCATTTTAGGGTATCATTACTGTACCAAGATTTTGAAACTATGTAAGAAACAGAAAACACAAGATTATAAATAGCAAGAAAGAATTAAAAGAGAGAAAATTGAATTTCATGAAACCAAAGAAAAGTAAGATTTTCCAAGGGATGCTCAGATAATTTCCAGCTTAGAATCAGCAAGTTAACAGAAGCAATGAGCTACAGAACAAACATTAGCATAGTTCATTAATGATGCTTTGCAGTGAAGGGATTGGGGATTTACACAGATCACAAGCACACTTGTAGTAATTTTGGTATTTAGGCCAAAAAGGCATTAAGTGAGAATTGTTATATTAAAAAATAAAATTACCTAAAGAGCAATAACACCTATGCCACAAGAAGTATAGTTCAGCATTTATACTGTAAAACTAAAGTAGATATAAGGAAAAATAGACGTATACTAGAGGTGGAAAAATTTGCCTCATGAAAGAGCATATTTTAACACTTCTCACACTTATGTACTGTATAGATCATTTTTCAGAAAAATGTGATGATGTCTTTCACCCAGGTTTTGCTTGGTGCCCAAAAAGAATGTTCTTTAATGGTTAAACTAAATTCTGGCATTCTTGTTATATGTCACCCTCATTTATGTGACATCAACTATTCATGCTCAGGAATTTTTCTACACTTGAAAATATATAAGGATAACTGAATTCAAAATGGGATAAACAGAGAATAAAACCTGAGGGGAAAAGAAGCTGAATTTAGAAATGGAAGAAGAAGTGGAATAATATTAGTGTTGAGTGATAGGAAAGCTCCATTTAGAGCTGAGACTATGAATTTCTTTATGATTAAATTTTATTCAAGAATTATTTTTTCAACAAGCTCTTAAAAGATTGTTTTACCTGCAGGTTACTCAGGAAATAAAAAGATTTAGCATTGTGGCCATGAGTGCGTTGAGCACTGCTATGCACTTTGTGAAAACCATTCCTTCTTTAGCTGACATTTTGACATACATGAAAATGCATGAATCTGTCAGGGTGAGAGTAATAATTGTTAGGTTTCCAGTTTACTCAGTATATATGCTAGAAATAGGAATATAAAAATAAAAATATTTAGCTTTTGATCATCCGTTAATCCCAGAAGAATGAATTCTTTCAGAGATGTATGATTTTTCATTTCTTATGGTTGATTTCTGCCTAGTCTATAAATGAAGGCAAGAAAGAATAAAATATCGAGAGAAAGTTTACAATCTACTGGAAAGCATGTAAGGATTATAATGAAACAATAAACAAGCTATCAAGTTGTACTGAATTCTGAAAATGTAAATAAACCACACACACACACACACACACACACACACACACACACTGTTTGGTATCTCCCATGAAGGTAAGTAGTGATTTAATATGGAGTCACTTTATAGATTTAATAAATGGCATCTTTATCAGAAATATATACATACCAAACATGTTTTTACTTAAAATTTGATTATATTTGTATGGACACTAGATAAAAAATTCAAAATGTAAAATTTTCTGTTTTTAAATACTATTCTTATGACCACATGTTCAGTTTTTTGAAAATTAAACATTTTTTAAGTTTTTTATTCACCCATAATAACTTACATGTATATGTATACAGTCTGATATTTAGCATGAAAATAATACACAATAATCAAATCAGAAAAATTAGTAAATCCATCATCTGAAATATGTATCATTAGTTTTTATTGTGAACATTTAAAATCCTCTCTTAGCTCTTCTGATTTTTGTTTACTATTGTCATTCTATGGTGCTATAGAACACTTGAAAGTATTCCTCTATAAAACTGTAATTTTGTATCTTTGGATTCCCTCTTTTCTCCTACCTTGCTTAAGTCCTAATTATCATTATTTTACTTTCAATAAAGCTTTTAGTTTTAGTTTTTGTTATTTTCTACAATGTTTCAAGAAATTGAATGTCAGGAATGTCAGTCTTGCCTATTTATGGGCAAAGAATTCCCTCTTCTTTTGAGGCTCATTGAAAATCACTAATAAAAGAAAATTTAACAAGAGAAAATGCATACACTTTAATGTTTTTGTGTATATAGGAGAGCCATAAAATGTATGAACTCAAAATAGGGATCAGAGTTTTGTAGTATAAATACCCCTTATAGAGAGGAGAGTGGAGAGCAATTAATGGGAGTCATGTAGAGTTGAAGGCTAATTAGTAAATAATTGTTTCTAGAAGCTGAAAAGAGAACCAACAGTAACTGAAAGACAAGGGGCAAGAGGAAAAACTGCACAAGACCAAACTTGTCTGAAGCAGATATAGATTTTCAGAGCTGTCCTTAAAGAAGAGGAATAGGGGACCAGCAGTTAGTGTAATGGCTATGTCGCTGGACTCCCATGTAATAGACTGCGTTTAGAGTCCCAGACCCAGTGGCTTAAACTCACGCTGGGTGCTTGTGCGTGAGTGCCCAAGATCCTGAGAGGAGAATGGAGGAGAAGGGATTGCGGCCTGGCCATTACCGGGGGGAGGGGTGGGGGTGGGGGGTGGGGGGGTGGTTATTTTTCGCTTTCTATCTCTCTGTCTCTGTCTTTCTGGCGAGCACACGTGCCCTATAGCAAAAACCTCCCCCCACCCCCCAAAAAAGAGGAATACGTGTCCCATGTGTTGAGACATTTCTTTTTTATTTTTTTCAATTTTTTTTTTCTTTTTAAAAACATTTGCCAGAAGTGCATGTGCTTATTGGAAAGAGACAGAGAGGTAATGGGAAAGCAAATAATCACCCTACATGGAACATTGTCATGCCACAGTTCCTTCTCTTTCATTTACCTCTGCTTTCAGAATTTTAGGCATACACCCATACACATCTGGCATTATTCTAAGCCACTTGCTCTGGGACTAGAAAGTCAGCCCTGTGGTATCCATCTCTCTAAACCAGCATGCAACAGACTTGAACAAGACCTTTCATTCATCTTGTCTCTGGTTGCTTGATAAGATTCCTAGGGAGGTCTTTAAGACAATTGCATTTCTATTGGTAAGAAATTCTCAATTAGGTTAGTAAATTCTGTTTCCTCTTGATCTTGTGGTGGAGGATAAGAAATGAAGGTACACAGACCTTGATTTTGTTCTCAAAAATCTCAGCCTATAAAAGCAACACTATTTAAGTTAATGGTTTTTGATCCCCAACTGTTTGAGCATCAATAATTTAACAAATGAATGAGGTCTATCAAATAAATTTTTGTATAATTCTCAAGAATGAAACATAATTTTTCAAAGTTTTTTTTTTTTTTTTTTTTTTTTTTTTTGAGAGGATTTTTGCTATAGGGCGCGTGCGCTCGCCAGACAGACAGAGAGAGACATAGAGACAGAAAGCGAGAAATCACCCCCCAGGGGGGATGGTAACGCCGCAATCCCTTCTCCTCCATTATCCTCTCGGGATCTTGGGCACGCACGCACACGCGCCCGGCGTGAGTTGTAAGCCACCGGGTCCGAGACGCGAACCGAGGTCGACTACGTGGGAGTCCAGCGACATAGCCATTACGCTAACTGCTGGTTCCCAATTTTTCAAAGTTTTAATAACTTTTCTAAGTGTTAGTTTCTGAGTGAACATAGTAATAACTTATTACCTTGTAGAAGAGATTCCAATAACCCAAAGTAAGTCATCTAAGTCATAAATTAATTAGAAAATGGAAAAAAGAAATGAAGCAAGAACTGGAGAATATATTTACTATCCTATAATCCTGTAGTAGCAATTTCACAAAGCCCAAAGTGCTCTTGCTTTACTTTCACAAGTGTCAATGTTGAAACTTTTGATACATCCCATAGGTTCTGGATCTATTTCTGCATTTGTTTTTCTTACATAATAACATCTGTAAGCAGAGTACAGCTGGAGTTCAGCCAGATGGTTCATGTACCGTGAGATGGAACATGCTGTAGGAATCAGCCCAATAGAAAACCTATTCCCAAAGTGAGGGAGGCTCTGATGGGAAAGTACATATCTCAGTAGCTGCCAGAAGGTGCTGCAAGCAGACAACAGCAAAGTATCCAAGTGGCCCTGCAACTGGTTATCCAGGAAAGCGTTGTAGACACAGTGAGCACAGTCTGAGTGTCCCAATCAATGGCAAAGGTGAGAAAGTCTGAAATTTGTAGTACCACAAAGTTTTTCATTGAATATCAATGTCTCTGGTACAATTTTGTTGTTTAGATGAAAAGCAACAGGCTGTTGGTGTGGGAAAGCAACAAAATGTGCAGTTTGCAACTAGTTCCAGAAGAGGAGTTCTGAACTAGAGATTGTGGATAAGAATACCTCTCCCCAGCCCCAGAAAAAAAAAAAAAAAAAGTTAGAAGGAGGGCTGGGGCTGGAGGGAGAGAGGAAAGAAAAAGGTAGGGAAAAATAAATAAATAAACAAAACAAAGGAAAGGACAAACAAAATGATACAAGCTCAGAAAAATGTGGGACCTGGTCAGAATGAAGGCAGTACTTACAGGGAAGCAGGCAAACAGAGGAGAGAGAGTTGTACACTGTTTGTGAATTAAGCGATCCTCTTGGTTCCTAAGAAGGGGAAGCTCCAATCATGAGTCAGATACAAAGAGCAATAACTGGGAGAAAGAGAGGAACCACCTTACATATGAATGAAACTCATGGAGAGAGAACATTCTTTAAATGTAAAAGGACTATCTTAAATCTAAAACTCAAGGTCAGGCATTTAGTATATTTTATTTCTCAAAAGTTCTGGGAAAATAAAAATGTCCTGACTCTGAATGCTAGGAAAATCTAATACAATATTGTACTACACGCTCAGTGTTAAGGAATGATGGGTTGTCTTTCTTTTCTCTTTATCTTCCAGAGGAAAAACTAGGTTTTTAAAATATTCTCTTCCCAAAAGACTGTTTTATTTGTATATTTTTCTCTTTTGAAATAGTCTCTGGGGACTCTTGCAGAAACACAGAATAAAATTGTCTCTGGAGAGAGATGATAACGATGAGTGCACACTGAACTTAACTTCAATAATATTAATTATGTATCTTTTAAAAATAATATTTACAAACTGTTATGTGAGAGAGATGAATATTGCAAACAACAGTGAGGAAATAACATTTTTTGTATTTTTTTTTTTTTTTTGGTTTCATATTGCCTACATTATTTTAACCAGAAATGAATGTCCCACTAAGGGAATCTGAACCAATTAGGTGTAAACTTGAGAAGAAGTATAAAATAGTAAGAGGAAAGGGCCACGGAATGTAAAGTGCATCATTCCAGTGTTTTATGTGAGTACCTATTGAGTACTTATTTTTTTGCGAAATGTGGTTAGTAGATAGGCACATAGATTAATACAATGAAAATTTAGAGAATATAATATAAATGTAGAACGGGTGAAGTTCATGATCTAAAGAGCTCATTAAGTACTTCTCCTTTCACATTATTGTTACCCGAGTCGGATTGCCTGACCATGGGCCATTAACCAAACTGTGGACCTGAGGTGTGGTGAAGGAAGGTACTGCTTGACGGTCATGGGCAAGGCAAGGAGAGCAGGCAGCTCATGCTTAGAAGGCCCATTCTCCCTGTAGTCTTCCATACTTGCATTATTAAGGGCAAAATTAAGATTATGCAATCACAGGTGCACAATCTGCTTGATGAGTGGTTCAAGAGCACATGATCTGCCCATGGACATTTGATTGGTGAGGCCTTAGGCTCAATTTTTGTTGTGAGAGAGGCAATCATTGGATTTTTGGCATCATTCGTTCTGTGGTCTATGTGTACTAGTATCCAGCAATTCTATCTTGCAAAACATTTTAAAACTTGCATTGTAAGCTTATCTTTTCCTTCATATGGGTATTTTAAATTCCTATATGGCCATGACTCAGGGCCAATATTTGTATTGCTTGTTTTAACATCGTCACAACTCTGCCATAATTCTTACAGTGGAGAAACTAATTTCTATAACAGAAAGGCAGAAAAGAAAAGAGATTACACCTTCTTTGGACAGGTCCTATGTTGATTCATTTTAATAATACAGACAATTTTACAATAGGAGTTTAGGGAGCATTGCAAGAGAAAGTGGATAATGGGCCACATTTGTAAACTTATTACCATTTGAAGGTAGTTTTAAGGTAAAATATGCCTTCAGGCAATTACTTTCTGATATAGAGAAGGTATAATCAAACTCAGGAGTCTCAAGCCTTAATTGGTTCAATACAATTTAAATGGACCTTCATTGCTAGCAGTTCAGAAAGATACTTTACTTTTAGTTTTGCTCTTGTTAATTTTCAGTTTAGGGAATTTCCACTTTCTCTTTAACAGAGGAGGGGAACTGAGTACCAAGCTATTTAGAGGGTCCCTCCTCACTATTACTGAAAAATAAGGTAAGCACAGTATACATACCATTTTTTAATTTGGCTAAATTTTACCAGTAGACATCTGAAAACTGTTACATTGCTTTAAGCTACTTAATTATCTCCTTGTCATTTATTTGTCTTTTTATTCAAATATATTTTTATAGATGTTGGGTTCATATTATTTCCCCCTTTGGAATTATGTTTGTATTTTTCTGAATTTGCAATAACAGATGAATTTATAGAAACGAGAGAAAAACAATACCTTTATATGTTATGGTCTTATTTTGAGAGAACTTTCAGAAAGGACAGTGTTTTTTTTTATTTTTTTCCTTTTTTTTTGTGGAGAGGTTTTCACTATAGGGCGCGTGCGCTCGCCAGACAGACACAGAGAGACAGAGAGACAGAAAGCGAGAAATCATCCCCCAGGGGGGATGGCCATGCTGCAATCCCTTCTCCCCCATTTTCCTCTTAGGATCTTCGGCACTGCACGCACACGCACCCAGTGTGAGTTTTAAGCCACCGGGTCCGGGACGCGAACCGCAGTCGAATATGTGGGAGTCCAGCGACATAGCCATTACGCTAACTGCTGGTCCCAAAGGGCAGTGTTTTTAAACCAAAAAATAGTACATTTTCTCACTTTTTGTAATGTTTTGTAACTGCTAAGTTTAATTTGTTTCCTGTCAGGAGCCACCAAATCTTAGCTAAATAATAGTGACCTTTAAAGACGAGCAGAGCACAGCTCTGGTTTGGGCTGATGCTGCACAGCTGGCAGAGGTTTGTGGAAATTACATTTCTGCCGGAAGAGGCCAGGTGAGGCTTACTTAGACCAAGGGATGCAAGATGCTCCAGGGTTGTATTGGTAAGAGACACCTGGCTTTACCTTCTGCTTCGCACGCTCCCATTGCCCTATGAAAGAATAAACCTGGGAATGGCTCAGGGCCATGACATTCTGTATCTGAGATCTCCAGTTCACCTGATCCCCGCTTTTCTCTGCTTGTGTGCCTGTGTCTGTGTGATTGTTCTTTCCAAAATCCACCGTCACTCACACTTTGGGGGGGGAATTTCCTCCCCCCTTTTGGCTTAGCAGTCTCAGGAAGTGGTGGCAAGTGGCACCCAACATGGCTGAATAAACAAAGCCCTGAGAGTGGGTGATCTACAAAGGATACTGCGAGTGGATGTTCCTGAGTGTAGGCCTGGGAAATAATAAAATACGAGACGGATAGAGTAAGGTAAGGAGTGAATTAGCATTGCGTGTAACACGGGGACACAGTTGTCTAAAGAGATATGTATGTTCAAAGTTGTTTGGTATGTTAAATGTTAGGAACCATGAAGTTAGTATCATGCAGTTATAGCAATCCCTTTCTTTGTGCAGGAAACGTATCCCTGGTTCCTGGAACAGGGAACATTAAATGAAGAAACCTGGGATAAGGTTGGAGAACTAAATAGGGAATGATACACAGTAGGAAGACCAGATAGCATTCCCACTTGTGCTCTCATTATGGAATTTAATTAAGGAATGTTTGAGGCAAGACCCTCTGGAAGAGCTGGGAGATTGCTCAGTAAGTGGAAATAGATATCCTTGTGAGAGAGAATTCTTTGTTGCCTGGGAAGTCAGAGGTTGGTTCTGAAACAGGGGATAGCAAAGTGTCAGTGGATAGTAAATCTGACAATTTCCCTGATTAAGCAGACATGAGACTGTAGTTCCCGACCTTAGTTATCAAAAGATAAGAGAGCCACAGCCCCTTAGCCCTGTCCACTCCTTGAAAGGCCTGTCCACTGCTTCTCCTTAGGGCCCACTGCTCCTCTCTTAAAGCCCTCCCCCCGATGGGAGCATATGTAAGAAAAGTCTCTTTTGCACTTTACCCCTCTTTAGAGAGCATTAAAAGGTGGGGACCAGCATTTAGCGTAATGGCTATGTCACTGGACTCCCATGTAGTCGAATGCGGTTCGTGTCCTGGACCCAGTGGTTTAAAACTCAAACCAGGTACATGTGCGTGTGTGCCCAAGTTCCCGAGAGGAGAATGGAGGAGAAGGGATTTTGGCGTGGCCATCCCCCCTGGAAGGTGATTTCTTGCTTTCTGTCTCTCTGTCTCTGTCTGTCTGGCGAGTGCACACGCCCTATAGCAAAAACCTCTCCAAAAAAAAAAAAAAAAAAAGGTGCAACAGAGAAAGGGAAAGACATTTTGGGATTTAAACTGACATGTCCAGTCATGGATGTTCCCAATCCTAATAACCAGGAAAAACAATGTCAATATAAACCTGTC
Organism: Tupaia tana; assembly: GCA_026018925.1. NCBI lineage: Eukaryota > Metazoa > Chordata > Mammalia > Scandentia > Tupaiidae > Tupaia > Tupaia tana. The sequence continues at coordinate 160,260,262 of JAKSZU010000006.1, read as the reverse complement.
TCTTTTAAAATTCTAAAAGAACTAAAAATGGCCTTCACACAGTATAGTCCCATAGCACCATATCCAATGGTATATTTGAAACAACTGCTTAGCACTTCCATGTAATCATTGGCAGGTGTTAGGCAAGGCATGCTTGGATAGAGGTGATTATCTTTTATGGGAGGCAGTCGACTACATGGGATGATGTTTATAGTCAGGGGAGACAGGGACCAAGTCTACATGTATGGATGGATTATGTGATGCTTCTGATGTTCTGTTTTTATCTACAGAGGTGTACATGTATATTTATTCCCTTTTGTGTAATGTTACACCATGGTAAAATTTAATTAAGAAAAGACAACTGGGGTCAGCCAATGGTGTGGTGGTTTAGGCAGATGGATCCCACATGGACAATGGCATGGTTGGAGTCTTAGACCCAGTGGCTTGAAAAACTTTACAAATGTAAGTGCTTTTATGCCCAGTGTCCCAAAAGGAGAAAGATAGATTGTGATGCTACCATGCCTCATGGAGGGTGCTTTCACATAGCTGCCAGCAAGCACATGTACCCTCTGGCATATAAAAATATTAAGAGAGACAAACAAACTAGAGTTTGGCCATTTCATCTGATTTTTGAATATTCCATAATAGTTTTTTATTTCTACATCTTTTACTAATGTTTAATGCACAAAACCTTTTTTTGTGCAACCAACCTATCACAGTCTGAGGAAACATTCGGCACTTGTCGTGTTGACTTAGTGTAGTTGAGATTAATATATCCACTCACTGTACTTCAAAGGCTATTCTATTTAAATAAAACTTTCAAGTCACAAATTCTCCTAGTCTTCTGGATGACACAGATTCACTTAATCTCTTTCTAGTACCCACTTCTTGACCCTTTTACCTGTCATTACTAAGTTTGCTACTTGCTGAAACATTTTAAAAACTGGCTTCAGTATTCACTAATCTACAGTTACTGTTTTGCATAATTCATTAATGCCATTCTTCATTTTAAAACCCAAATGTGTCCCCTCCCCACGCACCATGCTCCCTGCTGCCTGGGCTCAACCTGCCAACTGGGAGAGTTGGGCAGCACGTGACTTGATCTTCTTCACTAAGCTATAACTCCTTAGTTTGTTCCCAGCTCATCAAGACTTAAAAGTTTGGGGACCAGCAGATGGCAAAATGGTTACATTGCTAGACTCCCACGTAATCGACCAAGGTTCAAGTCCTAGACTTGGTGGCTTAATATTCACGCCAGGTACCGGTCTCTCTGGTGAGCTCATGTGCCCTATAAAAATTATCTATCTAAAAAGAAAAAAAAGCTGAAAATTTGGTAGAGGAACCAACCTCCTGTAGTTACCTTCATATGTTCTGATCTGGAAAACGCATTGCTGTAATAGGAACACACCTGGGAACTAAGGGTGAGATTCTCTTTGCTAATACTACTGCATCTATTTCAATAAATAGAAAAGGTGAATACTGCATCAGATAACCAAAAGCCAGCACAGAGATCAAAGAAACATGAGAAAACAAGGGGGTAATTCTCCCCCAGGTGAATGCAATAGCCCCTCACCAACAATGGGCAGCACAACGTAATTCACAGAAATGTCAGAAAAAGAATCCCAAACATTCATAGTGAAAAAAACTCGGGAATCAGCAGTTAGCGTAATGGCTGTCGCTGGACTCCCACGTAGTTGATTGTGGTTCGCGTCCCGGACATGGTGGCTTAAAACTCACGCAGGGTGCATGTGCATGCGTGCCCAAGATCCTGAGAGGAGAATGGAGGAGAAGGGATTGTGGCATGACCATCCTCCCAGGGGGGTGATTTCTCGCTTTCTGTCTCTATGTTTCTCTCTCTGTCTGTCTGGTGAGCGCACGTGCCCTATAGCGAAAACCTCTCTCCCTCCACAAAAAAAAAAAAAAAAAAAAAAAAAAAAAAAAAAAAAACTCAATGAGATGCAAGATAAAACAATTAATACAAAGAAATGAGAAAATCATTTCAAGACATGAAAGAGGGATTCCATAGAGAGACACAAACCCTTAAAATGTCTAGATTTCCCTTAGGAGTTCTTCTAATATGACCAGTCACATCTAAATAATGGCCAATGTCCTCTGACTCTACGTTATTAATTAGTTTAGTATGTTATAAATATTCCATCTTTTCTATTTCATGCTTCAACAACATTTTTTAACTGAGAAAATTATCTCAACTAGAAGCTATGCAACAAGAGGCAGGACTTCGTTTCTAGACACGACAGATGACAGATACTGATACAGGTTCTAGGACAAAAAAATCTATTGCTAAATGCTAATTGCATATCCTGTTATGTTGGTCTGTTCTAGAAATATCTTCAATAGCTCAAAATGAGAAACACATGACTATTGTTCTCCAGTACCCTACTTCTTTCCTCCTGCAGTCTTCTACTCTTCATTTGTTGGAGGCTGCGCACCAGCGAGTCTGCCGAGGTTTCTCAGAGAGCAAACAATTGCCATGATTGGTTCTCTTCATAAAACCTGACCTTCGAAACCTTCTCTGATTGGCCACTAGAATCCCTCAGATTTGTATATTCGGCACCTCATGATTGGTCCAAAAGCAACCAATCATAACCCACCTTTTACAACCAATCATGGCCCACCGTTTACAACCAATCATGGCCCACTGTTTACAACCAATCATAACCCACCTTTTACGATCCTTCATTCAACCAATCATGGCCCACCAGCATGTATATAACCACCATGCCTTGCCCACAATAGCCAGACGACCAGGAAGACAACGAAGACGACACAGATGACCAGGAAGACGACACAGACGACCAGGAAGACGACCATGACCCTGGAGAGCCTGAAGAGCTGAAACACTGCACAGTCTCCAGACCCTGAAGACCCTGAAGAGTTGTAACACTACATCGTCTCTGGACGATCCTGGAGAGCTGTGACACTGCGTCGTCCCTGTGCTGCTCACAATAGACGACGTGACTCTGAAGAGTTGTAACACTGTGTCATCTCCGTGCTGTATCTTGCTGCCCACAATAAACAGATGACACTGACACTGTGTTGTCTCTTTGTTGTAACACTACATCGCTTGTCCTGGCTCTCACTCCTTCACTCAGGAAACCTGTTCGACTGTCCCCCCGGGTCAGGACATGTGGCGCCCGAACAGGGACGGGACACGTGGCACTCGAACAAGGGACCTGAGTACAAAGAATCCAGTGAAGAGCACCCAAGAAGGGGACAGCAGAGAATCGTCCCGAAATAGGATGGCAGAGAATCGTCCGGGAGGGGATGGCAGAGAATCGTCCCGAGATGGGATGGCAGAGAATCGTCCTGAGATAGGACGGCAGAGAATCGTCCAGGAGGGGACGGCAGAGAATCGTCCCGAGAAAGGCCACAGAGGAGGATGGCAGAGAATCCTCCCGGTGAGTAACAAAGATCGCTTACTTATAAGTAATAAGGGTAATAATAGGACAAGTAATAAGGGTAATAATGGGACAAGAGCTTAGTCAGCATGAACAAGAGCTTAGCCAGCATGAACAAGAGCTTAGTCAGCATGAACTATTCATTCAGGACTTAAAAGAAGCCCTTGCCACTATGGTCGCTAATTCTAAAATTGAAAAGGAACAGGGAGAGGGTCTTATTTCCCTAGATAGTGAGGGAGAAGTTAAAAGCCCTGAAGGCGAGACAAAGCCCCCAAAATCAAAAAAACTAAAAAATAAAAACAACCTTAAGGCTCTACAAGAGCCAAAGAAAAATGAGTCAAAAAGTGGGTCAGTTTTTTTGGATAATGTGCTGCTGTTTATTGTATTTCTATATGGTCTCTGCTTGGGGTGGTTATGTGTTTATCATCAACCTTATTCCACTGCATGTGTTTGTGTTGTTACGGATGCAGAGATATAGCAAAAGAGTCTACATAGCATATATCACTTTTTACATTGTGGGTTTAATATTATCTATGCAGATACCTTTTGTATCACAATTAGAGAAACTAAAAACCAATACAGACAAAGAAAACTAGTTCAGGGATCACACATGACAGACTTTGAGACATTCCCTGTTATGGAAACTACAGATCCCCAAGGACAGGTTTGGCGCCGTCACAGCAGGTTTATGGTAAAAGAGATTAAGGCAGCAGTCGCCCGATATGGAGCTACTGCTCCATATGCCTTAGCTATAGTTGAAGCTATCACCAAGGGCTGGCTCACACAGTCTGATTGGCAAACATTAGCCCAAGCTATCCTTAAATCTCAAAACTCTCAGCCTTTATGTTCCCCTAACCACAGCTACAGCTGCCGGCTCCACTGGCTTGGGTTATTACGCCAAGTCACTGAGGGTCTTATGTCAGACCAACTAGATTCCCTGGCTGAAGTGGTTCTTCAAAATAGATAAGGTTTAAATCTTTTCCTGGCAGAACAGGGGGGTCTCTGTCTTGCTTTACAGGAATCTCTCCAACAATGTAGAAAACTCGCCGATGGTCTGCCTGGAACGGTCTCCCCCCTTTCCTGTTCCCCCTACTCAGCCCATCCATTGGCCTTTTAATTGTTTGCTCACTGGGACTTGTTATATTTAATAGGCGCATGTTATTCCTCAAACAACAAATTGATTCGCTTATTGAAGACCAACACCCCTATACTGGTCTCGCCTGAGGCGCTGAATCGGTTAGCCAAAGATGGGTAAGAGAGTCTGATGAACCCAATAACTGTTCAGTCCTTCCACCTAAGACAGGAGGCCCATCATAGCTATGGGACTCTCCAATGACGGGTAAGAATGGACATATGGTTTCATAAATGACTCCAACTTAATACAGGCACGATTCCCCCAGGCCTTTACCTCATCTCTCAAATTAAAACAGAGAAGGGGAACCAGCAGTTAGCATAATGGTTATGTCGCTGGACTCCCACGTAGTCGACTGCGGTTCGCATCCCGGACCCGGTGGCTTAGAACTCACGCCAGGCACGTGTGCGTGCGTGCCCAAGATCCCGAGAGGAGAAGGGCTTGCGGCGTGACCATTCCCCCCTGGGGGGTGATTTCTCTCTTTCTGTTTCTCTCTCACTGTCTGTCTGGTGAGCGCACGCGCCCTGTAGCGAAAACTCTCCAAAAAAAAAAAAAAAAAATATTTTGATGATGAGAAAAATGAACATGAATGGATCTAATAAATTTTATTACCATAGGACTAGTGGAATTTGATCTTCATAATAAATTATAAGAAGGAAAAGGATATTTAGAAAGATATATCTTTAAAAGATAACTATTTCTGTAATATCAACATGATAATTATTATTGTCAGTCTGCCTAGAAAAAAATGGAGAAGATAAATGCATAGGGTAGTGCACTATGGCAATGTCCCATAATTTTCCATAATCTGCACAGTCTCATTAATAATAAATAAAGCAACATATTCTGTCCTCCAATTTCACTTCTGTGTGACAGTATATTTCTAAGTGACTGTAACATAACAACATCCATCTAGCATCCTCTTTAAATATAACTTCAATACCTCTTCTGAGGACACATAGTCTAAGTTTTCTTTGAACTTAAGCAGAAGCTAGTGACTGCTCTTACCAATAGAATATAGGAGAAAAGATGTTTTGTAATGCTAAGGGTAAGTTATAAAAGCAATATGTTGTAGCTCTGTCTAGTTCTCTCTGTTTAGGGATACTTGCCATTGGAAACTAATCACAATGCTGTTAAAAAAAAATACCCTAATTGCATCTAAGGAGAGACCATATAGAGAGATGCATACAGAAGAAAACTGAGGCCACAAAATGGACATATTCAACTACCAGACATGTGAGTGAAAGTGTCTAAAGATAAGTCCAGCTCTTAGACTGTAAGCCTTCCATGAGAGACTCTGGACATCTTAGAGACTGGTGCACACTGTACAAGTTGCAGAGAACAGGAATGTGAGCACAGTAAATGTCTTGTTTATGCCACAAAGCATTGAGGAAATTATTTTTTGTAATTTTTAAATTTTATTTATTTTCTTTATTATACACATATATTTAACAATATACTTTTACACAGGATACTAAGAGTACTTTTCTTTATGTTTTACAAAAGGGCTTGAAACATACAGACATTTGATTAATATTCATACCATAGCACACCCAAACCTAATTCCTAAATAGATGCATTACAATTTGTTTAGAATTTAAAGGCTTAATGGCAGTAATGAAGGGGAAGAGTATGCAAATTTATTTTACATAACTGACTGATAAATAAATTCAAGAAGTAGTAAATAGAATTTAATACGGTCTCATGTGCCCTGAAGGAGGTAGTGCCCAATTTGGAGGGGTAATGACTATGTCCAAATAATCTCCTATTTGGAACTTCTGCGACTGCAGGGCATGGAATCATCAGTCCCTTTTCTGATGGACATGGTGCTGCCAATCTCAATGATATCGCCAGGTCTTTTAAGGTCTGTAAAAACACTTGCAAAATTGAAGAGTGTGCCCTTCTTTCTAGCGTCTGTGTAGACTTCTTTTACTAAACTAGTCAATTCTTTCAAGGTTGCATCCATCCAAGTGTAGATCTGCAGCTCCCTGGACGGTACGTTTCCACGGGAAAACTCGTCCATTCGGTAGGGGCAACCGTTATTGGTGGTGAAAAATCGCAGCAAGAGAGGGCATGTCTTCTCCGGGTCTATCAGCTTTTCCTGTTCCTTAATTTTCTCCTGGGTAACGTGAGACTCCACCGCCATTTTTCTCCTACTGCCCCGCTAGATGTTCGCCCTGACCTCCAACCCCTGCAGAGAGAATGAGCTCAAAGACTCTGCCAAGGAGCCTGAGGCTCACCCACCATCGAGGAAATTTTTTTAAATGAAAGTTTCTTGGCATATGAGTCCTTACAATTGGCATCTTTTTAAATAGATATTAAAAATGATTCACAGTTCAAAGTAGAAACCTGAGACTGATGTCTGAAACTTGACAATTTTTACCATTAATAAGGATATAGCTCATGTTTGCAACAACTCATAACATTTGGATAAATAATATTTGTGCATTTTACCAGATACAAATTTTACCTTAAAAAGTTATGAACAATAATAGAACATTAGTGGGGCTGGCAGGTGGTATGGTGGTTAAGGGTGCTGGATTCCCACATGGCTGACCACAGTTTGAATCCTGGACCTGGTGGCTTGCTTTCTCACTTTCTCTCTTTCTCTCTTGCTTGCTCTTGCTCTGTCTCTCTCTGCTCAAATTGAAATAAACAAATGAATAAATAAATAAAGCTAAATAAAATAAGTCTTATAAAAAATAATAGAACATTAGTTAGTTGGTTGCAAAATATCAAAACCTTAGTTTGACTTTGAAGAAGCCAAATGAGCTAGCTACAGAATAGACAAGCAGAATTATATCACTGCTAAAACACACAATAAATTAACAGACGATTCACAGAATGGGAAAGATATTTGCAAACTATTCTTTTGATAAAAGGTTAATAATCTGAATGTATAAGGAGCCAAAACAGCTCACCAACAAAACAACTAATAATCCTAATTAAAAATGACCTGAATGTGAATTGATAACTTCAAAAGAAGATATAGAAATAGTTAAAAGGCACATGAAAAAATGTACTATGTCTCTTTTCATAAGGGAAATACAAATGAAATCCACAATGAGGTAGCACCTAACTCCAGTCAGAATGACTATCATACTACCCATACAAAAAGAAATATAGCAAGTGCCCATGAGGATACAGAAAAAGGCAAGTTATTACACTTCTGGTGGAATGTACAGAAATTGTAGAAAACAATAAATTATATATCTATAAATAGAATTACCATTTGACCTGATAATTCTATTGTATTGGGTATATACTCCAAGGTCAAGAAATCACTCTCTCAGAGAGACATTTCCACATCCATGCTTATGGCAGTGTTAGTCATAGTAGCTAGGATGTAGAATCAGTGTCCAACAACTGATGAATGGATAAAATATATATTTATATATGTTACATGTACATAATGGAATACTATTCAGCCATAAAGAACAATGATCTCCTGCATTTGACATAAAATGGATGAACCCAGAAGATACCCTGATAAGTGAAACAAGTCAGACAAGAAAAGAAAAATACGATATGTCCCAGTTTGACATATATCAAGTATTCTCACTCAGTCGTGAAAACTAAAGGGCTTGATAGTATAAAAATAGTATAAGTGTAGATACTAATGGCTGCACTGGGATGGTGTGGTATATTAGGGGAAAAAAATTCTTTTCTTTTTTTGGAGAGGTTTTTGCTATAGGGCGCGTGCGCTCACCAGACAGACAGAGACAGAGAGACAGAAAGCGAGAAATCATCCCCCAGGGGGGATGGTTACGCCACAATCCCTTCTCCTCCATTCTTTTCTTGGGATCTTGGGCACGCACGCACACGTGCCTGGCGTGAGTTTTAAGCCACCGGGTCAGGGACATGAACCGCGGTTGACTACGTGGGAGTCCAGTGACATAGCCATTACGCTAACTGCTGGTTCCCAGGGCAAAAAAATTCTTAACACCAGAACCCATGCATCCTTAATTTGATTATTACACGCTGTATACATCTTTAAGAATCCATAGTGTACCACTAAAAGATGTGCAACAATTATATGCAAACCAGAAATTACCCTCCTCAAAAATATCTCCATCTGTGATTGTGGATTTTTCTATTTTTCTATTTTTCTTCTTATCTTGTGGATCTTACCTTATGTATGTTGATGTTTTATGATGAAAATACATATGCAAGACTTGTATGTCTTAATATGTAAGTGACCGTATTATATAAGATTTTTAGTTTTCTCTAGAAATATTTCTTGCTTTTTTTAAAAAAATTAATTTATTTAAATTTTATTTATTTATTTATTATTACTATGCTGTAGGGCATGTGAACTCGCCAAACAGAGAAAGAGAGGGAAAGTGAAAAAGCAAGACGCCAGGTTTGGGACTTGAACCATGGTTGGCCAGGTGGAATACCAGTGCTCCAACTACCATGCCACTGTTGGCCTTAGTATTTATTTATTGCCTTAACATTAAGTCTGTTTAACTAACAGATCCGACTTTAAAATATTACAGTAGCTAGCATGGGCTTAATAGGATGGCAACAATTAGGATATCTAAATAATTTCAAGCCCAGTGTCCTAATACTGAGGATTTATTTTGGAGCCACAATGTTATAACACAGTCCTGAGAGCTGTTTAAACAAATGTGATGGTGTAAACTGGTCTTACAGGATGTGAATTTTCATCCTATTTGAAGCAACTGCTGAATACAGTTGTGTTCTTTCTTTTATTTAATACTGTTATATTGCCTATGTTATACCCTCAGGTTAAAAGAACACTACATTTCTCAAAGAGTAAAATTTCAAAAATTTCTAATATTAATGATTAATTATCAGTGTTTTGCATTTCTGTGTGGATATAATAGTTAAAATTAACATGTAAAAAGGAATAGAACAATGTTACCTGGCTTAGTTTCTTTGCCCTGACTCCTATATTTGCTTCAATTTTATATATCAATGCCCTCAATTTTCGTATTTTGACTTACATATTGTTTAATACAGTTTTCATATAAAATCATTTATTTTTAAGATTATTTAATATTTTCTAAATATACATAATATTTGCATTCACTGTTATAATAATGAATAGTTTTGAAAGTCTCTTGTACAAGTTTTCCAATTCAGATGATTCTTATGGCAATTTCTGTAAAGGATACTACTGTGATGAATACTTTATGAGGTCATGCTGATAAGGGAAGCACTTTAAGGTTGCCAGGAATATGCTTACTGTAATTTTATCTCATTTTTCTCCTTATCAAAACATAAAATCTTGGGGCTAGCAAGCGGTGTGGTGGTTTGTCCCCACCCGGTTCGGGCGCCACGTGTCCCGACCCGGGGGGAACAGTCAAACAGGTTTCCTGAGGGAAGGAGTGAGAGCCGGGACAAGTGGCACAGTGTCACAGCACGGAGACGACACTGTCGTCTGTTTATTGGGGGCAGCACGGTACAGCACAGAGACGACGCAGTGTTACAACTCTTTAGGGTCGCGGCGTCTGTTGTGAGCAGCATGGAGAGGACGCGGGGTCACAGCTCTTCAGGGTCGTCTGGAGACGATGTAGTGTTACAACGCTTCAGGGTCGTCTGGAGACTGTGCGGTGTTTCAGCTCTTCAGGCTCTCCAGGGTCGTCGTCTTCCTGGTCTTCTGTGTCGTCTTCATTGTCTTCCTGGTCTTCTGTGTCATCTTTGTTGTCTTCCTGGTCGTCTGGCTATTGTGGGCCAGGCATGGTGGTTATATACACCTTGGTGGATCATAAAAGGTGGGTTATGATTGGTTGTAAATGGTAGGCCGTGATTGGTTGTAAACGGTGGGCCGTGATTGGTTGTAAATGGTGTGTTACGACTGGTTGCTTTTGGACCAATCATGAGGTGCCAGATATGCAAATCTGAGGGATTCTAGTGGCCAATCAGAGCAAGGTTTCGAAGGTCAGGTTTTATGAAGAGAACCAATCATGGCAATTGTTTGCTCTCTGAGAAACCTCGGCAGACTCGCTGGTGCTCAGCCTCCCACAGTGGTTAAGGTGCTGGACTCCCATGACTGAGATGGTTTGAATCCCAGACCTGGTGGCTTGAAAATCATGCAGGGCACACGTGCATGCATGCCCAAAATCTGGAGAGGAGAAAGGGGGTGATTTCTCACTTTCTTTCTCATAGGTTATGATGATTTTTAGACAGCCTGACACAATTAAAACATATATAAAGAATGAATAAGGGCATTAATAATCACTTTTACAAGACATTTGGCACATCATTGATAACTCAATAATGGCAGTTCTTATAAAAATTAAATCAATAATTAGAAATAATTTGAAATAGAAATATTTGAAAGAATAATTTTACAGCTATTTCTAAGGCTACATTAAAATGAATTGTCCCTGAGTTTTTAATTTAATATAAATTATTTAAAATTAGTTTTTTTAAACAATTTAGTTGTTGTCCTTTTAGTCTGTTAAACTATAGGATTATTTTAAAGTTAATAATTTAAAAAAGAAAGAACATTATCCATGGAGGCTTAATTTTTTATTTCTTTTTTCATTGACATACAATAAAATACTTATAATATTTTAATAGCTATTATAGTAATAACGACAAAATGTATCCCCTTTGAGTTTTGAATATTTTCTTTGAGTGCCCCCTGGATCTTAATTTCAGTATTCATTCTCATTTGTAATTTCTTAGTTTTCATTATTCTGTTGTTTTGATATTGTCAATAGCATGCTAAATCTTTTAATTACCTTTGTGTTCATGTAAAACTTTATCTTATTTCCTTAGCACATAAATTTTGGTGTTTAATTCCCTCTTATGTATCTGTTCTGATCTTGTAATGCATAATAAATTTAAATGTCACGTTTATATAGTTTTAAATTAAACATACCTTTTAAGTAAAGTACCACTATCATATAATATAAAGAAATAGGTAGGGTAGCATATCAGTTATTATGAAGATTTTTCTATTTCTTCAATTCTTCTACTCCTGTTGGTATTGCCTTTTTCACTTATTTTATTTATTTCTCACTTATTTGGCCTTAAATCTCTCTCTTGGTTTAAGTTCTTAAAAGAAATAACTGTTGTTGTTTTCTATTTTTTGTTTTGATTCTTAAATTTTCAATGTTAATTTTGATAATGTATTAGAGGAAAAAAACTAGTACTATTACTACTACATATATTATCTTATAAATAATATGAACATTTTGTATGTTATTCTTTTTCTCTCATCATAAGACCAATCAAGAAAAGATTAGTTCAAAAGAACAGAAAAAATTAATTTCTTGAAAATATAGTTTTAAGTTTGCACTGAGAAAATATCATATAGAAGTTTGGTATGAAATATTAAGGACTTAGGGACCAGCAGTTAGCGTAATGGCTATGTCACTGGACTCCCATGTAGTTGAACGTAGTTCGAGTCCTGGACCCGGTGGTTTAAACTCATGTCTGGTGCATGTGTGTGCGTTCCCAAGATCCCAGGAGGAGAATAGAGAAGAAGAAATTACGGTGTGGACATTGCCCCTGGAGGGGTGATTTCTCGCTTTCTGTCTCTCTGTCACTCTCTGTCTGTCTGGCAAGCACACACGCAAAAACCTCTCCAAAAAAAAAAAAAAAAACTTAAGGACTTTGATAACAGTGAGATCAGGATGCAATATTTAATACCATTAAGATTATTCTGACCGTTTTCTAGGCAAGAAGTAAATTAGAGGCAGTAAGAAAATATTTAGGGAGCTGTTTTCTTTCATTTTATCCTGATTCATTAAAATTTCTACTTCTTTAAGAGAAATGCAATTCTTTTTATAGAGTCATTGAAAGCTTGTTTCACTTGTTTGTTCCTCAAGGTGTAAATAAAGGGATTCAGCAAGGGCGCAACAGAAGTGGTAAGAACTGAAACTCCTTTGTTTATGGCCACCTCTTCCTTTGCTGAAGGCTTGATATAGATGAAGATGCAACTCCCATAGGCAATGGAAACCACAATCATATGAGAAGAGCAGGTGGAAAAGGCCTTCTTTCTCTGCTTAACAGAGGGGAATCTCAGAATTGTTCTGATTATGTATGAGTAGGACAGAATCACACAGGCCAAAGTAATAATGAGAGCACATACAGCCACAAGTATAACCATCTGTTCTATCAACCATGTATCCGAGCACGAGATCTTTAGGAGGGGACTTGCATCACAACCAAAATGGTCAATGACATTGGAGTCACAGAATTCTAGCTGGAGGCCCATACCAAGTGGCGTGATGACAGTCACCAACCCAGAGACCCAGCAGCTGAGCACAAGGATGGTGCAGACTCTGCTGTTCATGATGGTTGTGTAATGAAGGGGTTTGCAGATGGCCACATAGCGGTCATAGGACATGGCAGCCAGGAGAAAAAACTCTGTGGCTCCAAAGATTACAATAAAGAAAATTTGACCGGCACAAGCACTGTAAGTTATGGTATTGTCTCCAGTTGATAAACTGTATAAGAATCTGGGAATGCAGACTGTTGTGAATGAGATTTCTAAAAAGGAGAAGTTTCGAAGGAAAAAATACATAGGTGTCTTAAGATGGGAATCCGTGAGGGTAAGGATGATAATGGTGAGGTTTCCAGTTACACTCAGAATGTATGTCAGAAATAAAAAGATAAAAACCAGAACTTGTAGCTGTGGGTCATCTGTAAGTCCCAACAAGATGAACGTTGTTATTGCCGTGTGATTTCTCATAATCACCTTTGAGGTTTTAAGCGACATGCATGTGAAAGGTAAAAGTGAGAGTATCTAAACAGAAGAAAGGAAATAGGCAAAAAATGAGTGAAATAGAAAACTAAGGTAAGAGGTTGATGGAGTAAGAGATTTTTCTTAGATTTAATAAATAACATTGATGAAATTGCTATGCAACTATGTAAAAATAAGAGAAGATGCCATTTATCACCACGGAGAACAGTGACATCACTATAAACTACACAGATATTAAAAATATAAAAATGGCATATATTGAAATACAATGAATATTTATTAAGTTGTGTGATGTACAAATCCTATAAGTTGTAAAGTAATTGAATATGTAGTTAAAACTATTCTAAAACAGAAATGTACAGGACCAAGTATTTAAATAAGAAACACGACCAAGTCTTAAAAAAAAAAAAATCTCTTTCAGTAAATTGAATAGTTGGGAATACCTTCTTACTTATTTTATGAATCCAGCAGTATGTTGATATTCAGATATCAGAATGACAGGTCAAGTCAATAACACTGATAGATACGAGATAAAAATATTCTTAACAAATATTAACACCTAAAATCAACATTATATAAAAACCGTAATTTAGGTGGTATTTATTCCTAAAATGGAGTATTGGTGCCATATTTTTAAATAATTATTGTATTTGTCAGCAGGTGGCATAGTGGTAACAGTGCTGGACTCCCACATGACCTAACATGGTTCAGGTCACAGGCCCAGTGGCCTGAAAATCAAAACAGGTTTGTGTGCGTATCTGCCTAAAATCCCAGGAGGAGAATGGAACAGAAGGGATTGTGGCATGGCCATCCCCGCTAGGGAGTGATTTATCACTTCCCCTCTCATTGACTCTCTCCGTTTCTGTCCAGTGAGCACACATGCCCTATGGCAAAAAAACTTGAAAAAAAAATTAGTATAACTATTATATATATATATATATACAGTAGTAGAAGGTAAAAATAAGTCACCTATTTTATCAAATTATGCCCAAAAAAGCATTCAGTATATAAACTTAACAAACTAATAATACAAGGAGACTTTCACAAACTGATAAAAAGACTATATATTACCTTAAAATTGCAAACTGGATAGTAAAGACAGGACAATTTTCCCCATGTAATGGGAGCAAGGCCAGAATATTAATTTTCCTCTCTTATTCAACTACTCAAGACACCCTCATTAGTGAAGTGAAACAAAAAATGGGAAGAAATAAAGAGAAAGAAAAAATTATTTTAAAGGAATAGGGATTGTAAAGAAAGAAATAAAATTTCTTTATTTGTAGATGCTATAACTATCTATGTAAAATTCTAAGGAATCCTAGAAAACAAACAAAAAACCTCAAAACACTCTTAATCAAATGATTGTAGAATGGTCAGAAGACACAATACAAATATATAAAAACCATATTACTAGCAGTTAATTATTGCAAAGTGAAATTTAGAAAGAATAATTATAATAGCTCAAAATAGAAAACATTTAAATATGAATAGCACCTAAAACTATAAGTAATAGTGAAAGAAATCAAAGGTCTAAATAAATGGAGACATGTAATATGGTTTGGATGGACAGATTCCACAAAGTAAAGATGTCAATTCTCTCCCAGATTCTGTGTGTGTGTATGTTTTTATAATTTATAATAAAATTTTGTAGGAATTATGATACCACAATTCTGATCAAAACTCTAACAAAATTTTATTGTTGATTTAAGCAAGCTGGTTCTACATTGTAAAAGGAAAGACAAACGAATTAGATTAGGGCACTAAAGTAAAGGAATAACATTATATGGTTTTAAGACTTACTGAGAATTTGAAGTAATCAATCGTGAGCGAAATGCAGAGTTAGGTATAGCACAATGTAGCAGAATAGAGAGTAAACTCACGCCATTAAGGAAAATTAATTTTTTTAAGAGCAAGAAAGAGTACACTAGAAGAAAAAAGGGGGAGAGAGAGAGAGAGGCATTTTTGATAGTGTCACTTCATGTCACCTTCTTCTGCTCAAGCATCCCGGTTAGATAGGACCTGATCTGTTTTGGCTGGGCTAGAAACCTAATGGGGCTTCCCACGTGGCCTCAGAAACTCTACAGTGGAAATTTCCTGCTTGTGCCACTGTGTCTGTATGAGGACAAATTGATTCTTAACAAAAATTCAAAGGTGAACAATAGATAAAAGTTTTTTTAATAAATGAGTTTTGGAAAAATTGGATATCCTTCTATAAGCAACAACAAATGAACAAAAAACTTCACTCTGAGCTAAACCTCGTACCTTATACAAAATTAACACAAAATGTGGGGCAGCAGATGGTGTGGTGTTAAGGTGCTGGACTCCCACATGGCTGACTGGTTTAAGTACAGGATTTGGAAGCATGAAAATCCCACTGGGTGTGTGTGTGTGCATTAGCACCCAAGATCCCAGGAGAACGGAAGAGAAGGGATTTCAGCATGGCTATCCTCCCAAGGTGTGTGTGTGTGTGTGTGTGTGTGTGTGTGTGTGATTTTTCACTTTCCTTCTCACTGTCTCCCTCTGGAAGCAATGTGCCCTGTAGCAAAAACCTTAAAAAATGAAATAAAACAAAAAATATTAACTCAAAATGTTTCAGTCTAAATTTAATATGTGATGGTCAGGTCCATGTTCCAGTGGTTAAGGGAATCAGACACCACATGGCTGACAGTGCAGTGCAGTTACAATCCTAGCCCTGATGTCTTGAAAGACCGGCCATGTATGTGAGCACATTGGCCCCAAATTCTGACAGGTTGGAGAAATGGAGAAGGAATTGCGTGTGGTCACACTCACGTGAGGGGATGATTTCTTCCTCTCTCTCTGTCTCTCCATCTCTCTATTCAGTGAGGATATATGCTCTCTGGAAATAAGCAGACAAAATATATGAATTGGAAACTTTATGAAGAAAATATTGATTAAAGTCTTTATAATGTAGGATTAGGTAAAGATTTCCTATATATGAAACTAAAAGCATGATCTATTAATAAAAAGGAATTGTAAATTTGACTCTATAAAAATTTAAAATTTTTGCTATGCAGAAGACACTAAGAATAAAAAAAAAAAAACAACTAATGACTCAGAAAAAAATAATATCCAAATTAAGTATCTGACAAGAAACTTGTATCCAGAGTACATAAAGTTTCTCAAAAATCAATAGTGAGGGAACCAGCAATTAGCGTAATGGCTATGTCGCTGGACTCCCACGTAGTTGACCGCGGTTCGCATCCCGGACCCGGTGGCTTAAAACTCACGCCTGGCGTGTGTGCGTGCGTGCCCAAGATCCCGAGAGGAGAATGGAGAAGAAGGGATTGCGGCGTGACCATCCTCCCTGGGGGGTGATTTCTCGCTTTCTGTCTCTATGTCTCTCTGTCTGTCTGGCGAACACAAGCGCCCTATAGCGAAAAACCTCTCCCCCCCAAAAAAAAATCAGTAGTGAGAAAACAAACACCCCCTCCGACCGCTTTGCTGAATTAAACATTATGGAAATCAACTAGACACATGAAAATAAGTTCAGTACCATTGGTTATTAGCCTGATGCAAATTAAAACCACAACGAGATACCAATGAACACTTTTTAGAAAGGCAAACAAGCAAATAAGCAAGAACAACAAAAAAATCTCCCCAGAACAAGTGATCCCCTCAGAAAGACCTCAAACAAAAAGCTTACAACCAAATTAATGACAATAAAAATACTGGTAAGAGCAAAGATGCAGGGTAAATGGGGTTTTCAAGAAGTGCTTGTAGGAATATAAAATGCCACTGCAAATTTCTTATGAAGGTTGTTAGAGTTTCACAACCGCTTACAAAATTAAACATATACTTACCGTATTACCCAGCAGTCCTGCCAATAGGTGTTTAGCCTAGAGAAATGAAAACATATGTTCATACATAAAATCTCTATAAAATTGTGTATGGCAGACCTATTCATAAACTCCAAAAAACTGGAAACAACACTAATGCAAGTCAATGAATGAATAGATAAACATACTATGGTATAGACAGACCATGTGGTTACAGTGAACAAATTAAAAAAAAAAAAAAAAACTATTTTTTTCTTCTCTCTCTCTACACACACACACACACACACACACACATACATACATATATATATATATGTAAATATATTTTTTTAGTTGCCAAAGGGTGAATGAGATGGTGAGAGAGAGGGAAAAAAGAGAGATGGAGAAGGAGCACTCCCCAGTTTGCATGTTCACACCACAATCCCTTCTCCTTCATTTCTTTATCCTGTCAGGATTTGGGTCGGGAATGCACATGTTTCTGGTGTGTTTTTCAGGGAGCTGGGGATAGGATTTGAATGTCAATCAGACATATGGGATCTGGTTCCCTTAATCACTAGGGCTGGCCCAAAATGAATTATTAGTACATGTTACGACTTGGATAAATGTTTTTTTTGGAGAGGTTTTTGCTATAGGGTGCATGCGCTCGCCAGAGAGACAGAAAGTGAGAAATAAGCCCCCAGAGGAATGGCCACGCCGCAATCCTTTCTCCTCCTTTCTCCTCTCAGGATCTTGGACACACAGGCACATGCGCCTGGCATGAATTTAAGCCACTGGGTCCAGGACTGGAACCACGGTCAACTACATGGGAGTACAGCAACATAGCCATTACGCTAACTGCTGGGCCCCAACTTGGATAAATCTTAACAGACTTTTTGCTGACTGAAAAAGGCACCTTCAGAGTAACATGCATTTCATTCCATTACATGACAGTCTCAAAAGGAACAAAAATAAAAAATAATAATAACTGAGAACAGAGAGATCAGTGGTTGTAAAGGGAACTAATTTTGTTAGTGATATGACAGCAGGAGTAGGTGTTTAGTTTTATTTTTTTTAGCTTATGAATTTTCTTTAGTTTGATTGTTATGGTAGTTACCCAAATCTGTAAGTATTTTAAAATTTATCAAACAGAAAAAGGTTAATTTCATTGTATGTTAATTTATAAAATAAAATTTTTAAATAATATACCAGAAAACATCTAATAATGATTATTATTGTATATAATAATATGTTATATTATTATCTATGTATTAATAAGTATTATTTTATAATGGCATATATCATATTCATAGATGACAAGACATAATATAGTAAAAGTATCAACTCTCCCCTAATTGATTTGTACATTCCATAAGTCCTAAATATCCTAGCTGACTTAGGGAAAGACGAAAGACACTTGTAAGATGTATACAGTATAAGAGCCAAAATAGAATGTTACATTCAAAGAAAATAAAGGAAGATGGGAGATTTTCACTTTTGGATAAAAAATTATCTTAAAGAAGCCATATTGGGACCAACAGTTAGCATAATGGCTATGTCACTGAACTCCCATGTAGTTGACCACGGTTTGAGTCCTGGACCCGGTGGCCTAAACTCACGCCGGGCGCATGTACATGCATGCCCAAGATCCTGAGAGGAGAATGGAGAAAGGATTGTAGTGTGGCCATCCCCCCTGGGTGGTGATTTCTCACTTTCTATCTCTCTGTCTCTCTTTGTCTTTCTGACAAGTGCACACGCTCTATAGCTAAAACCTCTCAAAAAAAAAAAAAAAAAAAAAAAGAAAGAAAGAAAGAAACCGTATTAAGGTATTATGTATTATGTTTAAAAACAACCTGTGCATATTACTTCAGAAAGCAGAAGATATGGTGATGAAACCATTCTCACTCTTTTGTAAGGATTACACTGATATCAAATCCAAATAAATACATTCACAACAATAGAAAACTACTAAACAGAATCCTTAATTAACCTAGAATAAAGATCCTTATCAAATAATACCAATTGAATTTGGTATTATTATTTGCAGTGATATTCTACGCATAACACATAAAGAAAATGTTGCGTTTCTCTCAAAAATGTTATGTTCTTTGTTTAATCTTTAATTTTTGAAATCAATTGTTATTCTCTATGGAAATAGGAAAAGAGAGAATTCATATTTTTATCTAAATAATTGCAGAGAAAATTTTCACAAAATCAAATAGCTATCTGGGTAAAGGCTCTCAGTGAAATAGAAACAAAGGTAACTTCCTCAATGTGAAAAAACACTATTTAAAACTAACAAATAGAAACAGAAACAAAAATCTCCAGGTACTGTCATAAACAATTAGAAAAGCCTGAAAGCTTTCTCCTGAAATCAAGTAGGTAAGATAAACTACCTCACAGCTAGTACCTAACAATGTACCTAACAATGTTGTATTGATCAATGTTCCTGGTCAATAGAACATTAGAGGAAAAAAAATTAGAAAAAAAATAAAATTGTCTTCTTTAGCAGATATTATGACTGCATATTCACAGATTACTGTCATCAAGAAAAATGTAATGAAATGACTGAGTTGAGCAAAAACAATTCATTGATCACCTCTCTATCTGTGTGTGTGTGTGTGTGTATATATATATATATATATATGTATATATATATATATATATATATATGAAATAAATATTTATGCCTACTTGCTATAGGTACTTGGAGGTTAATTTTTTCTTCGATGTCCTTTATGGTATTATTTAAACATAAAAACAGTTAAGCATAAGTTGAAAAAATATACATAAGACCAATACAATGAAAGGTACAAAAAATATAAAAACAAACCCCTAATTACTAATTACAGTAATACTGATAACACTGATACTGAGATAAGGGTAAACTTACATCTCATTGTAATGGAATAGCGTGTACTGACATAGGTTAAACGGGAAAGTCTTTTTCACAAATGGTTCTGCTACAGTAAGATTTATGTGTACATACATAGAGGAATGAACACAATAAAAAATAAATTTCAGAAAAAATGCACCAAGAGAAAAAAGTACACACACTAATGCAAATTAAACCATTAGTCAATGCGATTCTATATCCACTAGAATGACTAATATTAAAAAGGCTAATGTATATGAGGTAGTGATGAAGATAGGGAAAAACTGGAACTCCTATGCACTCTAGACTGTGCAACATGTCAAAGCCTTTGGAAACACTAGGAGTACCAGCTAACATCGAATACATAAACATCCATGAGCCCATGGATTCAGATTCTAGGCACATTCCCAATAGTGCACATACACGCACCAAAATATATGCAGAAAAATTTATTATAGCATTATTTGTAACAGACAAAATCTAGAATAGCACATATGCACTAACAGTACAGGTAATAAATAAGATATTGTTATATTCATACAAAAAAAGTACACACAAAAAAAGAACATATTGTAACACCTTATATACAACTCAAATATAAGAGATTAGTGTTTTGCCTTAGGATTAATTAGAAAGAGCAAGTTAAACATTTTGAAGTAATAAATGTATATATCTTGATCTTGGTAATAGTTATGTCTATATGAATGCATTTCCAAAAACCTATTTGAATGCTAAATAGAAGATAAGTGCTTTTTTACAGTGTGTAAGCTATATGCTGATAAAATTTATTTAAACAAGGTAACATAAATTGGGAGAAAATATTTGCAATTACTGCCAAGAACTTGTAACCAGAATTTATGCAATTTTACTAAAAATTAGTAAGAAGACAAAACACAATCTTAAAAATATTTTCTTTCCAAAAGATTGTATGTATGAGTCAATAAATATTGAAAGTGTGATCTTTTAATAATCAATAAAAATGAAATTGAATTCACAACTACTATAGAACAATCAGAGCAACTGGAACTAAATAAATGGACTATACCAAGTTTTTTTAAAACATGGGTAAGAAGAACGTTAGTATCTTGAAGATAGGTGCATATCCTTATAAATAACAATGAATTCTTTAAAAATATTTCTTAAACTTAATGTCTATGCATCTATACAACAGGAGAGGTTTATTCTAGATATTCACCCAATAGAAATCTGCAAAAAATGTCTGTTTAAGAACGTTCATAGAAACATTATTGAAATACTAAAATTTTCATCAATGATAGAATCAATATTTAAATAGTTAAATATTCATGAAGTGGAAAATATGACAACTAAGATAAAAATATTACTGCTATAGGCCAGCACAAACCCATTTTTATAGACAACCAGTCTATTACAATCTGAGGAAATGCTTAGCACAAGTTGTACTGATTTAGTAAAAATGTCTAAACTTTTTCCAGGACTTCTTCTACATGACTGCTCACATCTAAATTACAGCCCATTTCTTTATACTCTACAGTCTGAGTATGCTTGTATGTTACATACATGTTTATCCATTAGATTTCATGCTTCTATCCTATTTTATTCCTTGAGAATCTATGTTATAATCAGCAGCACTCATAATCTAGACACTATCAGAGATGACAGACACCAAGACAGACCCATGGACAAAACATTTGGTTTAAATGCTTGTACACTATCCTGTTCTGTTACTCTGCTTGTGAAATATCTGCAATAGCTCAAATTGAGAAACTTAGGTCTGTTCCCTAGTGCCCTACTTCTTTCTTTCTTGCTGTCATCTTCTCTTTATTCCCTATTGTAACCTCCAGCAAAAGTCCCTGTTGGTTTTGTATATTATCCAAACATGCAAAACAATCCTTTGTTCTTCTAGTTACCTACTTCAAAATCCTGTCTCAGAGACAGTCTGAGAAATTATAGTGGGAGGTGTAACACTGATCGCTGTTTAATATGCTTAAACATCAAAGAGTTTTGAAAAAGTGTTTTGAAAAAGACGATATTTTAGAGATGGCATGTGAAAGGAAGTTTCAGTCACTTGGTGAGAAGGAGATATTTGCATTAACAGTATTTGAGTGTGTGTGTGTGTGTGCATGCACCTTGGTCAGCAGTGGGGCCAACAGATGTTACTTTGTATGCCCATTGAAATTGACTATTTTATTGCCCACATACTCTACCAATTCATGAGACGGGCTTAGAGAATTACTTATCTGCTTCCATAATTAATATTTTTGGAAACAAATAGGAAAAATTAAAATAAGAAAATTCATTTCTTATAATGTTATGAGCTACCCAAATTAAAATACATACAGACATATGTTCATAAGTTTGTGTGTGTATATGCATACACACATATGTACACATGCACACACAACTTAGGAAGGTAAATAAGAAATATTTTAATTATTTTATAAAATATCACAAAAGAAAAATTTCATTGTCTTGAGAAATATGAAAATACTTACTGTTTAGTCTGTTGTCCAGGCATTTGTTTTTGTTTCATTCATACAGGTCTTAAATGCAATTCACAACTAAATAAAAATGTGTTAGTAGTGACATAGACTTAATCTATTCTTGCCTTTTTGTTAAATTTACAATCAAAGGTATCAGTGGATACACATAAACAAGCTATTTCAAATTTTATATTCCTTGGTCTAACATTGTCATAAAGTTCAATACCAATTTAAAATTTGCAAAGAACTATTTCTGCTTAATCTAAGTGACTGATAGGGAAGACTACTAAATAGGCAGAGGAACATGAGAAATTATTTTGGACTCTTGAAATGTCGAGAATCTGACCCAATAATCTTAACACAGAGTTTTTTTTAAAGTTTCACCATTAACGTGGTTGAGGATGTCTTTAAGATCAACACGTAGCAGATAGGATCAACTGAATTATACCAAAAAGTGTCCTTAGTGACTCTGCTTCAAAATCACTAATGAATTTTAAAATATAATTAATACTGAAAACAAAACAAAGTGGAAAGTCAATGCACCTAGGAATTGGTACACTGTCCTTGGAGATTGGAAAATGCATTAATAGGACCTGGTCATGATGAATTATCAGTATAGTAAATATTTTCCAAAATGGTTATTTAAATGATGTTTTGGATTTTTGTTCACTTTTTTTCCATATTTAATGAATTGTTAAAGAAATAGAGCAATTTTCCAAAGGCTTATTGGTAACTTATATTTATAAAGAGACCATCGCTTGACTGCCTGGATTAAAAGTGTCTACTAAATCCTTCTAAAATTTTTTATCCTTAATATCCATGGTAAATATTAAGTGTTTGTCAATCATTTTGTAAAATATTTATATATTTAATTTTATCATTATTGTTATTTTTAATTTGCTACTGGGCACATATGCTTACCAGAGACGGGGGGGGGGGGGGGGAATGAGAAAGCAAGTCACCCGGTCTGGTACTTGAATCACAGTTGGACATGTGTGAGTCCAGCACCTTAACTACCACGGCACCTGCTGGCCCCCAGTCTTTGTCAATCATACGTTAAAAATTGTTTCACATTTTTACATTCAATACAACTTATTGTGGTTTCAAGGCACAAAATTTGTTTAGTATGGCATATAATATTGCCCTCTTTTGATTTATTACTAATGAATTTGCTGCCAAATTATTTGAGTGGCCTTAGTGATCCTGATATCATTATATAAGTATATTTTCTTTAAAAAAAATCTTGTGACATTTCATTTGAATTTACAACTGTACTCTATCTGGATTATAATTAGGTTTAATATATAATTGTATGTAATTTCTCCCCACATAGTCAGTCAGCTGTTGTAATGCCATTTAATTATTAACTATTATAGTACTTAAAATTAAAAAAAATGCTTAGTGTGCATGTGCATACTGGAGAGAGACAGAGAGGGAGAAAGAGAGAGACAGTGAGAAAACCCCATCTATCAGGGATGACCACATTGCATTTCTTTCTCCTCTTTTCTTCTCTTGGGATTTAGGACATGCATGTACACTTTCTCAGTGGGTTTTTCAAGCTGCCATGACGTTTTATTGTATTTATTTATTTATTTTCTTGGTACAACTTTGGCTTTGGGAAGAGCTTTCAAGCTTCTCAGGCTGACCCCACAGCCTAGTGGTAAAACAAACCAGATACTGCATGGCCACCATGGTTTGAAGCCCAGGTAGAGCCTTGAAAAACACAGACACAAGGGTATGCTTGCCCCAAATTTTCACAGATTGGAGAAATGGAGGGGAAGAGAAGTGGCGTGACTGTGCACCATAGGGGAAAGGGGTGCATTTTTCTCTCCTTCTTTTTGTCTTTCCGTCTCTTTTTGACAAGTGCAGGTACCCTCTAGTAATTAAAGAAAAAAGATACTTCTGAGGGAGCTGTGGAATTATTGCTATGATTAGGCAGATGTCAGTTGGGCTTCTAAATTTTTTTTTTAATTTAAATTTATTTACATTCATTCACTGGGGTTCCAAAATTTGACTATTTTCTCCCAGTACCTTTAGGCAGGGCCAACTCCAGAGACCCTGTGGCACGCTTCGGTAAAATAATCGTATAGTCACTGTCTTTCCTTTAATTTTTATTATTTATTTAATTTTATTTATTCATTCATTCATTTATTTTAGTTTGACCAGAGAGAGACAGAGACAAAGAGAGAGAGAGAGAGATGGAAAGCGAGACAGCAAGCCACCAGGTCCGGGACTCGAACCGCATTCGGCTACATGGGAGTTCAGCGACATAGCCATTATGCTAACTGCTGGACCCTAGTCACTGTCTTTCCTACCCAAAGACTCTTATTCCTGACATCACTAACGTAAGTCATTAGGTTTATGTAATTCGGAGGCTTTTTTTTTTTGGAGAGGTTTTTGCTATAGGGTGCATGCGCTCGCCAGACAGACAGGGAGAGACCGAGAGACAGAAAGTGAGAAATCACCCCCCAGGGGGTATGGCCACTCCTTAATCCCTTCTCCTCTGTTCTCCTCTCAGGATCTTGGGCACACACACACACGCACCCGGCATGAGTTTTAAGCCACCGGGTCCGGGACTCGAACCGCGATTGGCTACATGGGAGTCCAGCGACATAGCCATTATGCTAACTGCTGGTCCCTGTAATTTGGAGGCTCTAAGGTTTTCCCTTTGCCCCTCCCCCATTCCCCTCTGTGAGTGTGAGTGTGTGCATGCATGCAAAACAGCTGCTTTATTGCATCTCACATTGGGGTGCTCCTGGCTAAGAGTTCCACTCACCTCATCTAGGGGCATCTGCAGTTTGCTCCTTACAGGATGCCACTCTCTTCTTAGACATCTTTTGGGGAGTGCTATACCATCAGTAGTGGTCTTATTCTGCTAAAATTTAGTAAAGGACTTTGGACTGAGCTAAACTCATGACCCGGAGTTGTCGTTTCCTCTGTGGAGACTATCTCAGATCCTTTTCACCTGGAGCATACATGTGTTATTGGAATAAAAAAAGGATTAAAAGCACAGTCTTGGTTAGAAGCTTCCGAGATCAGATTTAAAAGAGATTAGAGCAGTAGGCTTTAAAAAGATGCCAATAATCAGAGCATTTAAATAATTTCAATGCCAGCTCCTTAATTCTGAGAACATATTTTAAGAGCCAGAATGTCAGAACATAGACATGAGGTCTAGTGTAATGGTGCAAGTTATCTGATAGGATGAGATTTCAGATCTTATTTGAAGAAGCTGAGGAGTATGATGACTAACTTTTTTTTATTGCAAACTATTGGGTCATCTGAAAAGTCATGACACATTTTTGCGTAGAAAAATACATCATTACTTTTTGGGACCAGCAGTTAGTGTAATGTCTATGTTGCTGGACTCCCATGTAGTCGACCGCGGTTGGAGTCCTGGACCCGGTGGCTTAAACTCACACCGGGTGTGTGTGCGTGAGTGCCCAAGATTTCGAGAGGAGAATGGAGGAGAAGGGATTGCGGTGTGGCCATCCCCCCGGGGGGTGATTTCTTGCTTTCTGTCTCTCTGTCTCTCTGGTGAGCACACACGCCCTATAGCAAAAACCTTTCTTAAAAAAACAAAAACAAAAACAAAACAAAAACAAAAAACAAACAAAAAAAAACTCATTACTTTTTTTTTAAAGAATTATTTTATTTAACTTTATTTATTATTATTATCATTATTATTTTCCAGTTTGATCAGAGAGAAACAGAGAGAGAGAGAGAGAGAGAGAGAGAGGAAGTGAGAAAGCAAGCCACCAGGTCCGAGACTTGAACCGTGGTCAGCCATGTGGGAGTCCAGCGCCTTTAACCACCATGCCACTTGCCACCCCCCCAAAACCTCATTACTTTTTCAATGACCTAATATTATACTCCTCACTTTACTCCTCCTGGTTAAAAGAATACTACTTTTCACCTGGAGTGAAATTATAAAGCTTTTAATATAATATATATTTTAAACATTTTTCAGAGCATACATGCACTTATGAGAGAGAGAGGGGGAGAGAGAGAAAGTGAGAAAGCACCCCCCTGGGGGGATGGCCATACTGCAATGTCTTCTCCTCCATCTCTCTTTTTGGAATTTTAGGCATGCATACACATGAGTCTAGTGGGTTTTTTAAGCTGCTGGATCTGGGTGTGGAACTGTGCGGTCAGCCATGTAGAATCCAAAAGCCTTAACCACTACTCCACTGGCTGGCCTCAAACTTCTAATACTACTAGTTATCATTGTTTTACAATTTCATGAATATAATAGTTGAAACTAATATGTAAAGAATGTTGAGATAATTCTGTCTTTATTTCTAGAATATTAGAATGATTCTTAATTTCTTTGCTCCTGCTGTTATATCTACTACAATTTTACATATTGAGTTCCTCATTTTATCTATTTTAACTTACACATCGTATAAATTTGTTAAATTTTGGAATTATTTCATTACGATTTTTAATACATATAATGGTTACATCCACTTTGGTTATGATAATGGAGATTTTTGAGAGTCCCTTGTGTAGGTTTCCTAATTCAAGTAGTTCTTATGTGGTTTCAGTAAATGATACATTTGTAGTTAATTCTTCAGATCATATGGATATTAGTTGTACTTCTAAGTTGGCAGAGAAATGATAACTATAATTTTATCTCATTTTCTTTCTCCTTACCAAAATGTGAAATCTTACATAAACTAGAATATGCTATATTGTGGTATAATAAAATATGTTACATATATATGAAAGCTTTAGACAACCCTACTTTTTTCATTAAAGTTAATAAAATAATAAAAAATATGAGTGGGCACATTGATCAACTGAGTATATTTTTGTAAAAAGAGAGTAAGAGAAGATAAAGACAGAGAAAGAGAGTCCAGTGTCAGATTATATGCTTGTAGCAAAGCATCATCTTTCCTCCTATTTCTGTCAATATTATACTGCAGCCTGAAAGGCAGAGTAGTGCAGTTGATTGAATATAAGTTGAAATAAAAAAGTCAGGCCCCATCTTATCCTATCTCTGATATTTATTATTACAGCTTGTAAAATGGGTTTTCCCAGCATGAATACATTGCATATTTTATTAGTCCAGTTAAAGATATTATCATATATGTTATCATCAAAAGATAATTTTTCATTTTTGAGTTCCTTAAATGTTTTTTATTTTAATTTATTTTATACACTTAATCACAATATATTGTGATTAAGCTTGCAAATTGAATTTACCTAACATGAATAAACCTCACACCAGTCCAGTTGAGGATATTATACAAGTTATCATCAACAGAGAACAACCATTTCTGTATCCTGTAAATACCTTGACTTTCTATTTTTCTCCTTAATTTCTTTCCTCAAACTCTCCCACTTATTCCACCCTCTTCCCATACTATCTCCAGTGTAACTATTTTCCTCAGTTCTATATCACTTAATCTTTCACTTTCCACTGTAAAGCGTGGACAGTCAATATATTTTAAGTGGAGACACGCAAGGTCTCTCCTTCATAGCTTGACTTGTTTCACTCAGCTGTACATCTTCCATATTCGTCCATTTTCTATCAAATGCCAAAATTTTGCTGTTTTATATGGCTAAGTAGAATTCCATAGAGTATACATGTCACACTTTTCCAATCCATTCATCTGTTTGCGGACATTTGGGTTGGTTCTATGTCTTAGTTATTGTGAATAGTGTCACAGAAAACATAGATGTGCAAGCACTTTTCTGACCGAGTGTTCTCCTATCTTTTAGGAAGATACTCAGGAGTGGAATTGCTGGGTCATACGGTATTTCTATTTGAAGATCTTTGAGGAACCTCCATATTGTTCTCCATAGTGGCTGGGCCAATTTGCATTCCTATCAGCAGTGTAGGAGAGTTCCCCTTTCAGAACATCACCTCAGCACTTACCTGTTTTTTTTTTTTTAAACTTCACCATTCTGACTGGGGTTAGGTAGTATCTCATTGTGGTTTTGATCTGCATCTCCCTTCTGATGAAGGATGTTGAACCTTTTTTTATATAGTTTTTGGCTGGCTGTATGCCTACCTTAGACAGTTGTTTGTTCAGCCCATTCTCCCATCTTTAAATTGGGTTGATCATTGCTTTCTGGGTAATCTGCTTGAGTTCCCTGCATACTCTGTTTATTGGTCCCTTATTTGAGGCACAGTATAGAAAAACATTTTCCTATTCCAAAAGTTGTCAATTCACACTAATTACTGTGTCTTTTGCAGCGCAGTAACTTCTAAACCTGATGTAATCTCACTTATCTATTTTTGGAATTATTGACTGTGCTTTGGAGGTCTTATTTAAGAAGTCTGCCATCCCAATATCTCCCAGAGTTTCTCCAGTGTTTCCCATCAGTAGTTTTATAGTTTGAGGTCTTAGGTTTAAATCTTTGATCCACTTTGAGTTGACTTGTGTTAATGGTGAGAGATAGTGATCCAGTTCCATCTTTCTGCCTATGGATCCCAGTTTTCACAGCATCATTTGCTAAAGAGTTTTTTTTCCTTTTTCCAATGGATTGATTGGTTTCCTTTGTCAAAAATCAGCTGGCTGTATGTTTTGAGGTTTATTTCAAGCATCTCTATTCTGTTCCATTTTTCCACATGTCTGTTTTTGTGCCAGTATGATGCTGTTTGATTATTACAGCTTTGTAATACATTTTGGGGTCAGGGAGTGACATGCCTCCTACTCCACACTTTTGTGCAGGATTGCTTTGGTAATACGGGATCTTTTATGATTCTAGATAAATTCTATGATTGTCTTTTCTACATCCGTGAAAAATATCTCTGATTATTTGGTTGATATTACATTAAATACATAGATTAATTTGAGTAGAATTGTCATTTTGATTATATTAATTCTTCCAACCCAGTAACATAGGATGTCTTTCCCTTTTTTGTGTCATTTACAATTTCTCTTTTTTTAAAAACAATTATTTTTATTTTATTTATTCCTTTCATTTATTTTAATTTGACCAGAGAAAGACACAGAGAGAGAGAGAGCGGGAAATTGAGAAAGGATGCCACCAGTTCTGAGACTTGAACCTTGGTCGGCCATGTGGGAGTGTCCAGTGACTTAACCACCACGCCACCTGCTGGTCCCACAATTTCTCTTTTTTATATTTTTATAGTTTTCTTTGTAGAGATCTTTGACTTCTTTGGTTAGATTTATCCCTAGGCATCTTATACTTTTTGTGAATATGGTAAATGTGATTATCTTCTTCAGTTTTACCTCCATCTGCTTGTTGTTAATATGTAGGAATGCAATAGATTTTTGTACGTTGGTTTTGTATCCTGCAACTTTACTGTACTAATTTATTACTTCCAGGAGTTTTTTTTGTGGATACCCTTGGGTCTTCTATATATACAATCATGTCATCTGCAAATAGAGATGATTTCACTTCTTTTTCTATTGGAATGCCTTTTACATTATTCTCTTTTATGACTGTATTGGCTAAGACTTCCAACACCATGTTGAAAAGGAGTGGAGAGGGGCCAGCAGATGGTGTGGTGGTTAAGGTGCTGAACATCCCCACATGGTTGACCATGGTTCAAGTCCTGGACCTGGTGGTTTGCTTTCTCATTCTCTCTCTCTCTCTCTCTCTCTCTCTCTCTCCTGTGTGCCTGTGTGTGTGTGTCTGTTCAAATTGAAATAAATGAATGAAATAATAAAATTAAATAAAAAAAGCAAAGGAGTGGAGAAAGTGGGCAGCCTTGCACTGTACAAGTTTTTTGTGGAAAAGCTTTAAGTTTTATTCCCCAGTAAGTATGATATTAGCTATGGGTTTTTCATAGATGGCTTTTATTGTGTTGAAAAATGACCCTTCAATACTGATTTTCCTGAGAGTCTTAATCATGAGGGGATGTTTTATTTTATCAAATGCCTTTTCTGCATTGAATAATATTATCATATGTTTTTCATCTTTCTTTCTGTTAATATGGTGCATTAAATTTATGCTTTTGTGTATCTTGAATCATCTTTATATCCCTGGAATAAAGTCTACCTGGTAGAGATGTATAATCTTCTTTATAAGATGTTGTATATGATTTGCTAGTATCTTGTTGAGGATTTTTGTATCTATATTCATGAGAGATATTGGTCTGTAATTTTACTTCCTTGTCATGTCTTTGTTTTGGGGATGAGGGTGATGGAGGCTTCATAAAATGAATTTGAGAGTATTCTTCTCTTTTGGGTCTTTAAAAATAACTTTAGTAGAATAGGGATTAAGTTTTCTTTACAATTTTTGTAGAATTTAGAAGCCATCAGAACTTGGCTTTTCTTTGTTTGGAGGTTATTTATTACTGATTCAATCTCATTGCTTGTTATGGGTCTATTCAGGTTTTTTATGTCCTCCTGAGTCAATCTTGGTAGATTATATGTGTCCAGGAATTTGTCTATGTCATTCAGGTTTTCTTGTTTGTTGGTATTTAGTCACTCATAGTATGCTCTAATGGTGTTTTGTATTTGTATTTCTATTTCATTAACAAACTTATAGAAGAATGCATCAACAAAAGATACTTCCTATATCTCCAAAAAGAGAAAGTCATTCTCTTATGTACCTGATAGTACTTACTCTTCTGATAATTTTTCATGGCTTTGTCTGGCGGCTCCTTAGTGGATTTAACGATGCCGGTTAAGGCACATGGCTTTGCACTCTCCAACAGAGCCATTGTCCTACATTCACTCTGCAGGCCTCTTTTGGCATCTTGGATTCTAGTTTTCCATTTTCACATCAAATAATAGAAGTTTTTTTTGTTTGTTTTTTTTTTGGTTTTTTTTTTTTTTTTTTTTTTTTTTTTTTTTTGCCTTAGTCTTGATGGTTAGAAAATCTAGGGTAATGGGAAAAAAATTTTTTTTTCTCTCGTTTGAGTAAAGAAGATGATCTGATCTTTCTGAGTAGAGAATTAGCTTTTCTAATCCAAAAACAATAATATTTATTATTTCTTTTAAATCTTATGGAAGTGTTCTGGGATCACCTAAGTGAATAAAGTAAAGAATCCTTAGTGACCAGGATCAAACATCACTAATGTATCTTCTGTGCAATTCAATTTGCCCGAACAACTAAAATAAGTGGCAAAAGGGATATTTTTCCCTTGAGACAATAAGATACAGCAACAGCATAAGAAAGACCAAGTACCCCTCATAACAAGAAAAAAATGCAAAAGTATGATTTAGTTTTCTATTACTGTTTGTGAATATATAAGTATGCATGTTTTTCGATAGTCAATATTTTTCTTTTTTTTTTCTTTTTGTAGAGGTTTTTTGCTATAGGGCGCGTGCGCTCGCCAGACAGACAGAGAGAGAGACATAGAGACAGAAAGCGAGAAATCACCCCCCAGGGGGGATGGTTGCGCCGCAATCCCTTCTCCTCTATTCTCCTCTTGGGATCTTGGGCACGCACGCACACGCGCCCGGCGTGAGTTTTAAGCCATCGGGTCCGGGACGCGAACCGCGGTCGACTCCGTGGGAGTCCAGCGACATAGCCATTACGCTAACTGCTGGTTCCCGATAGTCAATATTTTTCTTAACCTAATCCTCCATGATAAAATATTTGGCCAAGTATTCACTGTATGTAGAAATTCATACACATTTGTTATTATCTCCTTGTTTTATCAGTTATTGAGAAGTTATTAAAATATTTGTTGTAGATGTGCTTATTCCCTTTGAAGTTTCTAATTATTTAGCTATGTATACTTTGACCCAGTAATAAGGCTATACAAATTTGGAATTACATCAGTTTTGAAAATATTGTCATTATTAAACTTTTCTTTTTCTCTTCAGTGCTTTTTCTCCTTTTTGTTTTTAAAGTACACTCAGCCTTATTATTAACATATTCAAAGCAATTTTATTTTGTTCAGTATTTGCATCATTTATTTTCTAGCCTTTTATTTAAAATCGTATGTACACATATTTAATACATGTCTCATAAGAATATATTGTATTGAAAAGATCTATTCTTAAAAGACTCATCTTTTCCCATATAAATTTACAAGTAACCATATGAATGAAAGTTTTTTCTCTTCTATCAAAGACAAATGGCAGGTTAAACTTCTTAAGACCATGTGTTACACTTCTAGATGATAAAGGTGGCACATCCACAGTGTTACTGGGCAACATAATTTGTAGCAGTTTTAACCCTTACTGGTAAAAGGCATATACTGGGAGGACTGCCTGAAGTATACAAATACAATAATACAAATATGTATTCAGAGACTGCAGCTTTCGACTTCTCTGAATACAGTAACACTTTCAACTTGACATGTTCTTGTAGGTACTATGAAAGACTTCCTCTTGGATAATTACAAGAGATTAAACTACTAAGAGGCATGGGCCTTCTAAACTTAAGTAGGTATCTCTACATTGAACCATGTAAATGAGCATTCTGTTACACTTGGAGTTTCAAAGTTGATCGCAAGGATTAAGAAACAACTAATTATACTCTTCTGCCATAGCAAGTTTCCTGTCCATGGTACTCGCGGGTGTAGTTTGGACTATTCTGGTTTTTAGAAATTGAATGTCTGTCTAAGCCTCAGAAAAGTCATATGTGTGGGGTTTTTTTATTACTTTTTCAAATTACTGGTATATTTGAATTTAAATATGCTATATCTCTATATCTTTGATTTGATTATTATGCACTTGTGCATGCTTTGAAAAACTACACTGTGCCTCACAAATATATACACATATACAATTTAGTGTTTAATTTGTTTTGCCTGTTCAGCACAATATCTATTGCTTTCCTTTGGACTTATCTCATTTTCTATAATTCTGTGTTTTTCTACATAGTTGTTTGATACTTGATTTGTTTTGTTCTTTTCTGTTTTTCTGTTGTTGTTTTTTAGAGAGATTTTTCCAATAGGGTGTGCACGCTTGCCGGAATGACAGAGACAGACGAAAGCGAGAAATCCCCGCAGGGATGTTGGCCACGATGCAATTCCTTCTCCTCCATTTCTCCTCTTGGGATTTTGAGCATGCGTGCACACATGCCCAGCATGAATTTTAAGCTTCTGGATCTGGAACTTGAACCATAGGCGACTATGTGGGATTACATGTAACCATTATGCCATCTGCTGGTCACCTGTTCTGGCTTGTACTACTTTAAAAATACTTATTTGTGGAAGTCTATTTTGAATGAAATGAGTCTAACATATACTAGACTAGACTTCCTTCAGACAAATAATAGCATATCTTAATGCCTTTGACTATGCTAGTCCTAAATTCTATGCTGTTTTAAAATTCTATTTTAATATTTTACAATACTCAGGATATTAATCTGGTGGTCAATATTTATTCAGATTTACCAAAATATAAATTCTGATTCAATTCTCCATTCTTTCTTCCTCTTTTAAATTTCATCTCTTTTGTGTGAGTTAAGAATTCTATAATATCTTCCTAGTTTGAAATGTTTTGCTTTACTATTTTATTATGTTTTTCTTCAAACGTTATTTAAAGAAAATTTTTATTTATTCTATGATAGAGAAAGAGAAAGAGATACAGAGGCAATCATCTCCAACAGAGTACCCACTTAGTGTTCCATATGTAGTCTTGGCCTGCCTTATCCTGAGCACACATATGCACGCCACATGATCAGCATGCTCAGGAGGGTCCCAGTGTGAACCTACTATCTTTCCCATGTTAATCAAACACCACCACCATGGCACTACCAACTGGCCCTTTATTCTATTTTAAATAGGAACTCCTGAACTTTTTCTCCATGTTACTGAAAATTTGTGACATTTGACGAGCATCTCTCAAACTACCACCCGGAACCACCAGTCTACCTTCTACTTTCCATGAGTTCAGCATTTTTAGATTCCAGAAGGTAGTGAGATAATGCAGTATTTGTATGTGGGTACAGTATTCATATTGTCCGTCTGGACTGATCTTCATCTTCTGTCCTTAGTGGAGGCCCAGGCTGATGCTCGTATGCCCCAATCTCCACTTCCTGCTTCTGGAATGTCAGTGTTTCCTTGTCATGATCTCATACACTTCATAAGTCTATGCACTTAACAGTCACTTACCTCCTTATAGTTTCTAGTTCATAGTTCATAATTTCTTTCAGGAGAACCTATTCTTCAATGTAAATCAATTAAAATCAAACAAATTCATATTGATTTTTGTCTGAAAAATTCTGTTTATCAAAATAAACCATTGTGCTTTCTGGCAGGTACTGCAAACATGAGACCTTATTCAGGTCGTTGTGTTCCCTGAGCCCTAGAAGATGACTTATTAAACCTATGGAATAATTTGCCACCCGTGTTTATTTCAGCCTAAAGCCCAACAGCTGGGGACTGGTCGTTTTCAAGGTAAGAGCTTCTTTTTTTTTTCCCTAATATCAGCATCAAAATGAAACATGTAAGTAAGTACAGTATTCCTACTACCTTCGTGTGTTAGCTGGAGGTGCTTATTTCCTGTTAGTACTTATATTTTGGAGAGGCCATCTTTGAGCCAATCAGCAACCATGACAGCCATTTCCTGGCTAAAAGACAAGATAAAAGCATGAGTATTTTTTTCTCACAGAGTCAAATATCTCCTTTTGGAAAATTGTTCTTGATGTCTTCTTAGTACTCTTTTGTACACCAAAGATCCATAGTACCATAGTAAAAGGTAAGCTTACACAAAGTTCCTTTAGGGTTTCATTCTTTCTCTTTACCCTTCCATCATTTCTTGGTCCCCAAGGTAAACAGCATTAGCAAGGCAGAACAGTTCTAATACATTTGTGGTTAAAAAATAAATGGTCTTTAGTTTAGTTACTTACATGGCAATTCCACGTAGCCAGGACTTGACTATCTCAGGACATGGTTCCAATAATAAGTAGCTAGTAACATAGAGAACATAGGGAAACCAGCACAAAATCTTGCCATTGAGTGACTCAGACAATCACTCAATTGTTGGAAAGAGTAGAAAAGAGCAAATTACTGGGAGCTCAGAGGCATGCTTCAAAATCTGAAGAGAAAAATAGAATCCCATTGAGTGGCCAGGGAGCACAAGCTTCATTTCCTTTGGAATATGAGTTCTCAGGATAGGTAGTTTGTGTTCTAGTTAACCATGTAGTCCATAGATGTCCTTAGTTTCTTGAGCATTTGGCTCCTCTGATGTAAGAATCTTCTTGTCTTTGGGAGCTAAGATGTGCACAACATGACTAATAATACACACCGGAAAGTATCTGTTTGTCAAAGAGCACCAAACCTTTGCAAATGGCACATAAAAGCTAAAAAAAAAAGAAAAAAAAAAAAGCTGAATTACCAGAAATAATGAAAAATAAATGACTTAGGCCTGCTGACACTTTGATCACACATGAGGTAAGTCCAGGAACCATATTTTAGATCCTGGATCTCAACTCCACCACACAAAATAAATTCCTCATGCACACAGGTTTTTTCCTTGATTTCTGAGTCCATTTCTAAGAACCTAAGGTAATTCAGCTGCAAGCCAATGTTCAATTAACAAAGGACAACGTGTTGTGCTTACATATCATTCAAGAGTGATGACTCTTCTTTCAGTCTCAGCCTGTCTGTCTAGAAGGTGGTGGGTTCTCTCTGAGGGTCCTGAGGAGACTCCAGCTATATCTTTATCTCTTTTGATTGGAGAGTTTAATCTAATTACATTCAAGATTATATATCATTAGGTAGATCTTAACACCCATCATTTTGTTGGTTGCTTTCTGTTTTTATGTGTGTGTGTTTTCTTTTTTTTTTTTTTTTTTTTTTTTTTTTTATTAATTACTTTATTTATTTTTGTATATACTTTCAATCATATTGTTTGGCTTACAATGAGACCATTTCGATATGTGAACATTTCTCCCCAGACCCGTTGATCGAAATATCTTCAACAGATAACACCACACCTCCCCATCCCGTCAATGCTCTACCTCTGTATCCCTTCTCCAAATGTCTTTCGTTGTGTTTTCTTTTTTGCGTGTTACTCTGTTACTCTTATCTATGTTGTTTGGTAGTTTTCTATGGTGTTAAGGTTTTAATCTTATTTTTGTAATTGCTCTACTTATGAAATTTATACCTTTGCATGATTTTATGATATATACCTTTCTTTTGCTTCTCTTTGTAGAGGTCCCTTTGGTATTTCTTGAAGAGTCATTCTAATCTTTGTGAATTCAGTTTTTGCTATAGGGCTCGTGTGCTTGCCAGAAAGAGAGATAGAAAGCACAAAAATCACCCCCCAGGGAAAATGGCCACACCTGAATCCTTTCTCCTTCATTCTCCTCTCGGGATCTTGAGCACGCATGTACATGCGCCCGACATGAGTTTAAGCCACTAGGTCCGGGACTCAAACCACTGTCGGCTACGTGGGAGTTCAGTGACAAAGCCCTAATGCTAACTGCTGGTCCCCATTTCTTCTTCAGTTTTGAAGAATAATTTTACTAAGTGTAAAATTCTTGACTGGAAATACTTTTTTCTTTTCAAAGTTTGAATATATCATTCCATCCTTTTCTAACCTATAAGGTTTCTGCCAAAAAGTCTGCTGTTAGTGTGATGGATAACTTTATATGTGATTGAGCACCTTTCTCTTGCCATTTTGACATTATATTATAATGTGCCTTGAAGCGAACTCGTTTATATTAGATCTCTTTGATATTCTTTAAATTTCTTGAATATAGAGACTAGTGTCTCTCCCTAGATTTGGGAAGTTATTAACTGATATTTCATGAAATAGGTTTTCAATGCCTTTTTAAAAATCTCCTCTTCTGAGGTTCCTATAATGTGAATATTTATTTGCTTAATAATATCCCATAGAATGCAGTATTTTCTTCATTTTTAGAAATTTTTTTTTGTCCAACTGGATTATTTCAAAAGTTTTGTCTTTGAGCCCAGAAATTCTTTATTTTACTTGGTTGACACTGTTATTAATCCTTTAAACTGAAGTATTTAGATTCTGTATTGACTTCTTTAAGAAAAAACTTAATATAGAAAAAGCTAATACTATTATTACATAATTTAACTTATAAATAACATATTTTTAAGAATTATTTCATTTAACTTTATTTATTTATTTATTTTAATTTGACAAGAGAGGGACAGAATGAAAGTGAGAGACAGAAAGAAAGTGAGAAAGTAAACTGCTGGGTCTAGAACCACAATTGGCCACTTAGGAGTACAGTGACCTTAAACCACGCCACTTACTCCAAATAACATATATTCTTAAGTATTATAACTTTCTTTTCTTCCCCAGGGAAATGAATAAAATGTGAACTTAGAAAAAGAAACATCTTTTTATGAAATAATAATATTTAACTTCTAGCTTTTCTTGAAAAAAGATCTGAATAAAGATAAGATCAGGATGCAATATTAAACATCATTGAGAAGGTCAATTTGACATTATAAGAAAGAAACAATAATGTAAAAGAAATAGAAAAAAGTTTAGAGAACTTTCTTCATTGATTTTATTCCGATTCATTGAAATTTCTACTTCTTTAAGAGAAATGTAATCCTCTGTATAGAGTTATTGAAAGCTTCTTTCACTTGTTTGTTTCTCAAGGTGTAAATGAATGGGTTCAGCAAGGGTGCAACAGAAGTATTGAGAACTGAAATTCCTTTGTTTATGTTCACCTCTTCCTTTGCTGAAGGCTTGACATAGATGAAGATGCAACTTCCATAGGCGATGGCAACCACAATCATGTGTGATGAACAGGTGGAAAAGGCCTTCTTTCTCTGCTTGACAGAGGGGAATCTCAGAACTGTTCTGATTATGTATGAGTAGGACAGAATCACACAGACCAGGGTGATAATGAGTGCAAATACAGCCACAAATATAACCAGCTGTTCTATCACCCATGTGTCTGAGCACGAAATCTTTAGGAGGGGACCTGCGTCACAGCCAAAATGATCAATGACATTGGAGTCACAGAATTCCAGCTGGAGGCCCATACATAGTGGTGTGATGATGATCATCAAACCAGAGACCCAACAGCTGAGCACAAGGATGGTGCAGACTCTGTTGTTCATGATGATCATATAATGAAGGGGCTTGCAGATGGCCACATAGCGGTCATAGGACATGGCAGCCAGGAGAAAGAACTCTGTGGCCCCAAAGAGAATAATAAAGAATATTTGACTTACACAAGAATTGTAGGTAATGGTATTGTCCCCAGTTGAGATACTGTACAGAAATCTAGGAATACATACTGTGGTAAATAAGACTTCCAAGAAGGAAAAGTTTCTGAGGAAAAAGTACATGGGAGTTTTAAGGTGGGGGTCCACCAGTGTGAGGGTGATGATAATCAGGTTCCCTGTTACACTCAGCACGTAGGTGAGAAGTAGAAAGACAAACAGCAGAACTTGAAGTTGGGGGTCATCTGTCAGTCCCAGAAGGATGAAAGTTGTTATTGCTGTGTGGTTTGTCATTTCTGCCCTTGATATATACCTAATATTCTTGTAAAAAATCAAGATCTATGAGCAGGTGTACATTAAAGTCCTAGTAAAAGACTCTACACATGTACAAGTCAAGCAAACCAGCTGTATTTATTTTCCACATTTATATCATAATCAATATTGCCCCTTAGCTTTCTTGTATAGATCTCATAGCTTTCTTGAATTTCACAGATATGGGCAGTGGATATTTTCATAACGATTCAAGTTATTGTTAAACCTTCAGAAGTTACAGTGGTATTTTATTGCACTTTACTACATGGACTGGATTTATAAATGGGTTAGAGAACATTAATGTCATGTTTTGGGTATTTAAAAGTTATTTGTCTGAGACAGAGTTTAAAAATAGTATATATCCAGGGAATTAAGAATATGGATTCTCTTTAATTGTCATTATATCAGGATTACATTAAGGATATGGTTCATTCTTCTGTACAAATCAAATTACAATGCTATCAATAGCATACAATACTGGATCCTGAGTTTTTCTGAACTCTTCTCTACTTTTATTCCTTATCATCAACACTATTGCACTTTTAGATAGTTTGATGCCCAGCTCCTTTATCTATACTGTGAGGAACTGTTGTGTTTAGGATATTTACAGAATGAATATTCTCATATGCTTAATCTTAAATTCAGTTAATTGACTATGGTCCTTTTTCTCTCAAAATGTCAGAAGCTAATCAACACTTAATATTACTGAAGACAGCCTTTTAAGCTGTGTTTTTTCAAGATGTATTTTAATCTTCTAAAAATGCATTAGTGTCTCATTATCTCACATCTAGACAATTCAGTCTTTAGTCTTTAATCTTAGTCTTTAATCCACTATGTCTTGATTTTCTTCAAACCCACTGCTGCTTTCTTAATATTTGCAAGAACTTCATTCTTGTTACATCTAATGGCATATTACTAGTGAGTAGTATTTTTAGAGAAACAAAAATACTCGATACAGGGAGAAATAAAAAATTATTACTTTTCATAAGGAAAAATATTGGGTTGTTGGAAGTCATGATGCCTTTTTGCTTAGAAACACTGAAAAATATGTCATGACTTTTCAGACAATTAAATAATGTTATACTATGTTTCTATAACCCAGAATGGTCATAAAGTCCAAAAGACATTGTTATATAACATTTTTTTGCCTTCTCAGAAGATTTCTCTTCATCTTCCCAGACCATTTGTCTGTCTAAAATATCTCAGCATTCTAAATTTATTTACCTGACTCTTTTGAGACAAAGAACATTTTTCTAAAATGACAGTGAATTTATCCCTTTTGTAATAAAAAGAAGTCAGGGATAGAATGAGGTAAAGGAAGAGTAGATAAGACAAGTTCGTTTTAAAAATAAAAATCTTTTTCTGGTGAGTATGCTACATTCCATAAAGTATAATCATGGATATTATATTGCTCTTTGTTATGATGGAAATCTCACAAATTTGACTGGACACTGTTAAAGAACAATTGTGACTTCTCAGCTTTCTAACAATTGTTTCATTTAAAAAGTACTTTAGGGGCCAACGGTGACATGATGGTGAAGGCACTGGAATTCCTCATGACCAACCATAGTTCAAGTTCCAGGCCTGGTGGCTTGAAATACAGACTGGAATAATACACATGCATGCCCCAAATCACCAAATTGAATGGAGAAAG
Source organism: Tupaia tana (assembly GCA_026018925.1). Taxonomy (NCBI): domain Eukaryota; kingdom Metazoa; phylum Chordata; class Mammalia; order Scandentia; family Tupaiidae; genus Tupaia; species Tupaia tana. The sequence continues at coordinate 160,219,931 of JAKSZU010000006.1, read as the reverse complement.
GATTGTGGTGTAGTCATCCCCCTGGGGGGAATTTCCTACTTTCTCTCTCTCTCCCTCTGGTAAGAGCATGTACCCTATGCTAGAAACCTAAAAAAAAAAAAAAAAAAAAAAAAAAAAAAAAAAAAAAAAAAAATCAGTTCACACATACACACAAATACTTTGATTAGTTTTCTAAAATGAATGAGTAAGCAAAAAAATCATAAATTTCAGAGTTGTTGGAAGATTAAATGCAATATATGGTGTATGAAATGGTAGAAGATGTTTCCAGATCATTTATATTATAAGGAATTATTATACAAAAATATAAAGAATTTTATAAACCCAGAGAAGAATATTTGATTTGACAGGGGAAAAGGCCTTGTATAGATATTACTCCCCAAAAGACATATGGGTAACCAATAGGTATGTATGAAAGTATGCTCAACATCACTAACCATCAGGAAAAGGAAAATGGAAATACAATGAGATGTTAATACTCCTCTCTTAGGAAAACTATTACAAAAAAAGAAAAAGTTAAGTTTTGATGAGAACTTAGAAAAGCTGGAATTCTGTATACTATTGGAGGGAATGTTTTGGTACAATCACCATTTATTACAGTATAAAGTTTCCTCAAAAATTTAAAAATAGAATTATTATATGATCTAGCAGTATTAGTTCTAAGTATATATCTGAGAGAATAGGAATTGGCATCTCAAAGAAAAATCTGCACTCTCATGTACATTCAGGCATTATTGACAATACCAGTATATAGAAAGATCCCAAATGTTCATCAATGAATGAATGGATTAAAAAATACATGGCCTATACATATGAGGAAACTTCAAAAAGGCCATGGCAAAAATAGAATTAAAGGCATGAGTTTATTTTGGCCTAAAATTTTTGAAATTCATGCATAGTTTTTCACATTTTGCATTTTTCAAAAACTTTTTGAGAACTCTGCATACAATGACATATTCATTTTTTTAGAGATTTTCCTGAGAACATATACACTTGCCAAAGAGAGAGAGACAGGGACAGTGAGAGGGAAAGTGAGAAATCACACCCAGGAGATGATTGATGGCCATGCCTCCATCCCTTCTCTTCCATTCTCCTTCTGGGATCTCTGGGATGCACGCACATACGCTAGACATGAGTTTCAAGCCATCGAGTCCGTGACTTGAAACACAGCCAGTCATGTGGAAGTCCACAATGCAACTGCTATGCCATCTGTTGGTCTCAAGTTTTTAAAAGAAAGAATTCCTGCAATGTGAGACAACAGGAATGAACATGAAAGACATTATGCTGGCAAAAATGAGTCAGTTACCGAAAGACAAATACTCATGATTCAACCTAGATGAGATGTCTGAATTAGTCAAACCCACAGAAGCAGAGAACAATCAATAGAATGGTGGTTTCCAGGTACTGGAATGATGGGGAAATGGAGAACTGTTTTTCAGTTGCTATAAAGTTCCAGTCATACAAGATGAATAGATTCTAGAGATCTGCCATATATAATGGTGCCTATAGTTAGCTACAATAAATTGTGCCCTGAAAAAAATTCAGAGGATAGATAGCATGGAAAGTGACGTGTTTTTACCAAAAAAGAAAAGAAGAAGGAGAGGAAGAAGAGGAAGAGGGGGAGGGAAAAAAAAAAGGAAAGGAGAAAAGGAGAAGAAGAAAGAAAAAAAAATAAAGGAAAAAAGAAAAAAGCTTAATAGAGGCCCAAAGAAACTGGGAGATTATGGAGATGTTTATTACCTTGATTGTGGTGATGAATTCATGACTGTAGCATATTTCCAAACTCATGAAATTAAATATGTGAAGATTTTGTGTATAAATTCTTTCTCAATAAAACTGTTAAAAAGAAAAGTATATACGAAGAACTTTAACAGTATCTCAAGAAATTGTAACTTGTACATTATTGACAGGCCATGGCACATTCTGCAAGGTAGCATTCAGCCCCACACCCACACCCAAAGCTGAGTACTTTGTGAATCACATGTACAGATGTTAGTTCAGTATCATTGAGAAAGGAGATTGAGGGCTTATGCTTAGGTTCTAACACACAAAAACTATCTACTTAAATGTTTGGTGTATAGATTTCCCTTTCCTACTTTCATACCTTTTCCCATGATTCTTTAACCAAGTATCAATTTAACTAGCTTTCAGATGTCTTTTCTCTCCTGAAACAGAACATCATATGAAATTTTCTCTCCATCTTCTTACTTTTCTGAGTAAAGGTGAAAATATCTGCTCTTTTTTTCAGAAGACAAGAATTCTCTCATTTTTCTAATTTATTTTGGTCTTGTCTTCTCATAAATCTTTCCCCAAGTGCAGTGTATACAAAGTTGTGACAAAGATCAGTTTGCTTCCATGGGCTTTGTTCTCCTACCACCTTTCTAAGTTCCTGATCTCCTATTGCCTGACCTCAGGGGTTTACTATTTAGGTGCATTTACTTTTCCACTCTGATAACCATTTGGTCTCACTCCCCAAGAATTAAAGCAGCTTTGAATCTTTCTCTCTTCCTTCCCTCCTAGTAGAATACATCCACTTAATTTTATGCCAGTGCATACTTTCAACTAGCTATTGGCAAATATAAAGCAAACTTTTGAAAATAGAGCTATTCGTGCAATGTCTCCTATTTGCCAGGCACCAGGTTAGGCTCTGCATTATGAATATCATTTAATACATGCTAAAATTCTCACAGTGATATTTGTATAATTCTTTTAACTCTTCTGGAAATACTTGCATTTGCTATGTTATTTAATGGATGTAATTCTCTAAATTAGATTTGCCAAAGATAATTTTCACAAGCGCAGATCCCCTGGGACTCAGAGAGGGCTAATAAATTTTAGTCAAGTACCATGAGAGTGAGATCAATCGCTAGCTGAGAAAATAGGAAATAGAATAAATTTAGTCTCATGATCAAGAGTTTCATTTGATTTTACTTGAGGACCACTTAGGCAATTAGAGATGTTTGTCGCCTAACACCGACATCATTATCTATATTCCTCCATTATTGGATCATATATAATCACCTAATTTATATACATCCATTATGATTTCTGACACAAAGTATGATTTAAAAACTAGTAATCTAAGGGTTCGCTTACCTGCATTACGGGTCTTATTTTTTGAGGCCATCTCTGACTATTTTGTGCATTATTTAGAAGAAAAGCATTTATTGTTCAGAAAATAGTAACTACTCCTTGTCCTCAGCTAGCATTACTTATTTATAATGGCAGCTATGGACACATTACTTATCTGAAAAATAGTCTCTAGGGTTCTTGCTATTTTTCTATTAGTGAATGATTGGTTCCTCCTCAGGAGATTTTTGTTACATGAATTATTTTTACTCAGTTTTCTTTTTAAGTGTTCTTACAAATAACATGAGTCTTCTGGGTCTGGAAACATTAATCCTTCTTTCCTAAGGAACCTGTCTTGTAAAATCCCATGAGGTGACTATGTAAGGCCCAGTGGGTTTAAAGGTTTAAAGGGACAACTACAGAAAAATGGAAGCTCGTGCAAGAAAACTGTGTTGAGGAAAATGATGAAAACTACATATAATTAGGTTAAAGATGCTAACAAAGTACTGGCTAAAATATGGCATCCTGTCACATATATTTACTCTTAGTAAAAAAATTTCAATGTTTTTCAAGAAATTTATAAGACTGACAATGTCACTTAATGAGTCCTCTTGGGAGACCTCTTTGCAGGTCTCTCTCGCTAAGCAATGGTTTACTCAGGAAAAGATAAAGAGAGTTCTTTGCTCTCAAATTCTCTGTGGTTTTCTGTATAAACCTCAATCTTCTTACTTTCTGCAAATCTTATACCTTACTTTGTTAGGTAAAATCAATGTATTAATGATTTTATACAAATAAGAGAGTTCACCAATAATTTACTAAGCCTTATGATTTGATTTTGGTGTATTTGCAAACTAATTATCTCCCGATTACTTTAGGGTTATAAAAAAAAATACAAAGAGGAGAACAAATTATGAAGTAATTTAAAATTCACATCCTTTCCATTATATCTTTTTTCATACTTCCCCTCTGAACACACATTGGGTAGAAACTGTGTTAATGAAATAGACTTCCCAGCTTTGATGATCCTCATGGGTAGTGAAGCATGAGCAACAACAAAAAGTTCTCTCAATAGAGTGCAATTTGTCTTTCATAGATATGAACAGGGCATTTTCACTAAACTAACAGGGGCATTGAATTATTTCTGTAAATTTTCACGAAAAATTTAATTTTTTTTCAGTTTATGAAATTTAGAGCAATGTAGTTATATATATATAACTACAGAATGTTAGACAGGTATTTGGAAAGGAGCGAGGCCTAGCAAAAATAAACCAACACCATGGGGTGTGGTTGTGCTGCAGGCCCTGGCCCTCCATTTCTCTATCCCTTTTCAGATTTGGAGCATGTATACACAGGTGCCTGGCATGTTTTCCAAGGTGTCAGGTCTGGATTTCAGTTGCAGTCAGTCAGTCAGTCACATGAGATCCAGTTCTCTTAACCACAGCCTATGGACTGGTCCCATCCTTTTGTTTTGGTTTGTAAGTGTATTTGTTTATTGCTTCCATGAGTGAGAAAGACAGAGACCAAGACAGAGACAGCAACTTCAAGAGAGTCCATCCTCAGTTTCAGCCAACTTCAGACCATGAGCACAGTTTAGCTTGGAGTAGTTGGGGAGATCCCTAGACACAAAACCAGAACCTTCCCAGGTGGATCTGCCTCTTGGAGCATCACACTTTACTGCTGTGCCACTATCCGGCCCCTACAATTCATATATGACCCATATCATCCTTGAGACTATGGGGAAATCAACATAAAACATGTAGAGGGAAATAAGGCAGAAAACTTCATAATAAAAGTATCTGGTGCTAGATGGTGACACAGCATAACAACCATTTATGAGTGTGACCCACATGGAAGGATTCCAATTCATGTTCAGAGACCTCCTGAACACATCAGGTGTGCACATTCATGCCTGGGTCTGGCTAAGAGTGGAGGTGGTTTGCAGCACAAGGACCATATCGGGAGTGCTGTCTCTTTATTTCTCTGTCTCTTTCTCTCTTGTTCATGGAAGAAAGTAATTTAACAACAACAATAACAAAAAAAAACCCTGATTTTTAAAAAAAGGAAAGAAAGAAAAGAACAAAGTTCCCAGTCCTACAGTCAGAGTAACAATGTTAAAATTATTGAAGACTTGAGATAGACTATTATAGGCAAAACTTACATAGTGTCTTTCATCAGTTCAGCTAAGAAATAAGTGTTCATCTAAAATTGGAAGTAACTCAAATTTTGCCCTTACATTTCTCTATTATTTCCAAAATATAAGGATAAAATGCAGATGTATTTTTCAATATGTGCCAAAGCTATTTATTTCACATGAGCACTGAGTAATGTTCATTCCACCGTTATTAAATTTAATGCTAAAAATAGTTTGTAATAATATCTTCTTATAGTACATATTATATAAGTGAAAGAGGAGATAATTAAAATATTTTTGAATAGTCAATAATAATATATTAGTACTAGAGTTTTAATCGATAAAGAGCAATTAGGGACCAGCAGTTAGCATAATGGCTATGTCGCTGGACTCCCATGTAGTCGACCGTGCTTCGAATCCTGGACCCAGTGCCTTGAACTCACACCAGGCACATGTGCATGCGTGCCCAAGATCCTGAGAGGAGAAAGGAGAAGAAGGGATTGCAGTGTGGCCAACCCCCCTGGGGGGGTTATTTCTCACTTTCTGTCTCTCTGTCTCTCTCTGTCTTTCTGGCAAGCACATGCACCCTATAGCAAAAACCTCTCCAAAAAAAAGAACAATTAAAGTGATCACAACTATAGAGTCAAATACAGTATCAGAAAAATATTACAACATATATCTTTTCATTTCAAAGAAATTACTTATATTCTGTCTTAATTTTCTTTTGAGAGAGACTTTTGCTATTGGTGCATACATTCGCCAGAGAGACAGAGAGAGACAGAGACAGCAAATGAGAAATCAACACCAGGGAAGGATGGCCAACCTGCAATCCCTCTTCACTTTCCTCCCAGGATTTTGGGCATGCATGCACACTTGCCAGGCATGAGTTTTAAGCCTGCTGGGTCCGGGACTTGGACTACATTCAACTTTGTGGGAGTTCAGCAACCTAACCATTACACCATCCACTGGTCCCAATATTCTGTCTTAATTTTTAAGAAAATATATTGGCTATATTTTTATCCTGAAATATTTAAAGCAAAGATAACTATAGTTAACAATGTATGGTATGCAACTCCAAACACATTCTAATTTTGGAAACGTTCACTATATCATTAATATTCAATAACTAATTTTGGAAAACTTTCTGTTTCACTGAGCCATACTTAAACATTAAATGTCAGCATAAACATTTAAGCATCACTTTTAAAGGCTGAATATTATTGTAATGTATACTTACCACTGATAGAGAAGACTCAGACATGGGTAAAACATAAAGACACCTGTTTATTTTGAGAAATAGAATATTCTGAGTTGCAAAATAAACAGAATACTTGCATGCTTTTCATATTATTCAGTAAATAGTCTGAGTTAATCTGTTAGTTGAACTTTGTGTTTTTTGCAGACAAAAGTGGAGAATCCTGATGTGCCAGAAATAAATGTGCAACTGACAGTCTATAAATGGGAACAGAGGCTTAGAGTAACTTATGTAATTATAGAAGTAGAACATAAATGTCTGCTTCTTGAATTTTAATGGATACTAGTGATTATGCCATAATCATTTTAGTTAAGCAGAAATGAAAAATCTAAATGATCCCCTTATTTGACTTGTCTTCTTTCTTTCAGTGATTTCTGGTTTATATATAATCATTGTATATCTTAATGGGAAACAGAATGATTTGTCAGAGCATGCACACAGTATGTAATATATAGACATATTCATCTTCTTCAATATAGAATATTGCATTATGTTGTGCACATTCGGTAATAGTTCTATTAGATTTTTGTGTTTTGTTTTGTTTTATAAGTATATATTGAATTGTCAGTAACATTGTTTACTCTGTGGTGGTGTACTATTCCATAATTTATTTCACTTGTTTACATGCAGGCTTGTATCTGTTTAATCATTTTGTCCAGATCCTCTTCACCCATGTCCCTCCTTCAGTGTCTGGTATCTCCCATTGCTCTCTGGACTTTAATGCCACCTGGTCCTCCAGTTGCATCTACAGAATGCTAACCTTCAGTGTATGTTAAGCAAAGACATATGGTATTTGTCTTTCATAGTCTAGCTTATTTTACTTAGCATTATGTCTTCTCAGTTCATTCACTTTATGTCAAATGAGACTTTTGAGGAACCTCCATAATGTTTTTCAGAGTGTCTGTCTGTACTAATTTACATTCCCACCAGCAGTGCACAAGCATTTCCTTTTATCTGCAACTTCTCCAGCACTTGTTAGTCTTTGTTTTCTCAGTCATAGCCGTGCTGATGTAGTTCAGTGATACTTTACTGTGGCTTTGATTTATATTTCCCTTTGAACCATTGAAATGATGCATCCTTAGTGAAAAGACAACCATGAAATTCTATTCAGGATTAAAAAGATAAATTAGAAAAAAAAAAGTCTTTGCCTGATGCATTAGTTATGGAGGATAGGAAATGATAAATGGAAAACAAAACAAAACAAAAAACCCTAGGTAAATCATAATCAAACTAACATTTTTTAAAAAACATAAAATGAAAAGGGAGAAGTCATTTCAATCTGAAGTTCATCCTGCCATCTTCAGAAACCAAGATGACTCAATCTCTCCTCTAAACCTCATCTTCTAGAACCTGAAAAAGCTCAGCAAGGTAGGGCAACCTCTGTCTTTGCTCTGTCTCTGTCTCTGTCTCTCTCTCTTTAATTTTTTTCTTTCTTTATTAAATTTTAAAACATTTAAAACATTTCTCACCTCTGACCTCTCCTTTATCTTTTCAGAAGCCATTTCAAGCTGAGATGTGTACTGCCATGTTTGTTTGGCATGCAAGCACACTGTGAAGTTTTCATTTTTTGCTGTTAAAAAAGGGGGCTTTGAGGACCAGCAGTTAGCATAATGGCTATGTGGCTGAACTCCCATGTAGTCGACCGTGGTTCAAGTCCTGGACCCAGTGGCTTAAACTCACACTGGGCACTTGTGAATGTATGCCCACGATCCCAAGAGGAGAAGGGATTGTGGTGTGGCCATGCCCCCTGCGGGGGTGATTTCTTGCTTTCAATCTCTCTGTCTCTCTCTGTCTTTCTGGCAATCACATGTGCCCTATAGCAAAGACCTCTCAAAAAAAAAGGGGGGGGTTTCCACTTTTTGGTTGTTTTTGTATTCCCCCCTTTTCTCCTCTTTTTCCATTTTTTTTTCTTTTAAACTTACTTTTTCAATCTGCTGTTCAGCCTCCACACACTGAATATCTAGCTAGGCCTAGGTGCACAGTAGCCAAGCATCTGAATACTTTTAGGGTTATAGAAATTATCAACCTTTACTGAACCTGCTGCCTGAAAGAAGAAACTCCTCTTTATAAATCTGAATGCAAAATCTCTATCTGTGGATACAACATTTGAAAACACAGTAGAAGAGAGAAATTGTCTCAGAAGTACCTTACAGTGAAGGGAAGTATATGATCTTACAGTTGCAGAAACCTTCTCTAAACTGTTAAACAAAAGTGAGTACACTTCCAAATGACTAAAATTCAGAGAAGAGAGACTGCGTAATGAGCAGCAGGGAGAAGTACAGAGCCACAGAGAGAGTGTGGCTCATCTCCTTCCACACACCTGTGAACTCTCAGTTGAAACCCCGCAGCTAAGTCCAGGTGTACCTATTCCCTAGAAACTGTGAGGCCTTTGTAATATTCAGTTCTAAAGTCAAAAGTGCAGGTTTCTTGGCAAGGGAAGAGGAACTGCAGGGAGATTGGGGATCACCTCCTTCCACATACCTTTATATGCTTAGAATTAACTCAAAGAAATTAGGAAGAAATGTAGAATCCATCCGATAACCAGAAACCACTGCAGAGGCACAAGAAATATGAGAAACTGAGGAAGTATCTCTCCAACAAGGGAAAAGAACAACTCTTCATCATCCATAGATAGTATAATGGAACTCATGGAAATTTCAGATAAACGATTCAGAATATTCATATTGAGAAAACTAAATGACATGTAAGAGATGAGAAATAATGACTCCAGGAGGCACAAGAGAAAAGAGACAATGAGTCCCGGAGATGAGGAAGTTCTTCCATGATTTGAAAGAAGACATGCATGCCATAGGAAAGAATCAAACAGAGCTCTTAGAGATAAAGGCTGTGATACAGGAAATCAAAACCTCCCTCGAAAGTATGAAAAGCAGATTAGACAATGCAGAAGATTGAATCTCAGATGTTGAAGACAAAACCTCTGACATAGAAAAAGTCACCAAAAAGACTGAAAATAACCCAAATATGTGAGCACAAGATACAAGAAATACTAGATACCATTAAACACCCCAAAATCTGGATCATTGGTATCCCAGAAGGTGAAGAAACTAATAAGGAAATTGAAACCTATTTCATGAAATCCTGAGAAAAAACTTTCCAAACCTAGAGAGGCATTCAAATATCCAGATCCAAGGAATACAAAGGACCCCAAATAGAATCTACCAAAGAAGACCTTTTCCAAGGCACATCATAGCCAGATTGGCCAAATCCACAAAGACAATATATTAAAATTGGTAAGAGAGAAATGTCAGGATACTTACAAAGGTTATCCCATCAGGCTAACATCAGACCTCTCATCAGAAACAATGTGAGCAAGAAAAGAATGAGAAAATATATTCAAAGTGTTAAATGAAAAACAATTTTAATCAAGAATACTATACCTGGCAAGATTATCCTTCATATGGGAAGAAAAGATAAAAAACATTGGCAGATAAACAAAACCTGAGAGAATTTACCAACACCAGACCAGCTAGTCAAAAATTTCTGAAGGGAGTGCTTTAACCAGGACAAGTAAAGACACACCGACAGAAGTAAGAGAACAAAGAGCAACCAAGAAAATGCTAGGGACAAGTCAGTCTGGAAATATCAATAATAACACTAAATGTTAACTTCTAGGATTTAAACAGAATGATCGGACCACAGTAACACTGCAAGTTCAACAGAAGAGAGATTAATTACATGAGACTGAACTGGTGAAATAGAATTTTATGACTTTTGACTAAAACATGATTGATTTTTCTATTACTCTTTGTTTTCCGTATTTAAGGATTTTGCTTTTGTTTGAGTTGTTGATAAGTTCAGCAATTTATTAAAAACGTTTTTGGTGTTTGTTCTTTCTTTTTTAAATTGAAACATAAATTTTTCTCTCTTCCTGACACCTCTGGAATTGGAAAATATTTGTGATTATTCTTCTGTTGCGGCAGAAGGGTTATTTGCATAAGTAAAATAATACCTGTTGCCTTGCATCAGAAAGTGGAAATTCACATTATTGCCAAGGCTTTGACTGGAATGTCATTTCTGAAGATATGACCAGAAAGCTATGCAACAAGGTAGATCTCAAGAAAGACAACAGAAGCTCTTGGAAAGATTGTCTGGCACCATAAACAGCTCTGCCTGGCAGAGGGGATTAGAGAAGCCATATAAAAGAATTGGTACCATAAAATAACCTGGACTTTTCCAGCCCAGAATTGCAATCAGTAGAGATTGCAAAAGAGCAGCCACAACTGGAGGATTACCTTGAGGAAGACTTTGAAGGAAGAAAAAGAGACTGATCTTTGCAAGCAGATGGTAAACCACAGAATAGTTGGTAGGCATAATAGAGTTGGGAATGTTCATGTGTGTGGGGTGTTTGCTTCTCAACAGTTTGAGTAGCTGACATGTAAATATTTTCTCAAAAATATTTAAAACCACACTGTCTCTGTTATAGAGTCACAAACAAAATTACAACAAATATTTTGAAAGTTATCTTTAAAATTTAGTCTTTGGAAATTTTGAAAGTTGTGTATTAATTGTAGAACTATGGATATGAGAAAAAGTTTTGATATGTAAAATAAATGTTTGTGAAAAAAATGTAGAAAAAAAATCATAAAGGCCCAATGCAGTGGTACAGGCAGTAGAGGCCATGCTGTGTGTTGCTGAAGGCCACATGGGAAGGTTCTGGGTTTGTATCCTGGGCCTACCTGATCACAGTGGGCATGTACACAGGTGTGCCTGTGGTCCTGGGTATCTCCAGGGCAGGGGTAGGATTGTTGCATGAAGACCCTACCTATGATAAACATTTCTTTCCCTCTCAGGAGATGGATAAATAAACTTTTAAAAAATTTAAAAATCAGAAAAGATATAGGGTTTATTATGTTTAAAGGAACAAAAATAGCTGAAATAATGGACTTTATAGCAGATGTGATGGGTCACATAGAATAAAAATATGGTATATTTGAAGTGCTAAAAAAATGCCAATTAGGAATTCTAAACCCATTAAAAACCATTTAAATGTGTGTGTGTGTGTGTGTGTGTGTGTGTGTGTGTTTGTACAATTTAATGGATCTGGGTTAAATTAAGCTGATTCTATAGAGAAAGATGGAAATACAGAAATAATGAAAAAAAAATGGAAGGGCCAGTAGAAGTTAAGGCACTGAATCTCACATGGCTGATTGCATAACTCAAGTTCCAACCTGTGACTTGAAAATCACACTGGGAACATGTAGGTGTGTGAGCAAAATCCCAAGGAGACTGGAGGAGGAAGGACTGAAGTGTGATCATTCCTCCTAAGGGGTAATTTCTCTCTCTCTCTCTCTCTCTCTCTCTCTCTCTCTCCCTCTCCCTCTCCCTCTCCCTCTCCCTCTCCCTCTCCCTCTCCCTCTCCCTCTTGTGTGAGTGCACATGTCCTATAGCAAAAACTTAAAAAGGAAAAAAAGAAAACAAAAAGTAAAATGTTAATGAAAGTGGGAGAAACATGGGACAGAAATTGCATATTAGTAAGTTATAGTGTACATGAATCATTCTTTATAGCTTCTGAGTTGAGCAGAATTTTCTTAAATCTTGCAAGTCTTATATTTTTAAATTTATTAAATATTAGCTTTTCTTAGCCTTGTTTTATTTTTAATATTTATTCGGTAACCAATATTATCTCACAAAATACAACAGGAAACTCTTACAAAAATTAAACTGAGATAATTTATGGAAGAGACAAAACAACACTTTTAGCTACTATATTATGGAACTATAAGTTCCTAAATCACAGTCTTAGGTTAATACAGCCTGAGGTAAGGTAAGGTAAGATTTCTAGAGATTATCATTCCCAAGCTATATGTTGCTGGCTCCCTGTAGAAATGTTTTATGAAAACATGACTGCATATTACTTTCCTTTGAGTAATAGCTATATTAAAAAAAAAATTCTATAATCATAAAATTTTTCCAAAAGTCATAGTATATATTAATTATTTTTCTTAGCATTAATATAATAAATTCCTTTTTTTTGAGACAGAGATATTTTTGCTATATGGTGCATACACTTACCAGAGAGACAGAAAGTGGAGTTGGCCATGCCGCAATCCCTTCCCCTGCAGTCTCCTCCTGGGGTTTTAGGCATTCATGCACACATACCCAGTGTGAGGTTCAAGCCGCTGAGTCCAGGACTCTTACCACGGTCTACTATGTGGGGAATCTAGCGATATAACCATTACACCATCTGCTGGTCCCTCATTCTGTTTTTCTTTTCCTTTTTTTTTTTTTTTTTTTTTTTTGAGTAAATTCCTCTGAAGGAAAATATTAGCTACCACATATATATTTCTTGCAGATTTTCTACATAACAAACATGTAAGTCAATTTTTAATTTTGTATAGAATATAATTAAGTTGTGAGTTAAATTTCATGCTAAGTACTAAGATTACATCTTGCTTTTCCACATTATCTGACTCTTAATTTACTGTTTATTTTTTATATTAGTTTTTCCTGTATCCCATTAACTGGGTTTTCTATATTACTCATTTTAAAAATTTATAAAAACAGAGTCTAGGAGTCTGTGCTTAGGGCCTGAGAGCAACTTTGAAACTTCAGCCACACCATCCATTGCTCTGGTGGCTTTGGCTTGCCCAGGCTGCTGAGAGACTTGAGCCTGGTCTGGGTAGGCCTTCTTGGGTGAATCTATGCTTAGGGCCTGGGAGCAACTGTGGGAGGCTGCACACCAGCGAGTCTGCTGAGGCCATTTTTCATGAGTTTCTTACTATTGCCATCTTAGGCTCAGAGAGCAAACAATTACAAAGGCCACAATTGGCTCCCCTTCAAAAACCTCACCTTCAAAACCATACTCTGGCCACTTCCCACAGCAAATCGGTGAGCTTAGAATCCCTCAGATTTGCATATCCAGGCACCTCATGATTGGTCCACAAAGCAACCAATCATAACCCACCTTTTACTATCCTTCATTCAACCAATCATGGCCCACCAACATGTATATAACCATGATCCCTGGCCTATAATCACCAGATGACACTGACCCTGAAGAGTTGTGACACCGTGTCATCTCCAGACGACCCTGAGCTGTGACACCGCGTTGTCTCTGGACGACCCTGAGCTGTGAGGACATCACGTCGTCTCCAGATGACCCTGAACACTGTCGTCATTGTGCCACCCACAATAAAGAGATGACCCTGAAGAGACAGTGTGTCGTCTCCCTGCTGTGACAGTGCACCGTTCATCCTGTCTCTCACTCCTTCCCTCAGGAAACCTGATCGACTGTCCCGCGGGTCGGGACAAGCAACTTTGGGACTTTTGGTATACCACCTGGGTGCAGACTTAATCCTCTACAATAAGTTTCATCTTCTTAGCTTGCTACCAACTCATCAAGAGTGGAACATTTCGTAGAAGAGGCAAGCACCTAAAGTTACCCATGACAGCTCTGATCTTGGAGACAGAGCCCTCCAATAGAAACACGACTGGGAACTAAGGGTGAAATTTCCTCTACTAATCTACAAAATATATTCTAATAAATAGAAGAAAGTGAATATGCATCAGATGACTAGAATCCAGCACAAATCTCAAAGAAATATGAGAAAACAAGTTGGTAACTCTACCCTATGTGAGCATAGTAGGCCCTCACCAAAAGTGGATACCACAGAAAAATACACAGAAATATCAGAAAAATAATTCTAAATATTCATAGTGACAAAACTCAATGAGATGCAAGAGAAAACAGACAATCAGTTTCAGGAAATGAGACATTTCCTATTCAGGACATGAAAAAGGAATTCCTCAATGAGATAGACACTCTGAAAAAAGAATCAAACAGAACTTCTGGAAATGTAGAATACAATACAAGAAATTAAAATCTTCCTAAAAAAACATTAACAATATCCAGCAAGATTATTCTTCAAATGGGAAGAACAAATAAAAGTATTCTCAGATAAACAGAAACTGAACGAATTCACCAATAATAGACCAGCTCTACAGGAAACACTGAGAGGAGTGTTATATCTGTTCAACTAAAGAGAAACAAGCAGAAATAGGGGAACAAAAAACAACTGATAAAATGGCTAACAAAATAACAGGGATGAATACACAAATATCAATAATAACATTGACTAGTAATGGATTAAATTCTATTAAAAGACACATGTTGGCTGAAACATGTTGTTCTGTACAAAAACAGAAGCCATCTATATGCTGCTTACAAGAAACACATCTCACTGTTAAAGACATACATAGATTGAATGTGAAGGATTGGAAAATATTCCATGCAAATGGAAACCCAAAAAAGGCTGGAGTAGTGATACTGACATCAGACAAAATAGACCTCATGATGAAAGATGTAAGAGGCAAAGAAGGACATTATATAGTACTAAAAGGACTTGTTCACCTAGAAGATTTAACACTTGTAGATATCTATGCACCCAACACTGGAGCGCCTAAATACATCAAAGAGAGACTGTTAGACTTCAAGGGAGAGATTGACTGCAACACAATAATTGTAAGAGATCTCAATATCCCATTGACTTCTCTGGACAGGTCATCATAATCGAGACAACAAATAAAGAGATAGAAGATCTAAATGATACCATACATGAAATGGACTTGACAGACCTCTGCAGAGTATTTCCTTCAACTACCACAAAATATACATTTTCTCACCCCCACGAGGAACTTTTCAAAGACTGACCCCATAATACCGCACAAAACAAGCCTTTACAAATTCTAAGGTCTAGAAAATATATCTAGCAGTTTTTCTGATCATGATGGAATCAAACTTGAAATCAACTATAGAAAGAGTCCTCACAAATTTACAAATGCCTGGAAACTAAACAACCTACTCCTAAATGATTTTATAACTATAGGAGAAATTAAGACTGAAATCAAAAGGTTCATAGAAACCACGGATAACAAACAAGTGTTTATAACCTATGGGACACAGCAATGGCAGTCATAAGAAGAAAGTTCGTGGCTAATAGAATCCACCAAAAAGAAAAAAAAAAAGATGAAAGGTAGCAAATTTGAGCAGAAATAAATGGAATAGAGGATAAAAGAACTATACAGAAAATAAATGAAACCAAAGGCTGGTCCTTTGAGAAGATAAACAAAACAGACACACTGCTAGATTAATCAAGAAGAGCAGAGAAAGGAATCAGGTAAATCAAATCAGCAAGGAAACAGGCATACTTACAACATATAACAGAAATACAAAATGTCATCAGAAAATAATATGACTGACTTTATGCCTAGGATATGTAGATGAAATGGACAAATTTTTGAACACATATGACTTACCAAGATTGAACCAGGAAGAAATAGAACGTCTAATGGGATACCTAACAAGCACTGAGATTGAATCACTAATAGGCTCCCAACAATGAAGAGCCATGCCCTAATGGCTTTACTTCTAAATTCTACAAAACCTTTAAAGAAGAATTAATCCCAAGTCTCCTTAAATTATTTCTAAAAATTCAAAAGGAATGAACCCTCCCAAATGTATTATATTAAGCCTCCATCATCTTAATTCCAAAACCAGACAAACACATGACAGAAAAAAAAAAAAAAAAAGCTTCAGGTCATAGCCCTTATGAATATGGATGCAAAAATTCTCAACAAGATACTTGCAAATCATACCAAATAACATATTTTAAAAGATCATATACCATGACCAAGTAGATTTTATTTCGGAGATGGAAGGATGTTTCAACATACATGAAACAATAAATGTAGTACATCATATTAATAAAAGGAAAGATAAAAATCATAAGATCATCTCAATTGATGCAGAAAAAGCATTTGAGAAAAATACATTCTTTCATGATTAAGACTCTCAGCAAAATTGGCATAGAGGGGACATTCCTCACCAGAATAAAAGTCATTTATGAAAAATCCATAGCTAACTTCATACTGAATAGGGAAAAGTTGAAATCTTTTCTACTAAAAACTGGAACAAGATACAGCTGCCTACTTTCTCCACTCCGTTTTAGTACTGGAAGTTCTGGAAGTTTAGTACTGGATAGTCAATGCAATTAGACAGGAGACTCAAATAAAAGGCATCCAAATAGGAAAAGAAGTGAAATGATCTCTATTTTCAGGTGATATTATGCTGTACATAGAAAATCTAAAGTAGCCACAAAAAAAAAAAAAAAAAAAAAAAATTTAACCACCATGCCACCTCCCAGCCCCAAGGCAAATTCATAATGAATTTTGGAAAAAATAATAATAGGATACTAATGAATTTATGTACATGATCAACTTTGGCAATTATATTTTAATTGGTCAATTATGGAACTTGTGTCTCAGGAGAAGACAGAAAATCGTGAAGCAAGATGTTAGCCAGGAATTTGAGAAGAATGGTAGGTCTAGCAAGAACAAACCAACATCTTCTGATGTTCATTTTCTTCTGATCCATGTTTCATCCTTAAGACTATGAGAAAAATCAGTTTAAAATATGAAAGATAAAATAAGCCAAAGAACTATAAAGAAAAAGCACCAGGTAGGATGATCTAGAAAACAGGCTAAAATTATTGAAAATTTTTAAAATACATGATGGCCAAAAAAATAAATAGGAAGTATCTCTCATCAGGTGAGCTTAGTAACTAGTATTCATTTAAAATGAAAAGAAACGTGGGACCAGCAGGTGGCATAGTGATTAAGGCACTAGACTCCCATATTGTCGACCATGGTCAAGTCTCAAACCTGCTGGCCTGCTTTCTCACTTTTCCTTTCTGTCTCCTTCTGGTGAGTGCATGTTCCCTATAGTGAATTTTAAAATAATAATATTAAATAAAATTAAATAAATATTTCTTAAAAATGGGCAAAATTAAAAGCAATTCAAAGTTCATCTTTTTATTTTTGTGTTATTACAATACAGTCAATGACAGACTGCAAATATGAAGGTGGTCCCATATGATTAGATTACTATGCTGTATAGCCTGCGTGTGTAATAAGCTATGTCATCTAGGTTTGTATTAAGTATTCTTTATTGTATTCACACAACAAAATCATCCACCACACATTACTCAGAACGTATCCCATTGTTAAATGATGTACAAATTTATATACGTTTAAAGCTCTAAAAATATTTTTATACTGTATTCAAAATCTATTCTTTACATATAAGCATATTAAGGTGACTTCATTTTTCAGTGATAAAATGCAATGACAAAAATATACCTTTAAAATAGTATATTTTAAAAAATACATCACATAGGTGAAAACTAGGATAGTTAAATTACATTTTCATAAATAATAATGGAACTTCAGTAACAAGGATTCATTCAATAATTCATTTGGACTTTATCATATGGACTTTATCACAAATTATAGAGCCAAATACAGGGAGAAAATTGCAACAGTAATTTTTCACTTAAGATGATACTTGCTTGTGAAATGTATGTGTGTACATCTGTGTGTAGCTATATACTGGAAAAGTCATAACGCATTTTTGCATAGAAATATGTAGAAACTATGTCATGAGTTTTTGGACAACACAATATATGTGTGTGTGTGTGTGTGTGTGCGAGTGTGTGTGTATGTAAAACTTGAAACAGTAAAACTACTAGAACAGAACATAGAGAAAGGTCTATGACTTGACAGTGTAGTTATTTCTTGAATAAGAGTCCCAAAACACAGATGACAAAAATAAAAACAGACAAATGGGAATGCACCGAAATAAAAAGCTTCTACACAGCTAAGAAAGCATTAAAGCAATTAACAGAGAATGAGACAATTCTTTTTCTTTTTTTTTTTTTTTTTTTTTTTGCATGCCACAATGGCCACAATCCCTTCTCCTCCATTTTCCTCTCATGATCTTGGGCATGCACACACACGCACCTGTTGTGAGTTTAAGCCACCGAGTCCAGGACTTGAACCGCGGTTGACTATATGAGAGTCCAATGACATAGCCATTACACAAACTGCTGGTCTCTAAAGAGACAATTCTTAATTCAAGAGAAAATATTTGTAAATCATATATATATAAGGGTTTAATATCCAAATTATTGGGTTGTCAGACACATTTTTTACATAGAAAAACAGAAAAATGTTTCATGACTTTCACACAACTCAACATATAAGAAACTAATATAACTTAATATCAAAAAAACAAGGGAACCAGCAGTTAGCGTAATGGCTATATCGCTGGACTCCCACGAAGTTGACCGCAGTTTGCATCCCAGATCCGGTGGCTTAACACTCACGCCAGGCGCGTGTGCGTGCGTGCCCAAGATCCCAAGAAGAGAATGGAGGAGAAGGGATTGCGGCGTGACCATCCCCCCTGGGGGGTGATTTCTCGCTTTCTGTCTCTATGTCTCTCTCTGTCTGTCTGGCGAGCCCATGCACCCTATAGCGAAAACCTCTCCAAAAAAAAAAAAAAAAAAATACAAATAGTTTGAATTTAAAAGGGCTACAGAACGCTGGCTAATGGCATGGTGGTTAAGACAGCTGAATCCCACATGGCTGATGACATGGTTCAAGTCTCTTACCCAGTGGTCTGAGAAACATGCAGGGCAGGGAACCAGCAGTTAGCGTAATGGCTATGTCACTGGACTCCCACGTAGTCGACCGCAGTTCGCGTCTCGGACCCGATGGCTTACAACTCACGCCGGGCGCGTGTGCGTGCGTGCCCAAGATCCCGAAGGAGAATGGAGGAGAAGGGATTGCGGCGTGACCATCCCCCCTGGGGTGTGATTTCTCGCTTTCTGTCTCTATGTCTCTCTCTGTCTGTCTGGCGAGCGCATGCGCCCTATAGCAAAAAACCTCTCAAAAAAAAAAAAAAAAAAAAAAAAAAAAAACATGCAGGGCACATGTGATTTTATGTTCAAAATCCCAAAGGGAGATGGAAAAGAAAGAATTGTGGTGTAGCGATCACAAGTGGGGATGATTTCTCACTTTCCCTCTTTCTATCTCTGTCTCTCTCCAGTAAGCACATTTGCCCCATAGTAAACTAAAAAAAGAAGAAAGGAAGAAAGAGTCACAGAATCTAAATAAGATTTTCAAAAAAGATATGTAGATGAATGTACTAGAAATATATGAAAAAAATGGTTGACATCTCTAGTTAGGAAAATGAAAATTAAAACCACAAGAAGATATCACCTCACATCAGTTGTAATGGCTGTTATCAAAAAAGACAATAACAAATGTTGGTATGATATGAATAAAAGAAATTCTCGTACAGTGTTACTGGGAATAAATGATATTACAGTCAAATAATGTGAAGGAAAATAGTATGAAGGATCCTCAACAAAACCAAAAATAGAGTTACTATGTGACCCAGTATCACAAATTCCATGTATGTAGCCAAAATAACTGTAATTAGTATGTCAAAGAAATATTTGCACTATAATGTTCATTTTAGCATGATTCACTGTAGCCAATATATTAAATCAACCTAATTGACAATCAAAAGATGAACAAATTAAGACTATATAGTATATAAATATTGTAAGCCTTATAAAAGAAGGACACCTTTTATTTAAGACAATATGGATAAGACCAGCAGGTGAAGTGGTGTTTAAGATTCTGCACTCCACATGGCAGACCACAGTTTGAGTCCCAGATCTGGTGGCTTGTTTTCTCTCGTTCCCTCTCTCTCTCTCTGTTGAGTGTACATGCACTATAGCAAATTTTTAAAATAAATAAATAAATTTAAGTAAATGATTCTTTTAAAAGAAAAAAGACAACATGGATGGAAAAGGAGGATATCAGACAATGTAAAATAAACAGGCACTAAAAGACAAATACTGAAATAATTCCAAAATACTATATGATCTTGCTTATTTGTGAAATATAACAAAGAAAAAGAAAAAGATAAAGATTAAAAAAAAACCTTGTAGACACAGAGAATAGAAAGTTGGTGACCAGAAGTTGGAGGATACAGGGAGAGGAGAAGGGGGAAGGACAATGTTTATCAAAGGGTAAAAAGTTGTAGTCAGACTGTAAGAATAAATATTAGTAGTCTATTTCACTGCATGGTGACGACGCTTAATAACCACAGTTGTTAATATTTTGAAATTGCTAAAAGAATGGATTTTAAACATTTTTACCACAAAAAAATAAGTTAGTGAGGCAATGAGTATGTTAAGTAACTTGATATAATCTTGGCACAGTGCATAAATAGATTGATACATCGCACTGTATCTAATAAATACATTTATTATTTGCTACTTAAAAATAAAAAGAATTATCATAAAATCCAGCAATTCTACTTCTAAAATGTATATGCAAATAAAGTGAAAGAGGTACTTGAAAAGCTACGTGTACATTCCTGTTAATAGCAACCTAATTCACAATGGACAAAAAAGTGACGAGTGTTTGTTGAAGGCCTAATGCATAAATAAAACATAGTTTATACTTAAAATGAAATGTTATTCAGCCTTAAAAAAGAAGAAGTTTCTGGGAACCAGCAAGTTAGCTTAATGGCTATTTCGCTGGTCTCCCACGTAGTCGACCGCGGTTCGGGTCCAGGACCCGGTGGCTTAAAACTCATGCCGGGCGCGTGTGCATGCATGCCCAAGATCCCGAGAGGAGAATGGAGGAGAAGGGATTGCAGCGTGACCATCCCCCCTGGGGGGGTGATTTCTCGCTTTCTGTCTCTATGTCTCTCTCTGTCTGTCTGGTGAGCGCACACGCCCTATAGCGAAAATCTCTCAAAAAAAAAAATTTAAAAAAAAAGAAGTTTCTGAAACATGCTATGACATGGGTCAACCTTGAATATATTATACTAAGTTTAATGAGTCAATCACAACAGGACAAATATTGTGTAATTTTATTTACATAAAGTACCTAGAGTAGTCAAATTCATAGAGATAGAAAATAGAATGATGCTTTTCAGGGGCTGAGGTAGGGAACAGATGAAACAGAAAGTTTAGTAGGTACAGAATTTCAGTTTGGAGAGATAAAGACTTATTTAACTGTACACGTAGGGATTAAAATGATACATTTTACATTATGCATATTTTATTACAATTAAAGAAGGTAAATAAAAAGAAAAATGCAGCAATAAAAATAGCATTTATTAATAAATAATAAAATAAAAGCCAAAAAAAGGAAAATGAAATTATTTAGAAAAATAATGATGGTATATGTAACTCTAGACTTGAGTAATTACATTAAATATCAACATTAATTTATCAAGGCAAAGTATTAAGCTTTGCAGACAGGAAATAAAAATTTCATGAGCTAATTAAATGAGGAACCTAGAAAAGAAAATAAAAATAAAGAATACTATTAAAAGGATGAAAGGTATGATGTGCCAAAGGAATGCCTGCCTAAGTATGTTAATAAGCAAGCAGACTTTGGAACAGAAGCATCAGTTGAAATAAATAGGGAAGTGATACCATTGAAATTGAAGTACAGGGGGCCAGCAAGTGGGATAGTGGTTGAGGTGTTGGACTCCCACATGGTCAACCATTGTTCGAGTCCTGGCTACCTGAAACTCATGCTGGGCATGTGTGTGTGTGTGTGTGTGTGTGTGTGTGTGTGTGTGTGTGTGCGCGTGCCCGAAGTCCCAAGAGAAAAATGAAGGAGGAAAGACTGCAGTGTGGTCATCCCCACTAAGGGGTGATTTTTCGCTTTTTATCACTGTCTCTTCAGGGAATGTATGCACCCTATAGAAAAAAAATTACTTAAATATGATGTACAACTATAAGTAAAATATCAGTAAAGTGAACAATGACAGAAGTCATAAGAAATGAACCAATTGCAAATCCTAGATTGAGAAATATGATAATTGAAAATGAAAATCTAATTAGAGAAATTCAACAGTAGATTTGACCTTGTGGGAGAATCAGAAAACTTGAAGATAGATTTAGAAATGGTGATGCATTCCAAAGAACAGAAGAAAAGGGAACAAAAAAAAAGTACTCTCAGAAGTTGGTGGAACATCTGGGGCTAACAGGTGACATAGTGGTTGAGACACTGGACTCCAGCGTGGACAACTGTGGCTCAAGTCTCGGAACTAGAGTCTTGTTTTCATACTTTCTCTTGTCTCTCTCTGGTGAGTGCATGGGCCCTGTAGCAAGTTAAAAAAACTAATAATGATATATAAGATTAAACAAATAATTCTTTTAAAAATAAGTAGGTGGGAAATCATTAAGCCTATAAAAAGTTTGATTACATAAATTAATTTACATATTCTCCCTTTTGGCCAGAACTACCATCTTTCAGTAATTAATCAAAATGACAAACACGAAGGGAAAGAGAGGCACCCGATACATGTTCTCTAGGCCTTTTAGAAAACATGGAGTGGGGGACCAGCAGTTAGTGTAATGGCTGTGTCGCTGGACTCCCATGTAGTTGACCACGGTTCGAGTCCTGGACACGGTGGTTTAAACTTATGCCGGGCATGTGTGCATACGTGCCCAAGATCCCAAGAGGAGAACGGAGGAGAAGGGATTTCGGGTGGCTATTCCCCCTGGGGGGGGGTGGTGATTTCTCGCTTTATGCCTCTCTCTCTCTGTCTGTCTGGTGAGCTCACGCGCCGTATAGCAAAAACCTTTTCAAAAAAAACAACAACAACAAAAAAAACATGGAGTGATTCCTTTGGCAATATATATGCAAATCTACAAGAAAGGTGATATTGTAGACATGAAGGGAATGGGTACTGTTCAAAAAGGAATGCCCCAAAGATGTTACCATGGCAAAACTGGAAGAGTCTACAATGTTACCCAGCATGCTATTGGCATTGTTATAAACAAACAAGTTAAGGGCAAGATTCCTGCCAAGAGAATTAATATGCGTATTGAGCATATTAAGCATTCTAAGAGCAAAGACAGCTTCCTAAAATGTGAGAAAGCAAATGACCAGAAAGAGAAGGAAACCAAAGAGGAAGGTACCTGGGTTCAACTGAAGCGCCAGCCTGCTCCACCCAGAGAAGCACAGTTTATAAGAACCAATGGAAAGGAGCCTGAGCTTCTGGAATTTATTCACTAAGAATTCCTGGCATGATGGGTGTTAAAGATAAACTAATCCGGACCAGCAGTTAGTGTAATGGCTATGTCGCTGAACTCCCATGTAGCCGACAGTGGTTCGAGTCCCGGACCCGGTGGCTTAAACTCACACCAGGCACGTGCTTTCCCAAGATACCGAGAGGAGAATGGAGGAGAAGGGATTGTGGCGTGGCCATCTTCCCTTGGGGGGTGATATCTCGCTTTCTATCTCTCTGTCTCTCTCTGTCTGGTGAGCACACGTGCCCTATAGCAAAAAAAAAAAAAAAAAAAAAAAAAAAAACCTCTCAAAAAAACCAACTAATCTATGGTCTATAAAAAAATTTTAAAAGTAATTTACATATTCTAAAATTCAACAAACTGTAAGTAGGATAAAAGCACAGAAGTCCAGAATAGACATAATAAAAATTGGGAAAGACTAAGAGAAAAATCCTAAAGCGTTGAGAGTGGAACAAGTAACTGGCCATGCACAAGGAAACCTCAAAAAGATTCCCGTCAGAAGTAAGGGAGGCCAAAAGGCAGCAACAAACCATTTCAATGTGAAGGAAAATAAGAGAAAAGGTGATAATAAAGAATCTTATAGCCAGCATGAATATCTTTCACAAATGAAAGTAAAATAGTCTGCTAGATATGCAACAAACTGTTGCTATCACAAACTCCTTAACAAGAAACATTAAAGATCGTTCTTCAGGATGAAAACAACCTCTGTCAGTAACTTAAATGTAGGAAGGGGAAGGGGAAGGGGAATCGAAGAATCTCAGCCAAGGTAATTTTATGGTTTTACATTTTTTTTTTCTTTTTAGAGAGGTTTTTACTATAGGGCGCATGCGATCGCCAGACAGAGAGAGAGAGACAGAGAGACATAAAGCAAGAAATCACCCCCCAGGGGGGATGGCCATGCCGCAATCCCTTCTCCTCCATTCTCCTCTCGGGATCTTGGGCATGCACGCACATGCGCCCAGTGTGAGTTTAAGCCACAGGGTCCGGGACTCGAACCGCGGTTGACTACGTGGGAGTCCAGTGACATAGCCATTACGCTAACTGCTGGCCCCCTGTTTTTACCTTTTTGATCCCTGTTTATATTTTGCCAGAGGCCATGAGTAAGTGACAGAGACAGGGTGGGGAGAAAAAGAAAGTGAGAGAGAGAAAGAAAGGTCCACCTCCTCTTCCCGATGGAGAATGGTCATGCCATGTTCACCTCCCCATTTTTCTCTTCTTTCAAGATTTTAGGCAAGTATACACATGCCGCTGTGTTTTTTAAGCCTCTAGGTCAAGGACTCGAGTCACACTGTCAGCCATGTGGGATCCAGCTGCCTTAACCACCATGCCACAGGCTGGCTCCGTAATTTTATAATTACAAAAAAAAGAGTAGTGCATATTTATTTTCCCACCTTTTCTATACTAATTTAGACGGATCATATATAAAACTATATATGATGTGCAAAATTCATAAAGATAGAAAACAAAAAAAAGACAGATACCAATTCAATCATATTATTATTAATATGACATATGAATGAATTAAACCAATCAAATGCAGAGATTATCAGATTGGTTTTAAAAACATTAGCTCCATTATATATGCATACCATCTGTAGAGAACACATTTTTGTATTCAAAGATTCAAATAGGTTAAAAGCAAAGAGATGGGCCCGTGGCCTGGGTTAAAGGAGTCAGATCCCACATGGCCAGACAGGTGGTTTGAGTCCTGGTCTGTAGCTTTAGAAATATGCCAGGCACTTGTGTGTGCATACCCCATGATCCTACAGAGAAAAAAAATGTAGTAGAAGGAATTGTGGTGTGATCTCGCCCCATTGGGGAGGTGCTTTCTTCCTCTCCCTCTCTCTCTGTCTTTCTAGCTCCCTCTGGTAAACACACATACCATCTGGCAAAAAAAAGAAAAAGAAAAAAATATATGAGGGAATGAAAAAATTTATACCATATGAATAGCAACAGTAAGAAAGCCTGAGTTATATAATTTCATTATGTTATGTTAGTATTAGAAATATCACAACCTTATCAATGTTATCTTACATTCTCATATTTTATATTAAGATTGTTGAAGTTTTAAAAAGTTTTTTTTTCATGAGTGAGAATGACAAACAGAGAGCTCAAGAGATTCAGATAATCATCCCCCAAAGGGTCTTCATGCTACAATCCATCCCCAGTCTCGGCTAACCCAGATCATAGCCACGCTTCCAAATGGTTTGTTCTGGGAGGTCTCCAAATGTGAACCTGGGACCTATTTATTTATGTGGGTTAGCCTAGCAGAGGAATACATGACCATAGTGTCATTATTCAGTCCTGTAAGTCTTACTATATATCAACCCTATTGTTTTACTCATTTTCCATTAATTTCCACATATACTTTATTTTGTTTTTCAATTATTACTATTTTTTTTTTTGTTCGAGGGCTTATGCCTCTCCAGAAAGACAGAGATAGAGAGGAGAAGAAAGCACATCCATGGCAAATGGTCATGTCATAAGCCTTTCTCCTTCATTCCTCTAACCTAGTAGGACTTTGAACACCAATGTCCATGAACTCAGTGTGTTTCTAGAGCCACTGGGTCTGGACTTAAAGCATGGGATCAGTCATGTGGGATCCAGCTGCCTTAACCAGCAAGCTACAGAGTTGGAATACATTTTTATTTTTTAATTTTCAGGGCTTTTACATTTCATAATTATTTTTAATATTTTTATTTCTACTAGTTAAATAATAGGCACTATTTATGATTAGTTTAATTTATCTTTGAACTCTTTATTCAAGCACTGGTAAAATTATATTCCCTGATTGTAATATGCATTTTAAATAGGTGTGTGTAAATCTTGTATTAAATTTTAGGAACTTTACGGACTGAGTTCTTTTGATCTCCCATATCCATTTATTTGATGATGAAGTTTTATGATAGTATGATATGTTACGAGATATAAAATCACTGCATTTAGTGTAAAAGCAGGCATTCTTATTGACTGCTTATGGCACTTCATGGGAGCAGATCATCCTCCACCATCTGTAGTCTTTCCCAGTGTCTTTCTACTATTTAACTGAGAAATCTGAAAAGAAGCTGATAAATGTTTCGAATGGAGTGCAGCTGGTGAAAAGTAAACTAGACAGCTCAAAACAGCCTATTTTTGCAAACAATCATTGATTCTCAGCTATTTTTTCTAAATGTCTGCTGATTCTGAACATCTGCTTTAATAGGATAAGAAAATAAGAGTAAGGGGGGGACAGAGTCATTTCTTCAAAATAATCACAAAGTGTAGTTTTCTAAACTTTGAAGACCTACCCAATTTAACAACCATGTGTGCTTCTGTTAATTTTACTGAGGGTCATTTATTTCCTGGTGGAATTTATTTTTTATTTTTTTAAAAAATATCTACTTAATTTTATTTCTTGTTTTCATTATTTTAACTTTGACTTGAAAGAGACAGAGAAAGTGGGAAAGTGAGAAAGCAGGCCACCAGATATGTGACTCATACCATGGTCAGCCATGTAGGAGTCTAGCTCCTTAAACCACCATGCCACCTGCTGGCCCCTCAAGGTGGAATTTAAATAGGCTATCTGCAGTTTACTACATAAATTTTGAAGCAAAAACAAATACTTATTTTACAGTCATACCACACAGGTTGTCTATACTGGGCATGTGTAAAAGATATAAATTAAAAATGGGAAAAGTACAGAAAAGAAATATTAAAAATACAGATAAATATACTTACATACAGAAACAAAATTTACATGAGTTTTAAAATCACTAAATTCTTTGATCATGCTATTTAAATTGAATTCTATTCACCACTACCTTTTCCTACTGTTATTATTTTTTTCATGGCTCTTCCCACTTGAAAAATATGTTGTAATTTACTTTTCTGTTGTGTTACCTGATTAATGCGTGTATCTTTCTACTAGAAATAAGCTCTACTATGGCATAGACATTTGTATGTTTTCTTACATTGTGTAGATCTATTATTTATCTATTATTTAGAATAAAGATTTGTTTATTTGTGTTTTTTTTTAAATTTTCAGCTGTAGATTTCCTACTGATTAATGCTTGTTTGATAATAATATTTTTTTAGTGAAGTCCTTCAGGATCTGTTTCACCTGCTGGTTCCTTAAGGTATAAATAAAAGGATTCAGCATGGGAGCAACAGAGGTGTTCAGCACCGCTACAGCTTTGCTCAGAGCCACACCTTCCTTGGCAGATGTTTTTACATACATAAAAATACAACTCCCATAAGAAATAGAAACCACGATCGCATGGGAGGAACAAGTGGAAAAGGCCTTTTTCCTTTGCTGGGCTGAGGGGATCTTCAGAACTGTTCTAAGGATGAGTGTGTAAGAGAGAATCACCAAGGCCAAAGTTAGCATGAGTGTGAATATTGCTAAGAAAAATGCCATAAGCTGCAGAATCTCTGTGTCTGTGCAAGCAATCAGTAGCAAAGGAGAAGAATCACAGGTGAAGTGGTCAATGATGTTGGAGTCACAGAAATCCAGTTAGAGGCCCATAATCACCGGAGGGAAAATAGCAAGGAAACCAGCCACCCAGGAGCTGATTACCAGTCGAGTGCAAACTTTGTTACTCATAATGGTTGTGTAATGTAGGGGTCTGCAGATAGCCACATAGCGGTCATAGGACATGACAGCCAGAAGGAAAAACTCTGTCGCACCCAGAAGGATAAAAAAAATACTTGTGCCACGCAAGCATTGTAGGAAATGGTTGCATCTCCTGTAGCAATACTGATTAAAAATCTAGGAACGCAGACGGTTGTGAATGAAATTTCTAAGAAAGAGAAGTTTCTGAGGAAGAAATACATAGGAGTTTTTAAATGTACATTTGACAATGTTAAGACAATGATAGTCATGTTTCCACTTACACTCAGTAAGTATGTAATTAACCTAAAGGTGAAAAATCACAACTTGTAACTGTGGGTCATCTGTAAGTCCCAGAAGAATGAATTCTCTAATTGATGTCTTATTTGGCATGGTTAAGCTCAGAATTCCGATAGTCTGCAGATACAAAGAAGAGTTTGTGTCAGTTTATGATATGATTTTAAATATATTTATAATGCTCTTATTCTTCATTAAAAACACTTTAATAGATGCATTCTTGTGGCAAAATATCTATGATCAGAATTTCCAGGTTAATATTTTTTTTAGTATGAATAAGATTGTATGTGTTTTATTACTTGTGTATTTATGAGTCATAATTCAATCTTTTTAAAATGATTCTTGATTTTTATTCATAGCAAAACAATTTAACAGAAAATATTGAATGTATGCCAATCATATAAATAATGAAAGAAATCAGATTATTTTGGGACCAGCAGTTAGCATAATGTCTATATCGCTGGACTCCCGTGTAGTTGACTGCAGTTCAAGTCCCAGACCTGGCAGCTTAAACTCATGCCGGGTGCATGTGTGTATGTGCCCAAGATCCCAATAGGAGAATGGAGGAGAAGGGATTGAGGCATGGACATCCCACCTGGGGGTGATTTCTCACTTTCTGTCTCTCTGGCTCTCTCTGTCTCTCTGGTGAGCGCCTGCACCCTATAGCAAAAACCTCTCCCCACTCCCAAAAATAAAATAAAAAAGAAATCAGATTATATTACCATTAAGGTAAATATATTTCATAAAGTTTCATGACTGCCTTTATCAAACTCTTGCTTTGAAAAATAATACTCTGATAACTTTCTTATTTTTCAAAGAAGTGATTAAGAAAAGGAATATCCTAGAAAGAAGTTAACAAAAACAACAACAATAAAGCAAAAATTACAATGAATTTTAATTTCTTCTTTTTCTTTCATTTCCTCCTCCCCCTCTTCTTCCTGTTTTACAAAAGTTCTATTTTATATAGCCTTTACCCTATATCCAACAATCCTCCTGGTAGAGTCCATAAAGCGACTCGATTTTCAGAGTAGGAAATTGACATATAGATGGAGTATGTCACTTGCACCAGGTCACATAGGTGGCATAAGTACATAGAGTAGCATTGATGTTTACCTTTTATTGCACCATTTCCAGTTTTTAACACAGCTTCAGATTCAATGTTATTTGATGAAAGAAATAATTAGTGATTGAGTAATGAATACACAACACTGATTGGTACTGGCCTCAAGATTTAGAGGTTTGTGTCAGCTCTGTGGGCTGCATTCAGCTCTGTTTTTAAATATTGGCTAATCTGAATCAATCAGTCCTGACTGACATAGACAGCAGTAATGGAGTGCGGACAAAATAGGAACTACAGGTAATGCAAATCTTAATAACTCAATGAGGCAGCTATTCCACATTCTTAGATAGTTACCTGGATTGCTCAGATTGGTCTATTGCTACCAGCACTAGGAAAAAAGAAAATGGGCGATTCTTGAGTGATCCATGAAGGTAGTCTGATCTGAAGAACAGAATAAGAGAGTGAGGCATTGGGAGTGTGCACATGACAATGAGTGAGGTGGGGCATCCTGTGTCTTAGCTTTGCAATCATACCAGGTTAGAGTTGGTTAAGAAACACTGCCTAACAGCTTCTTGAAGCAAGCATAGATTTTTTTAAAATCTCAGCAAAGAAAATGATGTAAGAACCAACAAAATGCCCACATAAGGCAGTCCAAAAAGAGTGTTTGTTAAGAGTTCTATGATTTAGAAACAGCAATGTGGATAAAAAAGAAATATAGTCACATTAATGTTTGTCCTTGATGGATACCAAGTCATAGTTTAAACATGTTAATAAATATTTTTCCCGTTATCTGTAATGAGAAACATAACGTTTGAGATAAAATGTTTCTTATTTTATACACCTTATTATCAAACTGATTGACCTTTGTACAGATACTTAATTATTAAAATTTGAGCATTTTTTCTAAATCACCCCTTGTCACGAACCAATCATTTAACAAGCCAACACTTAAACTTATCAGGATAAGAAAATTCAAACATCATACTTCCTTTTTTTCCCTGGAAATTTATTGTCTTATCTTTTGTTTTTCTGGCATTGCCTATTGGTTTTAGGTTTTTAAAAAAGCCTTTCTTCAAGGGAAACAGCCACATTTTATGTGTATTGGGATATATTGTCAGAGGTGCTTGTTTTTGAGAGAAACATAAAAGATCCCTCCTAGGAGACAGAAAAAACAAGTACATCTGCAACTCAATGTTGGAAACATTAATTTTGTTCCCTTGGGAGTCATTAGGTATTGGTAGAATATATTTAGAATTCTACCTATAGTATGAGACAACTTCACATGAATCAAAGGGAATAACCTGATGAAATAAAGATTCTTTGCTTATTTGGTTTTTCAAATGACTCTTCTGATCATTATTTTAAATAGAGACTCACTCTGACTTTCCAGTATTTTTTTTAGTTGTTTTTAAATTTTCAGATTAATTTCACATTTTATATAAAGTTCCTATCAAGATGTATACCCTTTATTTTTCAACAGAGAACTTTTCTTGTTTTGTCTTTTAATTTTTCTTCCCTTTGCACCTCTATCACCCACTTTCTAGCATCCACTCCCCTCCCTCACAGTCTCTGGTTTCTACATTTATACTCTCTGCTCTCTACTGTCAGATCTTCTGCGATACAGGGAAGATATTTTTTACTCATTGTGTAGGGATATATAGTGAGAAATCAACCCCCACGGAGGATGGCCATGCTGCAATCCCTTCTCCTCAACCCTCCTTTCAGGATTTTGGGCATGCACACACATGCACCCTGCCTGAGCTTTTAATCCACTGGGGCAGGGACTTGAACCATGGTTAACTATGTGGGAGTTCAGTGATGTGACCATTACATCATCTGCTGACCCCTATGGTGTTGTATCTTTCAGTCTGTCTCGCTTCACTTGACATTAAGTTTCTATATTCATCCAATTTGAATCATACAGTAAGGGCTCATTGTTTCAGTACTTTGTTTTTCCTTTTTTTAAATTTTCTTATTTTTTTCACACTTAATCACTGTACCTCTTTACTGAATATAAAATTAATTTTCCCCAACATGAATTTTCTAGTAAATTTTAATGAGAAAACATGAATAATGAGATTGGAATGTAATTTGGGCCTAAAGAAATTCTAATCCTAAATTTAGTAGCACAAACAAGAATGACAAAGTCATTTTTTGGCTAGAATGGACATTCTTTGGAAAAGACCATGCATTTTTAGTTGAGTAATTTACCAAAGTATTACTGGTTTTTAAAACTAAATACATTTGTGAATTTAGGATAATAGATAAAATATATGACCCAACATTGGGCATTGTATAGTTTAATGTGAGTTCAGTCATTAGCATAATGGATTCTAGGCTTTAATTAAGTGGAAGTGCCAAAGCATGTGGCCCATGCTCTACCATGCTAATCAAAATTAAAACACTACTCATTGCTTTGATAATAGTGAGCATTTGTGGGTTTAGAAATTATTATTACAGTAGAAAATGCTCTCTGATGAAAAAGTAAGGATTAAATTGGACATCAAAATTAAAATCTTATATTTTGAATGACAGAAAATAACAGAGAAGAGAATTCAAATAATCCTTACCCCCACTGAGAAAACTCTTTAACCTGGCAAGATACAAAATCACTTTCTTTTATTGTTTTTATTATTTTTTTTTAGATTTTTGAGATAGGGCACATGTACTCATCATATAAAGAGATAAACAGAAAGAGAGAAAAAAATGAGATGTCATCCCCCAAGAGGGATGGATATACCATGATTCCTTTTTCTTCACTCTCCTCTCTAGATTTTGGGCATATATACACACACACTCACACTCACATAGACACATACACACAGACACACCTTGCCCGATTCTCAAGTCATCAAGTCCAGGAATCGAACTGCAGAGTTGTCCATGTAGGATCCAGTACCTTAACTCCTACATCAATTACTCCCCAGGATCAGTTTTTTTTGGAGAGATTTTTGCTATAGAGCACGTGTGCTCTCCAGAAACAAGAGAGAGAGAGAGAGAGAGAGAGAGAGAGAGACAGAAAACAAGAAATCACCCCCCAGGGAGGATGGCCACACCACAATCCCTTCTCCTCCTTTCTCCTCTCGGGATCTTGGGCACGCACGCACACTCGCACACTCACTCGGTGTGAGTTTAAGCCACCAGATCCGGGACTCGAACAGCGGTCGACTACATGGGAGTCTGACGACATAGCCATTACGCTAACTGCTGGTCCCCTATAAAGTAGTACTTTAAGTGCTAAGTGTATTTTGGTAAACTGCAAGTACTTTTTTGTTTTTGCTTTTTTTAATTTTTTTTTAAATTTCTTGCTATAGGGTGTGTGCACTCACTAGAGGCAGAAAGAAACAGAGAGACTCAAAGAGAGAGAAAATGTGAGAAATCATCCCCCGGGAGGATGCCCATTCCACAATCTCTTCTCCTTCAGTTTCTTCTCAGGATTGGGAGCATGCACTCAAACACACCGGGATATTTTTGAAGACACCTGGTCCAATCCTCAAACCGTGGAGTAGGACATGGGTGATCCAGTGCATTAATCTCTGTGCCACCTGCTGGCCCACAAAGGTTCTTATTTAACATACTTTCATGTTGATGTGTGACTTCAAATTATTGATATTTTATGAGTATTCCTTTGTGGTGATAAATGAGAATAACATAACATTCAAGATTTGTTTGGATGAGCCAAATTTTTTTTCAAAATTTCATTTTTTACATTATTCTTGCTGTCATATCAGATTACTTTACCTATTTGTTCAGGTTTAGCTATTTGCCATAATAGCCTAGATGTGCTGTCAATGTACATCATTCTTTTAAATATGTAAATGTCCAGACAGCTTTTCTCAATTTGAAAATTCTCACATAGTTCCATATTCCAGAGGCTTCAACATTTTTAAATGGAAGAACATTGTCTCGGAATTGGCTGATTTGTATTTGTTCACAATTTTTCTTACAGGATTCCTAGGAAGAAGATATTTCTACTTTTTGTTACCTTTTCTCTTGTGGACATAGAGATTTTTTTTTCTTGACATTTGTATTTATGGCGGTATTGACATTCACTATGTGTAAAATTCACATTAAAAAAGCTAAATACATAAAGTATATCTGCTCAATATTAAAATACAACACATTGTTTTAAATTTTGTACATGAAACATTACACATTTTTCTGGTATTTCTTATATTCCGAAGTATTATAAGTAATATCTAGACACAATTCAAAATGTCATGTAGTCCTGTAAATCCCCAAATATTCATGTTCTAAAAGAGAACATTGTTTCTTAAAACTACAAAAATGTTATACTTTAAAATTTTCCATCTAGGATCCGCACCATAGCCTATTGATTAAAGAAGATCAATCCTACCTGACCGATCGTGGTTTTTAACTCATGGCCTTGGCAGAAGAAGGGATTTTGGTGTGATCACACTCCATTAAGGGTGCTTTCTCCTTCTCTCTCAATCTTTCTGTTTCTGGGGAACACATGTACCTTCTGGCAATTCAAATTTTTCTTCTATTCATATATTTCATAATTGTGGCTTAAATTTCTCATTACTTAATATCTTGCATAATTGAGATTACTTGTATAAAGCATAAATACATACTTAGAAAAATTACATTCCTGAGATAACAATTCTCTTAAAAACATGAATGAATTAGTCAATGATATTTCTAGTGGCTCTTTTTACTTTTAAATTGTGTAAACTTAGAGTTTTCAAAAGTCTTGGTATCGTTTTTTGCCCCTTTCTCCTTGCATTTGTAATCATATATCCAGTATGTGGGTAGTAAAGAAAAATCCCTAGAGATCATATACCATGCTCACAAGGAGGATATGTATATATCCTCTCATTTTACACATCCAAAATTACACCGAATGTGTGTTTGTGTGTGTGTGTGTGTGTGTGTGTGTGTTTTCAAAATCCTAATAAGAGAATGGAGGAGAATGGATTGGGGCATCACCATCCCCGCTTGGTAGGTGAATTCTCACTTTTCCTTTTTCTGTCTCTGTCTCTCTCTGGTGAATGCACGTGCTCTATGACAAAAAAAAAATATTAAAAATATATTTCCATAAGGGCCTGAGATCCTTGGACACCCAACCAATATATATATATATATATATATATATATATATATATATATATATATATACACACACACACACACACACACACACACACACACACATATATGTATATACATATATAGTATATATATACACATATATGGTATACATACATGTGTATTGGAGAGATTTTTGCTACAGCGTGTGTACACTCACTAGAGAGACAGAGAGACAGAAAGGAAGAAATAAACTCCCCCAGGGGAATGGCCACCCCACAATCTCTTCTCCTCCTTTCTCCTGTCAGGATCCTGGGCATGCACGCACATGTGCCCGGCACGTTGTAGGCCACCAAGGCTGGGACTGGAGCCTCGGTCAACTACGTGGGAGTTGAGCGATATAAGCATTATGCCATCTGCTGGTCCTTACCCTACCTATTCTTAAGAAAGTACTTCCCTGGCATTTGAAGTAACCTAAATGTAATCGAATAGAGGTAAATGTGCCACCCCAAGGTTGATGAGCAAGATTACATGGTTTTGTGTATAGCAGTTTTATTATTCAAGCTAGCCATTATCCCATTTTATTTATTTACAACAGATTCAGAAGTAATTTATTGAATGAACAAAAAGAAGACATCCATAGAGATCAGTGCTCTTAAGACACTGAGAGATAAGAAACAGTCTGAATTACTACATAATAGAATATTTAGGTGAGAGTGGCTTACAAACAAAACAGAAAATATAGCTTTAGATATTCATAAGTATTATAATTTTACAAGACTCAACCCTGCGGAGTGATAGATATTGGCAGTTTCTAAATGACAATGGATTATTCTGTGAATAAATAGGTTTATGTCTAATCTTAAGGAAAATGTTAAAACATTCATTGTGATGTTCTAGACCTGGATCAAGGTTTTCATTGTACTACACTAAAAAAAATACAATGTTGTGATTGTTTTTAAAATTTTATATGTTTTTACTGAATGAAAATATAGAAAATTGGTCATAATCAAAATCATTACCATTATTAGCTAAGTAATAATTTTGAAATATTTATTATGTGTTAGACTCTCTCTAGGTTCTAGGAATATAATAGTATTTGAATAGTTTCATAT
Source organism: Tupaia tana (assembly GCA_026018925.1). Lineage (NCBI taxonomy): Eukaryota > Metazoa > Chordata > Mammalia > Scandentia > Tupaiidae > Tupaia > Tupaia tana. Next base: position 160,184,442 of record JAKSZU010000006.1, on the reverse strand, counting down.
CTTAGAGTATCAGAAGATACAGTATTTGTGAAATCTCAGAAGTCTTTCTCATGCAAATAATTTCCCCACATATATTTACTTATTTCCTGCTTTATTATCCCCGTTATCCCAGTAATTTTGAGATCTACTTAGTTGCTGTTTAACTCAGGTGCTCTATTAAACATAGAACTACCATTTAAGTGAAAATTGGGATTATTTATTAATGATTAAAGACTCTAGACACTTCTTAAGCAAAGATTTTACAATTACAAGTACTGTTTCTATGGAAGATGAAATTCGTGAAATAAAGCTATAACAAAATTATTAAAGGTGCAAATTGAACAATACATAGTTCGTAGAAACAAAAAACTTTTAAAGTATAGCAGTTATTTTAACAGCACAGTAGATCATATTAAATTATCAACAATCAAAGCTAAGAAATCAAGTAACCTTCATAAATATGCTCATGTTTTAATTGAATTTTATTATAATATTACTTATATGATGATTATCTGCAGGTCAGAATACTATTTGAAAGTATACATTTGGGAGATCATGTTTTAAAAGAAAGACAGGTGGAAAGTTGGTTTCAACCAAAGAGTATACTGGAAAAACAATAAATTTGGCTATAGGGTGAAAACAATTTGAGTCAACAATCTAATATAGGACTTTATGGTTTTAATCTTGAAAAGATATATTACTATGCCAAATTGTTGGTTTTATAAATCCTGGCAGGCCATCAGTTTTAAAAACAGTAATTTAAATATAAAATGTCAAAACAAAAATAATTTTACAAATTAATGAAAATATTCAAACTCATTAATAACACTTTTAATGAAATTAATTTATAGGAAAAAAAAAAAGCGAGCAGATTGAAATACAACTCCATTTGCCAAAATATGGTTGACTTGCAAAAATTGGTCACATGTAATGATAAGCTTGGAAAAATAGTGAAAGATATTTTGTGAAAACTAATAGGATAAATGACTTTTTAATCTTTTAAATTTTTACTGTAAAGCAATCGCACTCAACAGAGCAAGACACAGAGAGATAGAGAGAAGGAAAATGAGAACGCATCCCCTTGGTGGGAAGGCCATGCAGTAATCCTTTCTCTTCCATTCTCCTCTCAGGCTTTTGGGCATACATGCACAGGTGCCCATCATAGTTTTCAAGTTGCCAGGTGCAGGATTCTAACCTTGCATTGGCTGTGTGTGATCCAGCCTCCTAAACTTCCATGTGACCCACTGACCATGTGTAAATGAAATTTAAAATATAATTTTATTTGGGACCAGAAGTTAGCATAATGGCTGTTGCTGGACTCCCACGTAGTCGACCACGGTTCGAGTCCCAGACCCGGTGGCTTACGCTGGGTGCGTGTGCGTGCGTGCCCAAAATTCTGAGAAGAGAATGGAGGAGAAGGGATTGTGACGTGGCCATTTCCCCTGGGGGGTGATTTCTCACTTTCTGTCTCTGTCTCTCTCTGTCTGTCTGGCGAGCGCACGTGCCCTATAGCAAAAATCTGCTCCAAAAACTATATATATAATTTTATCCTATATTTTATTATTATTTATAAATAACACTATAAATTTTAAAATATTTTTTGAAAATTGTTTTTTAAACATTTATTATAACATTTCTTGAATCACAGCCTTATCAGCAGATGCAAAGAAAACTCATGATTACCTAGACTCTTCAAAGTACCAACTGAAAAAAATAAAAAGTTTATAGAACAAAAAAGCAAAAATATAATTCTTAAATAGTGGGGACATTTAGCTCTCTGAAGCCTAAAAGAATTCAGTATATTTGCAATACTAACTGAATTAACTATTAATTAGTAAAGCACTTTTGACCAGCAGATTTAATAAATTTTTTTACTGAGATTATGCATGCAAATATCAAATGACTATTTTGTATTTTAAACAATAAAATTATTAAATTGTATGAGTTAATTTTCACCTGGCTTTGATTAGATGTAATTTTGTTTCTATAAATGCTTGTTATAAGACTTGATTGTTTTTTGTTTTTGGAGAGGTTTTTCGTTATAGGGAGCGTTCACTCGCCAGACAGAAAGAGAGACATAGAGACAGAAAGCGAGAAATCACCCCCCAGGGGGGATAGTCATGCCTCAATCCCTTCTCCTCCATTCTCCTCTCGGGATCTTGGGCACGCATGCACACACGCCCGGCGTGAGTTTTTTTTTTTTTTTTTTTTTTTTTTTTTTTGAGAGGTTTTTCGCTATAGGACGTGTGCGCTTGCCAGACAGACAGAGAGAGACATAGAGACAGAAAGCGAGAAATCACCCCCCAGGGGGGATGGTCACGCCGCAATCCCTTCTCCTCCATTCTCCTCTCGGGATCTTGGGCACGCACGCACACGTGCCCGGCATGAGTTTTAAGCCACCGGGTCCGGGACGCGAACCGCGGTCAACTACGTGGGAGTCCAGCGACAGAGCCATTACGCTAACTGCTGGTTCACAAGACTTGATATTTTTAAATAAAAGGAGAATACAACAACTCAAAATTTAAATGACTATTAAGTTATAGTATTCTGATACTAAATTAAATAATTCATATATTTATGTAGCAGTTGAGGGAAAAGAAATGGCTAAATACAAAACTAAGTTTTATTTGGGACTAGCAGTTAGCATAATGGCTATGTCATGAGACTCCCATGTAGTCGACTGCGGTTCGTGTCCCGGACCCGGTGGCTTAAAACTCACGCCGGGCGCGTGTGCCCAAGATCCCGAGAGGAGAATGCAGGAGAAGGGATTGCAGCGTGACCATCCCCTCTGGGGGGTGATTTCTCGCTTTCTGTCTCTCTGTCTCTCTCTGTCTGTCTGGTGAGCGCACGTGCCCTATAGCAAAAACCTCTCCAAAAAAAAAAGAAAAAAGAAAAAAAAAAGAACTTTTATTCTTTTAAGTGTAGAGACATATTAAAAACCCCTTCCCTGTTGTGTTACAGGAAAGATTTATGTCAAAAGGTGGACTGCATAGATAAACTCACTCCAACACCCTCCTATGTATAAAAACATATATATATATATATATATATATATACACATATATATATACTATATATATATTTTATATACATATATATATACTATATATATATATATTTTTTATTTTTTAAAGAAAACATATCAATGTGGGAAAGCAATTTAGGGTGTCATCACTGTACCAAGATTTTTAAACTATGTAGAAAACAGAAAGCATAAGATTTTAAATAGCTAGAAATAATTCAAAGAGAGGAAATTTAATTTCATGAAACCAAAGAAGAGTAAGGATTTTTCAAGGAATGCTCAGATAATTACCAGCTTAGAATCAGCAAGTTAACAGAAGCAATGAGCTACAGAACAAACATCAGCCTAATTTTTTAAAGATGCTGTGCAGTGAAAGTACTGGGGACTCACAGAGATCACAAGCACACTTGTGGTAATTTTGGTATTTAGTCCAAAAGACATTAAGGAAGAATCATTATAATATTAAAAGATAAAATTCCCAGAGGAGCAATAAATCCTATTCCACAAAATGTATAATTCAACATTTATAATGTAAAACTAAAGGAGATACAAGGAAAAATAGAATCGTATTAGTGGGAGGGGAATTTACCTCACAGAAGAGCTAGTTTTAATACTTCTCATGCTTATGTACTGGGATAGATCATTTTTCAGAAAAATGTGATGATGTCTTTCCCCCAGGTTTTGCTTGGTGCCCAAAGAGAAGATTTCTCAATGGTTAAACTAAATTCTGACGTTCTTGTTAAATGCCACTCTCATTTATGTGACATCCAGTTATTCGTGCTCAGGAATTTTTCTATATTTTAAAAATAGAAAACTAACTTAGATCAAAATGGAATAACTGCAGAATAAAACTTGAGGAAAAAAGAAGTGAAATAAAGAAATGGAAGAAGAAATGAAAAATATTAGTGTTGTGTTGCAGAAAACTTCTATTTCGAGTTGAGGCTATAAATTTATGATTAAACTTTATTTGAGAAATACTTTTTCATCAAGTTCTTAAAGGACTGTTTTACCTGCTGGTTCCTCAGGGAATAAATAAAAGGATTTAGCATTGGGGCCACGGACGTGTTGAGCACTGCTATGCCCTTGGTGAAAGCCACTCCTTCTTTAGCTGATGTTTTGACATACATGAAAATGCAGCTTCCATAAGAAATAGAGACAACAATCAGGTGTGAGGAACAAGTGGAAAAGGCCTTTTTCCTTTGCTCAGCAGAAGGGATTCTCAGGATTGTCCTAATAATGAATACATAGGAAAGAATCACTAAGATCAAGGTTAGCACAAGAATAAATACTGCCAGGAAAAATCCCGTGAGCTCTAGGAAAGCTGTGTCTGTGCAGGAAAGCATTAGCAGAGGAGAAAAATCACAAGTAAAGTGGTCGATGATATTGGAGGCACAGAAATCCAGCTGAAGCCCTATGATGACAGGTGGAAAGATGATGAGAAATCCAGTCACCCAAGAACTAAGAACAAGCTGGATGCAGACTCTGCTGCTCATGATTGTCGTGTAGTGCAGTGGCTTACAGATAGCCACATAACGATCGTAGGACATAGCCGTCAAAAGGAAAAATTCTATTGTACCAAGGAGTATGAAGAAAAACACCTGGGCCATGCAAGAATTATAGGAAATGGTTTTATCCCCTTTTATAATGCTAACCAGAAATCTGGGAATAGAAACTGTCGTGAATGAGATTTCTAGGAAAGAAAAATTCCTAAGGAAGAAATACATGGGCGTTTTGAGATGTGAATCTATCAGGGTGAGGGTAATAATTGTTAGGTTCCCAGTTATACTCAGTATATACATAAAAAGTAGGAATATAAAAATCAGAATATTTAGATTTGGATCATCTGTTAATCCCAGAAGAATGAACTCTTTCACAGATGTATGATTTTTCATTTCTTATTGTTGATTTCTGCCAAGTCTATAAATGAAAGCAAGAAAGAATGAAATATTGAGAGCAAGTTTATAATCTGCTGGAAAACATGTAAGGCTTTTAATGAAATAATAGATAAGTCGTACTGAATTCTGAAAATGTAAATAAACCAAGCACATACACACACACACAAACACACAAATATATTTGGTATCTCCCTTGAAGGTAAGTAGCCATTTAATATAGAGTCACTTTATAGGTCTACCAAGTGGCATCTTTATCAGAAATATTTACATACCAAACCTGTTTTACTTAAAAATTTTATTTTATTTGTATGAACACTAAATAAAAAACTGAAAATGTAAAATATCTTTATATTTTAAATACTATTTCTCTCATCACATCTTCAGTCTTTTGAAAAGTAAGTATTTTTAAGTTCATTATCCTATTTTCCCATAATAATTTACATGCATATTAATATAGTCTGATTTTCCAGTGTGTGAAAATAATATCTAATAATCAAATCAGGAAAATTAGCAAATCCATCATCTGAAATATTTATCGTAACTTTGTATTGTGAACATGTAAAATCCTCTCTTAGCTCTTCTAAAATATACAATAGATTTTGGTCATGATAGTCATTGTATTGTGCTATAGAACACCAGAAATTATTCCTGTATAAAACTGTAATTATGTATCTTTGGATTCCCTCTTTTCTCCTACCCTACTCAAATTCTAGTTATAATTATTTTACTTTTTACAAAGTTTTTAGTTTCATTTATTTTCCATAATGTTTCAAGATATTTAATGTCAATGTTGCCTATTTATGGGTAAAGAAATCCCTCTTCCTCTGAGGAGCATTGGAAATCGACAAGAGTGGAAACCAATTAATGGGGCTTACGGTTTAGTTCAAAGTTAGTAAATAATTGTTTCTGGAAGCGGAATAAGACAGACATTAACCAAAAGAGAAGGGGCAAGAGTAAAACTACACAGAGCCAAACTTGTCTCAGGCAGATATAGATTCATTTTTTTGTTTTTGTTTTTTAATTTATTTTTACATTTTTCCACAAACATTTACTTTACATAGCAAAACATTTTAAATCATACTTCATAGTTCTTGAAAGTTAATAGACCACTTTCAAAATTTCAAAATATTTCGTATAATTTTGTTTGTGACTCTATAACAACAGAAACAGTATGGTTTTAAATATTTTTGAGAAAATATTTACATGTTAACTACTCAAATTGTTGAAAAGCAAGTGCCCAGCACACTAGTCACACATAAACCTTCTCAATGCAGCCCTGCCCAAGTGTATTCTGTGATATACCATCTGCTACCTAAGATTAATTCTTTTTCTTCCTTCAAAGTCTTTCTCAAGATAATTCTCTGGTATGGTTGTTCTTATGCAGTCTCTACTGATTCCAATGCTGGGCTGGAAAAGTCCAGGTTATTTTATGTTATAAATTCTTTCAGATATAGATTCTTCAGTATTCCCTGTGAGCTGTCCTCACAAGGCTAGAAGAATAGGTTTCCTATGCATTGAGATCTTTCATTTCCTTACACTTTCTCTCTCTTTTTTAAAGAATTATCCAGAAATGCATATGCTTATTGGAAGGAGACAGAGAGAGAATGGGAAAGCAAAAAATCACCCTCCAAGGAGCATCATCATGCCCCAGTGCCTTCTCTTTCACTTACCTCTGTTTTCAGAATTTTAGGTATAAACATACACAATTGGCATTTTTCCAAGCCACTGGGTCTGGAACTAGGACAAAGTGAGCCATGTGGTATAGATCTGTCTTAACTGCCATGCCACAGATTTGACCAAGACTTCCATTTATCTCGTTTTTGGAGCTTGATAAGATTCCTAGAGAGGTGGTTTAAGACAATTGCATTCCTATTGGAAAGAAATTCTCAATTAGATAAGTAATCTTAAGAGTGGTTCCTATTTGATCTTGTGATAGAGGATAAGAAACAAGGGTACACAGACCCTTATGTTTTTTTCAAGAATCTCAGCATGTCAAAGAAAGAGTCTTTAGGTATTGCTTTTGATCCCCAGCAGTTAGAGAATCAATAACTTAATAAATGAATAAGGTCTATCACACAAATTTTTGTGTAATCCCAAACAGACACTGAATATTCGGTATCAAAAGCTTTTCAAAGTGTTTGATTTTCTGAGTGAACATAGTAATAATTTATTACCTTATAGAAGAGATTCCAATAGCCCAAGGTAAGTGATCTAAGTCATAAATTAATTATAAAATGGAAAAAGAGATAAAGCAAGAAATGGAGAATATAATTACTATTATATATTCCTGTAGTAGCAATTTGCACAAACCCCAAAGTGTCCTTGCTTTACTTTCACAAGTGTCAATGTTGAAACTTTTGCAACATTTAATAAATTCCCAATCCCTTTCTGCCTTTCTTTTCTTACATAGTAACGTCCGTAAACAGTGTACAGCTGGAGTTCAGCCAGATTGTTCATTTATGGTGAGATGGAACATGCTGTAGCAATCAACTCAATAGAAAACCTATTCCCAAAGTGAGGGAGTCTCTGATGGGAAGGTACATATTTCAGTAGCTGCCAGAAGGTGCTGCAAGCAGATAACTGCAAAGTATCCAAGTGGCCCTGCAACTGGTTACCCAGGAAAGCGTTGTAGACATGGTGAGCAGTCTGGGTGTCCCAATCAATGGCAAAAGTGGGAAAGTTTGAAATTTTTAGTACTACAGAATTTTTCACTGAATATCAATGTCTCTGGTACAATTTTGTTGTTTAGATGAAAAGCAATGGGCCGTTGGTGTAGGAAAACAACAAAATGTGCACTTTGCAACGAGTTCCAGAAGAGGAGTTCTGAGCTAGAGACTGTGCTTTCCTGGACTGTGGATAAGAGTCCCCAGCAAGAAAAACAAAGTAAGAAGGAGAGCTGGAGGGAGGGGACAGGAGTTAGGGGAGAGAAACAAAGAAAAGGATAAAAAGAATAAAACAACCCAGAAAAAATGTGGGACCTGGTCAGAATGAAGGCAGTACTTACAGGGAAGCAGGCAAACAGAGGAGAGAGAGTTGTACACTGTTTGTGAATTAAGCGATCCTCTTGGTTCCTAAGAAGGGGAAGCTCCAATCATGAGTCAGATACAAAGAGCAATAACTGGGGAAAAGAGACGAACCACCTGGCATATGGATGAAACCTGTGGGAAGAGAACATCCTTTAAAAGTAAAAGGACTATCTTACTAAAATTCAAGGACAGGCATTTAGTATCTTTTATTTCTCTAAAATTCTGGAAAAATAACAATGTCCTGACTCTGAATGCTAGGAAAATCTAATGCAATATTGTACTACACTCTCGGTATTAAGGAATGATGGGTTGTCTTTCTTTTCTCTTCATCTTCCAGTGGGAAACTGGGTTTTTAAAATACTCTCTTCCCAATAGACTGTTTTATCTATACTTTTTTCTCTTTCAAAATATTCACTGGGGATTCTTGCAGGAAAACAGAATGAAAATGTCTCAGGAGAGAGACGATAATGATGAGTGCACCCTGAAGTTAATTTTCATCATTTCAACTTTGAACCTTTCAAAAATAATGTTTACAAATTTTTGTGACAGAGGTTTATACTGCAAACTAAAGTAAGGAAATAGCAGTCTTTGTATTATTTTTTTGGTTTCATATAGTCTACATTATTTTTACCAGAAATGAATGTCCACTAAGAGAATCTGATCTAATTATGTATAAATATGTGAAGCAGCATAAAATAGTAATATGAAAGAGCCAATGTAAAATGCATCTATTGAGTATTTATTTTGGGCAAAATGTTGTTAGTAAATGGGCCCATAGTTAAAATACAATGAAAATTAAGAAATATAATATAAATACAAAACTGGTGAAGTTCATGATCTAAAGAGCTCATTAAGTACTTCTCTTTTCACGTTAGTGTTACCAGAGTCAGATTGCTTGACCATAGGTAACTAACCAAACTGTGGACCTGAGGTGTGATTTTTCCATTCACAGTACAAAATGAGATTTTTCCATTCACAGTAGACTGTATATTGGCTCAATCAAGCACATCAACAAATGTGTTATTGTCAACACATAATTTTCCATTTCTTGTTTTCTGTATATTTTGCCTTTTTTCCCATCCTTGATTCCCTATCTCACCCTCTGCCATCTCCCACCCTCCTCCCACATTGTGTCTGGTATCTATTGTTGCTTTCTATGCCTCCCCCATTTTATTGTTTCAATAAATTTCTTAATAAATCTAAATATTTTCAATAGCAAGCACAGCTGAAATATACATATCCATGAACACAAGTCTGACTTTAGGCATAAACCTCAGTGAATAGAATGAACATACTATAAAGTAGCACCTACCTAGGGCTATACAGCTTACTGCAGTCATCAGATAGGTATTTTTAATGCCTTTTTTTTTCTTCTGAAAAATTTTTTTTATTAATTTACATTCATTCCCTGAGCATCATCACAACATACAAAATGTGGTTTCCCATCTAGAATAAACTGGATAGTGGCTTAATCATGCATGTTATCATCCATAATATTCCATTTCTACTTTCATGTATATATGTTTTCTACCCCATGTCTGACCCACTGCTCTAGTTCACTCTCTTATTACACTATCTCTGCTGTCTACAGTTATCTTCAATTCCTTTTCCCCCAACATTTCGTTGATCACACAATATCATAAGTAATCTAACTACTTACAATAGCAAGTTCAGCTGATGGTTTCAAGAAAAGCAGTTTTGAACGGGTAAGGATATTTCCTTGAAACTTAAGGCCTAGAAACAGGTTAGTATTCTGTTCAAATAGTAGGTACATGAATCCACTGACAGCTCAAGACAGGACAAAAATCCTTAAAACTGGACAACAAAGCTGAGAAGAAAAGCAGCAATATTTTAGTCAAGTCATAGAATGCTGTTTCATCAGTTCAGTCTCATGTACTTAATTTTCTTCTGTTTCTGTTGAGGTTTGATCTTCCAGATTGAACTCTGGGATATAATACTCAACTCCAGACTTTGTCCCTACAATTAAGTTGCCCATTTTCTTAGTTTCTGAACTCTTATTTCTGTGTGTCTGCATTTAATTTTACTGACATAGCACTCCCTTAAGAACTTCTTGGAGATCTGGTCTGGTGCTGGTAAACTCTTTCAGGTTTTGTTTATCTAGGAATGTTCATGTCTTTTCTCCCCAAATAAACGATAATCTTGCTGGGTACAGAATTCTCAGCTGAAATTGCTTTTCCCTTAATGTTTTGAATATATTCTCCCATTCTTTCCTCGCTCGCATTGTTTCCAATGAGAGATCTGCCGTTAGTCTGATGGGATATCCTTTGTAAATAACTTGCCGTTTTTCTTTTGCCAGTCTTAGTATCTTGTCTTTGTCTGTAGTTTTGGTCAATCTGGCTATAATGTGTCTTGGAGAAGATCTTCTTGGGTTGATTCTATTTGGGGTCCTCTGTACTTCTTGGGAATGGATCTTTGAGTGCCTCTCCAGGTTTGGAAAGTTTTCTTGCAGGATTTCATGGAATGGGTTATCAATGCCTTTATGAGTTTCTTCGCCTTCTGGGATGCCTATTATCCGGATGTTCGGACGTTTAATTGTATCTACTATTTCTCGTATATTATTCTCAAATTTTTGGGCCATTTTCTCAGTCTTCGTGGTGGATTTTTCTAGGCCAACAATTTTCTCTTCTACATCTGAGATTCTATTTTCTGTATGATCTAGTCTGCTTTTAATACTTTCAAGGGAAATTTTGACTTCTTGTATTATAGCCTTCATCTCTAACAGTTCCATCTGATTCTTTTGTAATGTGTGAAATTCCTCTTTTAGATCTTGCATGAATTTCCTCACCTCCTGGAACTCTTCAACTCCTTTCTCCTTCCTCTTCAGTAGTTCCTTGTCTCTCTTCTCTTCCATCTCTGTAAGCTTTGCCATTATGAATGTTCTGAATTCTTTATCAGACATTTCCATGACTTCCATTGAACTGTGTGCGGATGAAGATGAGTTATCCTTTTCCCTTGGAGGAGAGGTATTTTCCTGCTTCCCCATATTTCTTGTGGTCCTGCAGCGATTTCTAGTCATCTCGTTAATGGTCAATTTCATCCCAAACTTGGAAGTTCAATCTGAGGGTTGAGGAGTGTGTAGAAAAGGAAGCAGAGGGAAAAAAAAGTAACAACAGCAAAAAAGAAAAAAAAAATGAAGAAAGAAAAAGAGAAAAAAATGAAGAGAAAAACTTTTAAATAAAACTAAAAAAAATCAAAATTAATATTCAAAAAATTTCAAAACCAAAAATTAGAAAACCGCGGGGTGCGTTTGCGCGCCGTGTGACATGGCTAGATCGCAGGAGCCATGGAGCTGGTTCTTGAAGAAGGGCTGTTCTGTTCCCTTTCGTCTCTCCTGGGTGGGGAGTGGGAGAGGGAATTATTAACAAGATAAAGGGCTAGGCGGGGCCAACAGGCCCAGAAAGATGCCTCACCTTAAACAAAATTCTAAAAAGCAAAAATTTAAAAAAAAGAGAGAGGAGTCAGAGACAGAGACATATGTAGAGAGAGACAAAGACAGATTCAGAGAGAGGAGGCCTGAGGAGTCTTCCTACCACACGAGTTTTCCATACTGGAGGCTGAATTATCAGTGGGACCTCTTCATTCCTCCGTTTCCCCCAAAATGGCTAGATCGCAGGAGCCATGGAGCTGGTTCTTGAAGAAGGGCTGTTCTGTTCCGTTTCGCCTCTCCACGCGAGTTTTCTATACTGGAGGCTGAATTATCAGTGGGACCTCTTCATTCCTCCGTTTCCCCCAAAATGGCTAGATCGCAGGAGCCATGGACCTGGTTCTTGAAGAAGGGCTGTTCTGTCAATACATTTTAAAATTTGACGTAATCGTATCTTTTCCTCCATATGGACATTTTTAAACTCCTATGTGGCCATGACTCACAGCCAATATTTATATTGATTTTTTAACTTTGCCTTAACTCTTCCATAATTTCTACAGTTGAGAAACCAATTTCTGTAACAGAAAGGCAGAGAAGAAAGGAGGATTAAAGACACCTTCACTGGAAAGTCACCATGTTGATTCATTTTAATAATACAGACAAGTTTACAACAGGAGTTTAGGGAGCACTGCAACAGAAAGCGGGTTATGGACCACATTTGTAAACTTACTACCATTTGAAGGTAGTAATAAGGTGAAATATGCCTCAGGCAATTACCTCCTGATATAGACAAGGGGTAACCAAACTCAGGAGTCTCAAACCATAATTAGACTTTTACAATTTAAGTGAACCTTCAATTCCAAGCAGTTCAGAAACATACTTTACTTTTAGCTCAGCTCTTGTTAATTTTCATTTTAGGGAATTTCCACTTTCTCTTTCACAGAAGAGGAGAACTGAGTACCAAGCTCTTTATAGGGTCTTGGTTCAGTATCATTAAAAAAAACACCCATTTTAGCAAAGGGCCTTGCTTTAAGGCGGGACTCCTGTGGCTAGCAGGCTGTATGACTGGTAACAGTGGCTCTTCCTTGCCCCCCTTGTCTTCAGTCTCTCAGGTTTGTTTCTTGAGACTTTGAGATGATCTTGCACCTGTCTCCGCCCCATCTGGATGCCCACTCCAGCAAAGATCCTTGCCTTATAGCATACTGCCTGTGGTGGTAAGACTACAAGGCTTCAAGGCTAGAAGGCTGGGACCTGTGGATCTTCCCCGCCCCCACTCACTTTTGAACTCTGGATTTGGCATTTCTCCAAAGAACTTTAGCAATCCTGGAGATGGACCCTTCCCCATTTGAGGCTCCAGATAAAGACTGTAAGAAAATAACCTGCAGTTCATATTATTTTGTTTTGTTTTCTTGTTTTGTTTTAGAAGTTTTTGCTATAGGGCGTGTGCGCTCCCCAGACAGAGAGTGACAGGGTGACAAAAAGTGAGAAATCACCCCCCAAGGGGGATGGCCACACCACACATCCCTTCTCCATTCTCCTCTCGGGATCTTGGGCACGCACGCACACGCACCCGGCGTGAGTTTAAGCCACTGGGTCCAGTACTCGAACCTAGGTCAACTACATGGGAGTCCAGCGGCATAGCCATTATGCCAATTGCTGGTCCCTGTTTTCAAGAATAACCTAAGAAATGTTGCTTTAAGCAGCTTGCAGATGTAATAACCCCTAAAATTGCACATTCCTGTAAGGTTCCTGAACAAACGAAACCAAAAATAGTACATCACTCTTGAAAAATAATTTATCAAGGTGGTGACTGATGACCAGCCTGTTGTTCCTTTTTATTTCTTGCTCCTTCTCCCTCCTCTGTACATTCGGCTGGACTTTTCTGTGGGCTTGTCCTAAGTCTACACTTCTCCATCAGACGAGAGGGAAGGGAACAATAAACATCTTAGAATAATGAAATTTAGGTAATGTCTAGGAAGATTGTACACTCCATTGTTCTCAGACAATAGAGAACTGGGGAATAAATTGCTTATTGTAACAATTTTGGGCATGCCTGCTCTCAGACAGGATCTTACAAGAGTGCCATTAAAGTTCTCTTCACTGTACCTGGTGTCTTTGTTTCCATTTTTTTGCATTAGTTTCAATATTAATTACTTCTGCACTACATTCTTTTTTTCTTCTGCAGGCTACATATTGAAATGTATATTAGTACTTTTAGTGTGCACCGCATAGACCTCCATATTATTCTTATTTTTTTTTTAATTTGGGACATTTATTATTTACCTGCCTTCCAATTTATACTTCTAGTCTGAAATGGTGATTAAGGCATTTAAGTGTTTATTTATATTTATTTTTATTTTTTATTTTGTCAGAGGGCACATTCATTCACCTGAGAGAGACAGAGAGAGAGGGATAGTGAAAAAACACCACCCATAGATAATGATCATGCCTCAATCCCTCTCCCTCCATTTCTCCCTCCTTTCAGGGTTTGGGGTCAACATGTACAGAAACCAGTGTGTATTCCAAGCTGCTGGATCTGGAATTTGAACCTACAGTCAATCATGTGAGATCCAACCACTTTAACCATCATGCCACCAGCTGACTCTACTGTGTTTTGAAATTTCAATATTATATTGTTTAATTTGATTGAGTAGCTTCCATAAATATTTCAAATCTACTACTATATGAATATTTTCATCATCTTATCAGTTTTCCTACTCCCTTAAATGTATCAGTAATAGTTTATTCATGATGATTCTGGCTTAACTGTCATGTGTGGATCATCTGTGGTTTCATTTCTTTTTTAAAAATAGGTTTCAGGGACCAGCAGTTGGCATAATGGCTATGTCGCTGGACTCCCACATAGTTGACCAAGGTTTGAGTCCTGGACCTGGTGGCTTAAACTAATGCCAAGCACATGTGTGCGTGCCAAAGATCCCGAGAGGAGAATGGAGGGGAAGGGATTGCGGTGTGGCCATCCCTCCTGGGGGGTGATTTCTCGCTTTCTGTCTCTCTGTCTCTGGTGAGCGCACACAATCTATAGCAAAAACCTCTTAAAAAATAGGTTCTATAGCCTTTATATTTGCATATCTGTATATTTGTCTTTGAATACTAAATTTTTTAAAAAACTCTTTTTATGCTTCTAGTAAGTTACTGTTATCAATTATACAAGGAAAATGAAGCTGATAACTCATATTACAATTATGTTTAATGGAAGCTGTACATTTTTCAATAAACCCAACCTGTAATATTCCCAACCTGTAATATTTTACAGCAAGAGGTGACAAATATAAATATAAATATTATATATATATATATATATATATATATATATATATATAGTGTTTTTGCCATAGGCATATGTGCTGGCTGAAGAGAGGAAGACAGAGAGAGGGAAAGTGGAAAATCATCCTCCAGGGGGATAGCTACCTGCAATTCTTTCTCCATTCTCCTCGTGGGATTTTGGGCACAAATGTACATGCGCCGGGTATGTTTTTCAGCTGCCAGTCTGGGACTTTAACTACAGAGCCAGCCATATAAGTGTAGTAACCACCACACCACTTGTTGACCCATATATTATTGATTTTTAAAAACAACTGCTCACCAAGATTCCAAAAACAAGAATGTATCCCCATGCTATGCATCAAATTTCAGAGCAAATAGTGTATTAGACTGTTGACAAAAATTGTATTCACCCTAACTTCAATGTATTTCTTCTTCAGTATGCACACACACTGGCATGATTTTCCAGCTGCTGTGCCCAGGACTCAAACCATTGACAGCCATGTGAGATTCCAACACCTTAACCACCAAGCCACATGCTGGCCCTGAGATATATATTCTTAACACTGACAGTTGTGTCATTTCTGTAGGCATTTCAGAAATGCAGTTTATCTCTTCAAATTCTTGTTCTCTTCATCTTCAAAATTTGACAAACATCTTCAGGAGACCAGGATCTGCTCAACTCTTTGGCCTCCAATTTCACACACTTAAAAATTGGGCCTTGAACAGTGAAACTGTTCATTCATTGAAGTCCATCCATTTTCCAATAATTTATTCCAATTCTGCCAGGCATTTTTTTTTTTCACTTCTTTTGCCTACAGAAGTAGTTTTCTACCAGAGCCACACACATGTTCTCACGTCTGCCCAAAGATCAGATGTAGCAATATGTTATAGTGGAAAACACCTGTAGATATTGGTGTCATTTCTAAAAATTTCTCTTCTTTATAGAATATTAATCTCTCTGGTTTCATTGCTTTTGCAGGAATCTGTAATCTTTAAAAGTAAGGTGTCCTCCTGTTCAGATATGTCTTTCTTCTGAATTGTCTGCTTTGTTTTCTGTCAAAAATATCAAGGGTTTCACTTGAAATAGAGGGGACAATATTCTATTTGTTTCTTCATGACTTATACGATATCACATATTGATTAAACTATTTTCAAAGTTCTTTTATTTCATATCACTGATAATAATTTCCCTTATAAAATCCTAAAAAGTATATCATCCTTCTTCTATTTTAAATGTCATGGAAAGAGGCTGTATTAATACATCAAAGGTGAAACATTGATCTTATTAATGTTTAAATTTTAGTCATTTTACTAAATATAATTAACCCTCCAAGAAAAAATGTCTTGTTATACATATGAATCAATTATCAGAAATTGTAGAAAATCTTTGTATTTTCTATGATAGGAATTCAAAATGATTTTTCATCATTACACATTTAGTTATCTCAATAAAGAGTAGAGAGAGATAATTTAGTTTACTTATTTTCATATAATTTTGCATTATAATTAATGTAAGAATAAATAATCCCTATGGTTAGAGGACATCTTGGGAAAAAATCAAGATATGTTTTTTTCTAAAGGGGTTTTTATTCAAATGTTTTATATTATTTGTTACTTTCTAAAATATCAGTTATGCCATTCTTTTCCTACTACTAAATTAGTATAAAATACTGTCACATACTACTAGATTGTGGGGGGAAGACAAGAAATAAATATTTTATTTTAAAAAATATACATTATGTGTCAATTTTTAAATTATCAGTGATTAAGGGGTTACAGACAATATTGTCATAAGATAAATGTCAATGATCCCATATATTAGATAATAAATTCTTCTTTTGTATTAGAGAATGAAAGAGCTCCATTTTTCTTCTGTCTTTTGGCCAATCCTTTAGACACTTTGAAAAATCTAAAGTTTTTAATACATCCTTTGAATCCCAATGTAGAAAGTAGACTTCATTTTTAGGCTTTCCTATAGAGACCATAATTAGATTCTTAATTAACTTTATTATTTTGTTTTGGTGTTAAAGTTAATAATGATGATATCAATTATGTTTTCTCTACCAAAATCCCCAGGGCCTTATGCAGTCCTAAAAATGTACCTTCTTTATTATTAAAGAAGAAAGATCTGCAGTGATGTGGAAACGAACCTCATTTATTCAACAGAGAATGAAAAACTCTAGGTAGTGACCAGAATTCTTAAAAGAAATGAGCAAACAAATAAAAAACAATACTATTGTTTACTCTAATAAATAGCTTATCTTTCCAGATTTATGTCAAATTTAGCCCAGACATTGTTCATCTTATGTGTAGGGAAATCAGAGAAAGATTCTTGAAAATGCCTCATATATGTTGATTGGAGAGAAAGGGAGAGAGAAAGAGAGATCTAGAAATGTTTATGTTTGTTATTAAATGTCTATGGGTGTAAATGGGAGTAGAATGTTTGCTGAGGAGTGAAGGATCAGAGATAAATATGGGTTAGAAAGAAATACACATTTCTGGAAAAATAATTTATATTACACTTTTAGATAATGATGCACAAGAAAAATTTCACAATGCATCATCAGATAAAACCCTGGTGGAATGCATAAAAAGTAAGTGTTTTCAATATTTCATTGTTTTGTATACATAGGAAATGCTATATAATAAATTTTATTATGAATGTGTTACCAAAAGTTTAAACTTGTTAAATTTAGAAATAGAGGAAAAATAAAATATTTATATTACTCATGATTAAAGTTGAAATGTATATATCTTAAAGAGTGTCTAAATTCATCTAGTAGATAAGTACTATAAGCTATACTTTTATTAGTCTACATTTTTATTAGAAATTTGACTAGTATAAATTTCTTAATATTTAGTAAAGAATTTGTTGTGGTTATTTATCGAATTTAAAATATTTTGCTCTTATGAAGGATTCCTAAGGTTGAAATGAATGGAGCAATTCAGCAAATGAACTATGAATCACATATAAATTTTTATCTTGCTATTTATGAACTACTTGTGAAATTCACATAAAACTTAAATTCATAAATGTTTTTGTCATTGAAAAAGTTTTTATCACTAGTTACAAAGAATGACAAGAAATGAGAAAACAATCATTAAATATGTTTAATTATAGTAATCAATCCAATTTGAACCTATATATATATATATATATATATATATATATATACAGAGAAAAATATTTTGCTAAAAGAAACTTAACAGAAGATTCTGCTAAGAATAAAGAGATCAATCTAGGTAATCTAAAAAAAATTCTCTTGTGTTCATGTCTCCACTATATTGGTCAAAAGTTTAAACTATATAAACATACAGATACCTTTAATATGATATGATAATGTCATTCTTACCCAGAGTAAAAATTATCTGAAAAGAGAATGAGGAAAATAGCTATCCAGAGAAGGATACAGGATACAAACAAGATTAAGTCTTGGATCTTACTGCTAGGTAAAATAGTTAAAATAGTAAAATAGTTAAAATAGAAGAGAAAAAAATATGTGGTTTGATTGAGTTATTCTGTTATTCATAACACTTTTTAAGACCCATACTCAGTGAAGCCTTTGCAAACACTCATTAATCATTTATTTTTTTTCCCAGATCTAATTGAATTCAGAAGGAATTTAACCATGAATAACCGTACCATGGTGACAACATTCATTCTTCTAGGACTGACGGATGATGCAAACTGGGAAATTGTGATTTTTCTTTTTCTGTTTGTCACGTACTTATTGAGTGTCACCGCAAATCTCAGCATTATTCTGCTTACCCTGCTGGATTCCCACCTCAAAACACCCATGTATTTCTTCCTTAGGAACTTTTCCTTGTTAGAAGTCTCATTGACTTCTGTCTGCATCCCTAGATACCTGGTCAGCATAGCGACTATGGATAAAACCATCTCCTATGATGCTTGTGCTGCACAATTATTTTTTGTTATTTTCTTGGGTGTAGCTGAGTTTTTCCTGTTGGCTGCCATGTCTTATGACCGCTATGTGGCCATCTGCAAGCCCCTTCATTATGCAACCATTATGAGCAACAGAGTTTGCAACCAGCTGGTTGTCGCCTCTTGGTCAGCTGGTTTGTTAACCATCTCTCCTGGACTTATTATGGGCCTGGGGTTGGAATTCTGTGATGCCAATGTTATTGACCATTTTGGCTGTGACTATTCTCCTGTCCTGAAACTCTCCTGTACAGACACAACAGTCATAGAATTGTTTAGTTTTATTTTGGCCATCATCACACTTCTGGTTACATTGGCACTGGTAATAGTCTCTTATGCACATATCATCAGAACAATTCTGAAGATCCCTTCTGCCCAGCAGAGGAAGAAGGCTTTTTCTGCCTGTTCCTCACACATGATTGTTGTCTCCATCTCTTATGGCAGCTGTATTTTTATGTATATTAAACCTTCTGCAGAGGAGAGGGTAGCTTTAAACAAGGGGGTAGCAGTACTCACCACTTCAGTTGCTCCTGTATTAAATCCTTTTATTTATACCCTGAGAAATAAGCAAGTGAAACAAGCTCTGAAGGATACAGTAAAAAGATGTATCTCCACTACTTTGAGATAATAACTTAATCTTTTATAAAAGAATATCACTAATATTTTTTGAAAATTATAACTTCTATCATGTACACTTTTGATATCCTTTATTTTCTATTGGGATAATAACTTAAGTAATCCATAAATAGCCATTCAGTCTACCACTGAATTTTTATACTTTTAATATTATTGTTTTTGTTAATGATATTTTCTTAAACATTGCAGATATCACTTTATTCTTTCAACTTAATTCTTCAATATTGTTTATCCTGAAAATATTGCACCTGAATACTTTTTTAAAAATGTAATATTTCTATGCCACGTGATTTTATTTTAAAATCCAATACTTCTTTTGGAACCATTGATGTGCCAGTACAGATCACTTGTAAGCTTGCAAAATGTTAATTTATTCACTATTGTAAGTGTCTAGGAAACATTTCTTTTTTTTTAACTACATGATGTTACCATAATTTTTCAAATATCTGATGTTTATAGAAACCTAATAGTAATTCTGAATAGTGAGCCTGTTACATTGCAGCTAATTGATTGGACCTAAAAAATGTCTTTGGGAACCAGCAGTTAGCATAATGGCTATGTCGCTGGACTCCCACGTAGTCGACCACGGTTCACATACCGGACCTGGTGGCTTAAAACTCACGCCGGGCGCATGTGCGTGCGTGCCCAAGATCCCGAGAGGAGAATGGAGGAGAAGGGATTGCGGCATGACCATCCACCCTGGGGGGTAATTTCTGGCTTTCTGTCTCTCTGTCTCTCTCTGTCTGTCTGGCGAGTGCACCCGCCCTATAGCAAAAGCCTCTCAAAAAAAAAGAAAAAAAATCTAAAAAAACAAAAAAAAAATATCTTCAAGTCTCTGTGCTAATCAAGGATGTCTTTTTTTTTTCCAATTTTTGAAAGTATTTATTTCTGAATCACTCTACATGCGTCTTTATCATATTGTGCAATAACATTACTTTTTGCATTTATCAGAAGTTACAGAAAAAGAAAGATCAATGATTACCATTTTTAACCATAAAATGGCTCATATTGTTCAGTCTTTAGCATTTGGAGGAAAAGTAGATGCCTCGTGGAATCCTAATTCACCATTCAAGCAAACCTCTGTCCAGAGAGTACCTTCAGGTATTTTTTTTTAATTTATTTATTTTTATTTATTTCTTTTTGTATATACATTCAATCGCATTGTTTAGCTTACAATGTGAGCATTTCAATATGTGAACATGTCTCCTCAGTCCCGTTGATCAAAATATCTTCAACCGATAGCACCACACTTCCCCATCCCGTCAGGAAGGTCTTTAAATATAGTAGTTTTAAGATTTTAAAACCTATGCAACTGGGGCCAGCAGAGGGCATACGGTTAGGTTCCTAGACTTCCATGTGGCTGACTGCAGTTGGGTCCTGGACCCAGTGGATTGAAACTCATGCCAGGCACGAGCATATGCGCCCAAGATCCCAAGAGGAGAATGAAGGAGAAGGTATTGCAGAATGGCCATTTCTCCTGGGGATGATCTCTCACTTTCTCTCTCACTATTTCTGACTCTTTCCCTCTCTGTTTAGTGTACTAACCCTAAAGCAATACATTTTTTTCCTTAAACAAACAAACATAAAACCTATGCAAGTAACTACTAGGTAATATTATCTTATGAGTATGAATTTTTTTGGTATTTATGTGGATTAAAACAGTAATAAATGAGAGCTATCTTAAATTTAAACATTTATCATGGGACTGTAATGGTGTTGTGGTTAACATGGCTAGATCCCACATGGACAACTGTGCAGTTTGAGTCTTGGACTTGGTGACTGATTATGTATGCCCCAAATCCTGAGAAGAGCATGGAAGAGAAAGGGTTCCAGTGTGACCTTCCCCTCCGTCCCTGCTGCCCTAGGTGGTACTTTCTCATTTTCCTCTCTTTCTCTCTCTCTGTGTCTCGTATATCACCTTGCAATGTGCCATATTTTTTTCTCAGTAACATATGTTTGTACAAATATAGTCTCATCATGCAAATCTTTCCTTTATATTATAAATGTTGCACTCTATAAAAATTACTAAAGTTCTAGGCTTTGAAAGTGCACTCCTCAAGAGACTTTTATTCAGTGTGTTCCGGGCGCGTGTGCGTGCGTGCCCAAGATCCCGAGAGGAGAATGGAGGAGAAGGGATTGCGGTGTTACCATCCCCCCTGGGGGGTGATTTCTTGCTTTCTGTCTCTCTGTCTCCTCTGTCTGTCTGGCGAGCACACGTGCCCTATAGCGAAAACCTCTCAAAAAAAAAAAAAAAAAGAGACTTTTATTCAGTGTGTTGAGATGTCTCTATATGATTGCCAAAATGTCTTATTATATATACGCATACATACATATTTTAATTAGACAATCTGGTGAATAAACCTTTGTATTTTAACATTTTATATTTAATTTTGTACCACTCTATCATCTCCATTTATCTTAATTTTTCTTTATAACATTCATTAGTAACAATTACTAAATTGTTTATCATTTGTTTCACAGCTAGGATAAAAGCTTAGTGAAAGTTGGAGCTATAGTTTGTTCAACACATGATTCCTAAAATGTAGCACATTATCTCGTACAGAGTAGTGCTCAGTTATATTTGTTAAATAATAATAGCCAACTCTAAAGTTATTGCATGTTTAATTTTTTTAAAAAACATTGTTTTGATATTTTACTGTAATATTCTTTGATTTCCTTAGAAACTTTTGTTTTTTGATGATGCAAACTGTAAAGGAGGCCAGATGGTGAAGCCGTAATGCAGTGCCCTATGAAGCTTCCCCTTTTGGAAGAGTCTGCTGTCACATGGGTGCACACCTCAGGCTAGCTGAGCCCAGGGAGGATCATGGCATGAAGAGACTTCTAGGGGTTGAGGAAGCATGTCTTTCTGTCTCTTTTGTTCTCCCTCATGGAGGAAAGAAATGAGCATTTAAAAAAAGAATACATGAGGCATGATTTTTGTTTGCAAAAATCACTGTATTTTAAACAAGATTACAAGTGATTCTTTTTAATAACCTTTCTCAATGCAGTCTAATCATTTTAAATATAATTGTGTCTAACTATAACATATTGTTTATCATAATTGAGCATAAAACATTTCTAAGTGTATTTATTTCTAATATCTATCTCATGTGTGTGTGTGTGTGTGTGTATAAAACAGTACTATATCAAATTTGCCAAACCATCACTGAAATTTTCTTCTGGATTAGGTATTTTTCAGTAATAGTTTTTTCTAACTTATTTCTCTTTCCTCCTTTTCTCTTTATTTCTTTCCTTTTAAATGTCTATTCTCTTATTTTCCTTTTCTCTTTCTTCCATTTTCTGACATTTTCAGTATGTGGGATGACTCTTTTTTTTTTTAACTATAATATCTTCCTTCTCATTTTCTCATAGGCATTCTGTTAGATATTTTTCTTTATGTTTCTTCTTTCTTGCCTTTTTTGTCACACCTGTATCTCTCAATGTATATACTTGTAAGGGACACTAATGCTCATACCTCCTATCACTACCATTCTGTCGAACATATTCCACGATCTCCTTGCCTGCTTAGTTGATCTTTTTAATAAAAGGAATCAGTTTTAAAAATAGAATCATCAGCATTGTGTAAGCTTAGTATTTTCTGTCAAAGTCTTGTATGTGTGTTGTATTTCCATCAAAATCCAATGAATCACCACTACTGCTCACCACACACCAGGCACTTCTTTCCCATCATCTCAGCAGACTGTAGCTGTCTGTATTGAAGAGAAATGATGAGTACCAAAACATCACCGTGTTTCACATGTCAGAAAATGTCTGTTAACATTCTTATTCTAAACAAAGCAAATAATCTACCCCCAGAATCTAGAGACAACCGATGGGGTCATTCTGATGTATTTTTCTACTACATTCAGGTGAATTCAATTTCTTAACCCAAGTCCTTCAAAGTTTCCAGACTGAAGATTATTTCTGTTTTCTTTCTTTTTGATATTTCACTATTTTCTAATGACAAAACTAACCCACTTTTAGTTTGTTTTTTTTTTTTTTAATTCTTGTTAGATCTTCTGTCTTGTGTGTGTGTATGTGTTTGCGTGCATGTGTTTTTTTGTTTTTTCTTTTTTTTTTTTTTTTTGAGAAGTTTTTGCTATAGGGCGCATGTGCTTGCCAGAAAGACAGAGAGAGACAGAGAGACAGAAGGCGAGAAATCACCCCCACGGGGGATGGCTGTGCCGCAATCCCTTCTCCTCCATTCTCCTCCATTTATCTTGATCATGCACGCACATGCGCCCAGCGTGAGTTTAAGCCACCAGGTCCAGAACTCGAACCACAGTCGACTACATGGGAGTCCAGCGACATAGCCATTACACTAACTACTGATCTCTGCATGTGTGTTTCATGGTTGTGAGAGTTTAGTCATATATTACCTATCCACAAGTTGTCTGTCCTTATGGTCATAGAGATTTCAGAAGACAATTTTTACCAGGTTCTTTTAAAAATCTAAACCCTATCAGCTTTTTTTTTTTTTTTTTTTTTTTTTTTTTTTGAGAGGTTTGTGCTAGATGGCGCTTGTGCTTGCCAGAAAGGCAGAGAGAGAGACAGAAAGCAAGAAATCACCCCCCAGGGGGATGGCCACATCACAATCCCTTCTCCTCCATTCTCCTCTCGGGATCTTGGGCACACATGCACATGCGCCAGGCATGAGTTTAAGCCGCCAGGTTTGGAACTTTTTAATATAATATATAATATAATTTATAATTTAAGAACTTTTTAAAAGTTCTAAATATAGAACTAAACAGGGCTCCTTCTTTCTATCTTTCAAAATTACAGAAGTACTTCATCTTAAATTAGTCCCATTAATGTCTTTTCTTCTTCTACTTTTGTACCCTTTTCTTCCTGTATAACACTTTTCTATGGTTATTTAAAAAAAGAAAATAATATTCAATGTACACTGTGTGCTATTCAACAAAAATACCCTGAGTTATTATTTCTGAAGACAAATCCCTTTCTATTAAAACTGGGAATCTTATAAAACAAGATGTTTATTGAAAGGCAGGAAAGGTAATTTCTGAACATCTTTCTCATTAACAAGGCCACTCTAAATGCCCACATCTACATTAGTCCTGCATGAGTTAGATTGCAGAGGACCTATTTAAGTAGGAGATCACACATGTGGAAATGATGCATCTCATTAGCAATAAGGTTTCAAAGATATTAGCTATTATTCATTGGACATAAGTTTAAAGAGCATTGAAACAATATTGGAGGAAATATTCCTGTTTTAATGGTTAAGCCAATATTGTTTAGATATGCATGCACTATCACTGAAAATTATGGGTCAAAATAATATTATTAGCTCCAAAGTCCTGAGAGATAATTTTCCTATTTTCTTTGTATTTTGTCACACTGAAGTTATTTTAACAAAATCAAATTACAAAATCCTTTGCTTTTCAGTTTCTTGCTACCTTTAAAACAACTAAATTTTTATTGGCACTCAATGAAAACACAAATCCTTGACACTTGATTAGATGTAAATAAACATAAAGTAAAAAATGAGACAATAATTTGGTAGGCAGAATATTAAGGAATGTTGTGTAAAATTATCAGTCCTACTTTAATGTTAATGAAAACAAAACAAATCAGTCCTGATTCTAAATTCATTCTAAGTACTCTCCATTTACATGGCATTTATCTAGAGCAAATTATTGAACTTGCATTACCAGAAAATTGAATGATTTACATATTCATTTATTTAAAAATGGAATGATTTATTAATTCCTTAAATAGATATTTAGAGTCTAAAAACATATTGTAAGTACACATAAAAAATACAAGCAGGAAGTGGTCTGATAATTAATACTTGAATGGTGATAGAAAATGATAACATCTTAAAAAATTATGGAATCAGATATATTGTGTATTTTAATAAGTTAGCTCTAATTTTATTTTTCCAAAATTATGATTATAAAGCATTATCTGCAGACTATTATTGCTCATTAATTTTGTTATTTTTCTGCAAAGAAACTTGTTTCAATGGTAAGTCACATGTATTTCAATTAAATAAATTAAATTTGAGTATTTTTCCTCAAGAGAAAAAAAAAATCCCCAGAGAGAGATAATTCTAAAGCATTCACATAATAATTAAATGGAAATTTTTTTTAATTATATGAAAGAGGAGGTCTAAGGAAGCACATTTAGAAGAAAAATAGGGAGGCAAAGCATTAATGGGACAAAGAAATGTGATATTATCTGTTGAAGATATTTTATAGTTTTATCAACTGTACTAGGGAGAAATGTTCACCTGTTGAAATATCCATTTTGTAAGCCAAATAATAATGTGATTGCATAAAAGAAAATGAAATTAAAAAAAATAAATAAATAAAATTATATAGCTTTGAGAGATACTACTTGAGATGACAAAGAAGGTGATGGGGCCATGCACACAACACAAGTTGGTAAAGAGGCTGTCTCCCATGGCCTGGGTTGGGAAGAAACGGCAAGATAAAGCCAGCAGTTTACTAACTCTCCTTGTGTCATTTTTCTGGCCTGTAGTTAATTTCTCTGCCGTGAGTTTTACTGTTATTACGGTACCCTGTAAGGGTAAAACGTCACCCCCAACCATTACAATAAAGCCAATTAGTGACCTTGTAAGAATGTGGTTCCCTAAGATTGACAGGAGGACCAGGAAGTTTAAGACTCCCCCACCTGTCTGTTTTTAAGCCAAAATTAACATATAGATTAAGTTAGTATAAACCAAATTAACATTAGAAGTATATGTAGACTAAGTTAGTTTAAGGCTAGTATATACCCCTTGCTAAAGCTACAGGCCAAAGTTAACTCATGCTAGGCAAAGTCAGCACATTCACCACATAACAGAGACTCAGAGATAAAACAAAAGAGCTCACTAATTGACAGACTCAGCAAATAAAATGCAAAAACCTGCAGGTTTATTAAAGGAAAAGGCCTGGCTGGGACAACAGGATAAACAAACCTGAGGGCTCCAGAGAAAGATTACCTTAGCTGGGAGCTCTTATCTAAAGCGACAGGTAGTTTTCAACTACAAAGAGTTTCTCATCTATGTGCTGTTGACTATGAAAAACTACTAATGAAACATCCTGTGTTGTCTCCTGAGCTACAAGATCATCTTCCTTTCCCATATAAGATCATAAACTCACTCTTTATTGTTGTAATGTATGAATAGTCCATATATTAACTGTGTCTTTACTTAGCAAGACAAGATTTCTATCTAGGTCTTTGCAACCAGCAATGTTATCGCCCTGGCCCAGGACTGAAGTGATCAAACATCCTGCAAGCCCCCTCTTCAAAAGACCCTTCTCAGTAATCAAGATCCAAGAAGAAGATACAACAGACAAATGGACTTCCTCATCCTAAAAACTGTGATTGAGTTTTAACTAATCTGACAAGACAAACAGCATGTTTTATAATTATTGCTTCCATGCTTTGTATACCCTGTTCCTTAGAGTAAATTTTTTACTGCCCCTCACCCATTTACTTGCATGTATCACATTTTCAATAAAAAGGCACGATGATTCCTAGCAGTTGTCACTCCTCAAAGACCGATCTCTGAGGGGTGTCCGGCATAGGACGTGCATAGAAAGGCACCGAGGCCTTTGTCTTCTGTTCACCTGCGCCGCTTCCCACGAGTCTACCCACCCCCGCCGAGGCTAGACCCCAGGTTGGACCCCGGCAAGAAGGATTTAAAAATATTGGCCAGCAGGTGTGGATGTTCAGGTGCCAAGTCTTATATGGTTTACAGCACAGTTCAAGTCCCAGACCAGGTGGCTTGAAAATCAAGTGGGTGCATGTGTGCCCAAAATCTTGAGAGAAGAAGGGACTAAGGCATGGCCATCCCTGCTGTAGTGTGATTTCTCATTTTCTTTCTCTGTCTCTGTCTGTCACTCTCTAACGAGCACACATAGCTTATGGAAAAACAAAGAAACAATAATACTCGAGGATTCTCTTTTAGCTAAGAATTTTAGAAAGATGGAAAGAACCTTATTCCCAATCTTATAACAAGACAAAAACCTGATAAATATACACATAAATGACTTCTAAACCCATGAAAGGACTGAGATTTCAGTGCAAACAACTAAGCCTAATTCTAGCTAAAGGCAGGTACTAGAAGTGAGAATCACAGACAAAATATTTGTTTATTAGCTGCAATCACTAACACCACAGAAACCTATGAAAAGTTTAAGTTTTCAGCTAGAAGATTATTCTCAAATTTCTAAATGATAACTAATGAATGTGGACCCATTCAGAGTGGCTAACAGAGAAGAATTGTGTTCACGTTACTGAGTATTTTATGAATATTCCTAATGGTCATCAATGGGAATAGCATCATATTCAAGATTCGTTCTGGGTGAGCAAAATATATTTCTCTTTGTTTTCTGCTTCAGATAGCACCCTTATGTTATATCAGATTGGTTGACTTGTTTGTCCAAGTTTACTTATTTTTCCATAATAGCCTAGATATGCTGTCATCTAACAACATTCTTTAAAGTACTTAAATGTCCAGGAGGCTATTCTGAGTTTGGAAAATCTCACTTGGTTTCTATCATCTTCAGAGGTTTCAGAGCTTTTAAACATTTTCTCAGGATTAGCTAATATATCATGTGAATGTATTTGTCCAAATTTTTTAACCTACAAGATTCCTAGGAGGCAGTATTTTCACTTTTCATGACCTGTTCTCTTTTAGGACATAGCTCTTCAGCTTCTTGACCTCTGCCTTTCTCTGTGATTAGTACTGACCTTCACCGTGTATAAAGTTCACATCGTCTGAAACTAGGTACAAAAAGGATATCTGTTTAGAATTAAAATACATCACTATGTTTTAAGTGTTATACAAATCATATGACATGTTTTTTCCTGATATTTAACAATTATAGATTATTATGTGAGATATCCAGACAAATACACAAAATGCCATGTAGTTTTATCAATCTCAAAATATGTATGTTCTAAAAAAGAAATTGTTTCTTGACACTATAGGAAGTTATAATTTTAATGTTTCCTCTAGTCACAATAATTGGGGTTTAAATTGTTTAACACTTCAAGTAGTACATAATTAAGAATACTTGTAAAGGACCAGCAGTTAGCATAATGGCTATGTCGCTGGACTCCCACGTAGTCACCACGGTTCACGTCCTGGACCCGGTGGCTTAAACTCACGCCGGGCGCATCTGCGTGTGTGCCCAAGATCCCGAGAGGAGAATGGAGGAGAAGGGATTGCGGCGTGGTCATCCCCCCTGGGGGGTGATTTCCTGCTTTCTGTCTCTCTGTCTCTGTCTGGCCAGTGCACACGCCTTATAGTAAAATCCTCTCCAAAAAAAAAAAAAAAAGAAAAAAAAAGAATACTTGTAAAAAACATAAAAACATACTACAAACAGAAAAATTACATTCCTGGAAAAAAAACAATAAAAGGCATATGTACTTTTAAAGTAAATATGACTTAATTAATCAATGTGTCATTTCTACTGGCTCTTTATACTTTTTTCAATTAAAAGTCAGGGGTGGGCTAGCTGATGGTATAGTGATTAAAGTAGTCAGATGTCCCAGGGCGAACTACATAGTTCAAGTCACAAAACCACCGAGCATGTGTGTAAGCCTAAAATCTCGAAAGGAGGGAGAGCTGGAGGAGAAGGAATTGTGGCATGACTATTTTCCATGAGTCTCTCTGTCAAGCACATGTGCCCTCTAGAATAGGAAAGAAAGAAAAACGAAGTCTACAATATTTTAAAATTCTCAGAATTCTTTCCCATGTCCAATGCAAACAATTTTCCTATACACATGTCAATTTATTTTCTTCTTAGATATCTTTTTTATGGTAGCTATTTTAAGAAATATCTAATAGTTATTTAATCCAAGCACTCCATTAAGTATATAAATAGTTAAGATTAAGTGAACATTGCGATTATTTAATGGTCACAAGATTCTAGACGCTTCCTGGGAACCAACAGTTAGTGTAATAGCTATGTCGCTGGACTCCCACCTAATAGCTATGTCGCTGGACTACCACAGTTCGCGTCCCGGACCCGGTGGCTTAAAACTCACGCTGGGTGCGTGTGCGTGCATGCCCAAGATCCTGAGAGGAGAATGGAGGAGAAGGGATTGCAGCATGACCATCCCCTCGTGGGGTTATTTATCGCTTTCTGTCTCTATGTCTCTCTCTGTCTGTCTGGCGAGCACACACGCCCTATAGCGAAAAACCTCTCCAAAAAATAAATAAATAAATAAAAATAAAAAAAGATACTAGACACTTCCTAAACTAACATTTTGAGATTATGTATAATGTTTCATTGGAAGCCATCATAATATGTAAAATAAAGTTATTACCAAATTGTTAAAGATAAACAAATAAGCAATACAGAATGCATAGAAAGAAAAGCTTTTACAGTATGACAGGTATTTTAAGATCAAAGTAGATCAAATTAAATTATCAATGATCAAAACCAAGAACCTGAGTAGCTATCATATGCTCATGTTTTAATTAAAATTTCATTATAATATTACTGTGTGATAGTTATCTACAGGGCAAAAGACAATCTAAAGCTGCACATTTAGGAGAATATATTATGAAAGAAATATGAAAAAATGGTTTACTGAAGAAACAGTAAATTGAGGTGTAGAGTGAATACAATTTTAGTCAACAGTCTAGTACTACACTTATAGTTTTTAATTTTGTTATTATATGTGGGTGATACATTGTTGTTTTTGGAAACCTTGACAGGCAGATGTTTTTAAAAATCAGTAATATAGGGGCCAGCAGGTGGTGTGGTGGTTAAGGTGCTAGATCCCACATGGCTAGCTCTGCAGGTAGCATCCTGGATACAAAGGCTTGATAAACACGCTGGGTGCACATGTGTGCATGCACAAAATCCGGAGAGGAGAATAGAAAAGAAAGTATTGAAGTATGACCACCTCCCAGGTGGGGGAAAGATGATTCTTATAATTATCTCTGTCTCTGTCTGTCTCTCTCTCTAGTAAGTGCACATGCCCTTTGGCAAAAATTGAAAAAATAATAATATAAATATGAGTTATACAAATATAATGAAATAATTTTAAATATTAATATGTATGTATTTTAAACTAATATCGGAATTAAGGAAAAAGAGTGAGCAGATTGAAATTTAACTCCATTTGGGATCAGAAGATGGTCTAATGGTTACGTCACTCGAATCCCATGTAGTTGACCGCAGTTTGAGTCCTGGACCTGGTGGCTTAAACTCATGTCAGGCACATGTGTGTGCATTCCCAAAAATCACGAGAGGATAGTGGAGGAGAAGGGATTGTGGCACGGCCATCCCCACTGGAAGATGATTTCTTGCTTTCTGTCTCTCTATTTCTCTCTTGCCAGTGAGTGCACAAGCCCTATAGCAAAAACTTCTCTTTAAAAATATAACCAACCAAACAAACAAAAAACTTCACTCCATTTGTCAGAGTGTGATTGAATTGAATTGCAAATATAGGTAACTTATAAATATGTTTAATATGGCTCTTTTATTATTTTTGAGACCCTGTTAAACATTTATCAGAATATTATTTCCTTCTGCCTATGCCCATTAAGGAATTTGGACTTGATGATCACCATGTTGCTTGAATCACAGCCACATCAATAGATGCAAGGCAAAGTCAAGTTTACATAGATCTCCAAAGTACCTACAAAAAAAATAAATTAAAAAAAAAGAAAAGCTTATAATGCAAAGAGATAAAGACAAACATAATTCTTGAATAGCTAGAACATTTAGCTCTCTGATGCCTAAAAGAGTCCAGTATAAATTCCAATTCTAATGATCAATTTAGTAAAGCACTATTGACCAGAAGATTTAATTAATCTTATAACTGAGCTGTACACACACAAGTATCAACAAGCTATTTTAGACATCAAACATTAATTTGATTAAATTGAAAGTTTTAATTTTCATCTGTTTTTGTGCCTGTGTAACCTTGCTTATATAAATTGCTTGTTATAAGACCTTGTGTTTTAGATGAAGACAAAAGAGAACCTAAGAACTGAAAACTCAAATCACTATTACAGAAACTATTCTCCTAGTAAATTAAATGATGCATATGTTATACATTGCTTTGAGAGAAAAATGGATGAGTACTAAGTTTTATTCCTTTAAGTGTAAAGTTATATTAAAAATCCTATGTAGGATAGATATATGTCAAGGTGCAGACTGTGTAAACATGCCTAGTCTCAAACTCTTCAATGCATAAAACTAATTTTTTGTTGTTGTTGAAACAGTTAAACCATATAAAAACATCATTAGGATGCTTCAGAGTAAAGGTATTGGGGACTCACAGAGATCACGAGCACACTTGTAGTCATTTTGGTATATGGGTCAAAAAGGCATTCAGGGGGCCAGTAGTGGTGTGGTAGATAAAGGCACTGGATTCCCACATGGTGGACTATGGTTCAAGTCCTGAATCTGCTGGCTTGCTTTCTCGCTTTCCCTCTCTCTCTCTCTCTCTCTCTCTGTCACTGCCTGGTCAAATTAAAAAACAATAATAGCAACTGGAATTATAAATAATTCTTTAAGAGAGCAATTTACACTGCCCTGCAGTGTAACAGTAGATTAAAAAAAATATATCATTGAGCAAGATTTTTTTCAATGTTAAAGGATGAGGTTCACAAAGAAGCTATAATACTTGTGACCCAACAGGCATAATGTAATAATGAAAAGTTATAAGGTAAAATAGAGAAAATAGAATTTGCCTCACAGAAGAGCTTATTCTAGTATTCTCTATTCTTATATACTAGGATAGATCATGTTTCAATGTCTTTCGCTTAATTTTGCTTGGTGCTCAAATACAAGATTTTTCAATAGTTAAATTAAATTCTGACATCCTGGTAAATGTTACTTTCAGTTTTGAGACATCAAATCATTCCAGTCCAGGAATTCTTCCATGCATACAATGTTGGAGGATAATTGAAGTCAAAATGAAAACAATAATGGAGAATAAAACCTGAGAGAAAAAAAAGTTGAATATTGAAGTGGAAGAAGAAATGAAATAATATTAGTTGGGTTACAGAAAAATTCCATTTAAAATTGAGGCTCTAATTTTCTTTATTATTAAATTTTATTTGAGAAATACTTTTTCATCAAGTTCTTAAAGGACTGTTTTACCTGCTGGTTCCTCAGGGAGTAAATAAAAGGATTTAGCATTGGGGCCAGGGACGTGTTGAGCACTGCTATGCCCTTGGTGAAAGCCACTCCTTCTTTAGCTGATGTTTTGACATAAATGAAAATGCAGCTTCCATAAGAAATGGAGACAACAATCAGGTGTGAGGAACAAGTGGAAAAGGCCTTTTTCCTTTGCTCAGCAGAAGGGATTCTCAGGATTGTCCTAAGAATTAATGCATAGGAAAGAATCACTAAGGTCAAGGTGACCATGAGAGTGAACACTGCCAGGAAAAATGCCATGAGCTCTAGGAAGGCTGTGTCTGAGCAGGAGATGAGCAGCATAGGGGAGGAGTCACAGGTGAAGTGGTCAATGATGTTGGAGGCACAGTAATCCAGCTGAAGCCCCATGATGACAGGTGGAAAGATGATGAGAAATCCAGTCACCCAAGAACTAAGAACAAGCTGGATGCAGACTCTGCTGCTCATGATTGTCGTGTAGTGCAGTGGCTTACAGATAGCCACATAACGATCGTAGGACATAGCCGTCAAAAGGAAAAATTCTGTTCCACCAAGCAGTAGGAAGAAAAACACCTGGGCCATGCAAGAATTATAGGAAATGGTTTTATCCCCTGTTACAATGCTAACCAGAAATCTGGGAATAGAAACTGTCGTGAATGAGATTTCTAGGAAAGAAAAATTCCTAAGAAAGAAATACATAGGCGTTTTGAGGTGTGAATCTATCAGGGTGAGGGTAATAATTGTCAGATTTCCAGTTATACTCAATATATATGTGAAAAATAGAAATATAAAAATCAGAATATTTAGATTTGGATCATCTGTTAATCCCAGAAGAATGAACTCTTTCACAGATGTATGATTTTTCATTTCTTATTGTTGATTTCTGCGAAGTCTATAAATGAAAACAAGAAAGAATGAAATCCTGAGAGCACGGTTACATTTTATTGCATTTTCTGGGAAACATGTGGAAACATGTAAGGCTTATGATAAGACAGTAAACTACCAAGTTCTACTGACTTCTAAAAATGTAAATAAATGACACACACATGCTCTCTCTCTCTCTCTCTCTCACACACACACACACACACACACACACACACACACACAAATCTATATTTGGTACCTCCCTTGAAGGTAAGTAGTCATTTAATATGTAGTCACTTCACAGGTTTAACAAATGCCAAATAATTTACATACCAAACACGTTTTACTTGAAACTTTGATTATATATGTGTGAACACAAATTAAAAACTTAAAATAGAAAGTATTCTTTTATTTTTTAAATACTTTCCTTATGCCTCATTTTGAATTTTTCAAAAATTAAAAATTTTTGTTGTTATGTATTATGCTATAGAACACCAGAAATTATTCCTCTATAAAACTATAATTTTGTATCTTTGGATTCTCTCTTTTCTCATACTGTATTCAAATACTAGTTATCATTAATTTACTTTCTAGGATGTTTAAAGGTTTAGTTATTTTCCACTAATTTCTTTGAGATATTTAATATCAGTCTTGCCTATTCATGGGCAAAGAACTCCCTCTTCCTCTGAGGCTCATTGAAAATCACTAGTAAAAGACAAATTAACAGGAAGAAATGCTTACACCTTTCCTTTAATGTGAACGTGTATACAGGAGAACCATAGGACATATGAATTCGAAAGAGGGGTCAGATTTTTATAGCATACAAATCCCTTTATAGAGTGTGGAGAGCAATTAACAAGGCCGATGATAGTAAATGTTTAGTAAGTGACAGTAAACTGTTCAGGTGATAGCATATGATTTTTTTTTTTTTTTTGGAAGACGAAAAAGACCAACAGTTATAAAAAGACAAAGGCAAAAAGGAGAAACTGTACAGGACCCAACTTGTCTCATGGGCAGATAAAGATTCTTAGGAAATCCCTCTGAACTGTTCTCACAAGAATAGAATAGATGTCCTGTGTGTGAAGAACTTTCATTTTTTTCCTTTCTCTTTTAAAGAACCTGCCAGAAGTGCATGTGCTCACTAGAAAGAGACCGAGTGAGAGAGGAGCTAAGCAAAAAAGTACCCTCCACAGGGAATGGCCATGCTGCAATGCCTTTGAAGTGTTCGATCCACAACAGTTACAGAATCAATAATTTATCAAATGAATTAAGTCCATCAAACACAATATTTATGTAAGCCTAAAGACACAACACTAAATTCTCAAAGTTTGAGAAGCTTTCCAAAGTTTTATTTTTTCTGAGTGAACATAGTAATAATTTGTTACTTATAGAAAAAATTCTGATAGACCAAGTTAATTGATCTAATTAATAAGTTAATTAGAAAATGGAAAAAGAAATGAGGCAAGAAATGGACAATATACTTACGATTATGTAATCCTATAGTAGCAGTCTGCACAAACCCAAAAGTGCTGTTGCTTTACTTTATTAAGTGTCAGTGTTGAAACAGTTCATAGAGTCCCGGATCTGTTCCTGCCTTTCTCTTTCTTACATAGTAACATACTTAAGCAGCATTTACCTGGAGCTCAGCCGGATTGTACTGTTCATGTACCGTGAGATGGACCATGCTATAGGAATCACCAGGATAGAAAAACTATTCCCAAAGTGAGGGAGGCCCAGGTGGGAAGGCGTGAAAGTCTCAGTGGTGGCCAGAAGGTGCTACAAGCAGACCATACCTCAGTATCTAAGAGGTCCTGTTAAAAGTGGGAAAGTCTGAAATATTCATTATTGCAAAATATTTCATTGAGCATCAATGTTTCTGGTACAGATTTGTTGTTTAGAAGAAAATCTTGAGGCTATGGATGTGGGAAAGCAGCAAAATGTGCAGTTTGCCACTAGTTTCAGAGGAAGGTCTCTGAGCTAGAGACTCTGCTTTCTTGGACTGTGGATAAGTCCCCCAAAAGAAAAAAAATAGTTAGAAGCAGGGCTGAAGGGAGGGAGGAAAGAGATATGGGAGGGAAACAAAGAAAAGGACAAAAAGCATGAAACGGAACAGAAAAATGTGGGACCTGGTCAGAATGGAGGCAGTACTTACAGGGAAGCAGGCAAACAGAGGAGAGAGAGTTGCACACTGTTTGTGAATTAAGCAATCCTCTTGGTCCCTAAAAAGGAGAGGACTCGAATCATGAGTCAGATTCAAAGAGCAATAACAATGTAAAAGAGAGGAACCATCTGGCATATGGATGAAATTTATAGGGAGAGAACATCCTTTAAATGTGAAAGGACTACCCCAAAACCTATAATCCAAGGATTAGCATTTAGTATCTTCACTTTTTTTTACTAAAATTTTGTGTAATAATAACAATATCTTGACTCTGGATGCTAGGAAAGCCTGATACAATGTTGTACAGTATTCCTCAGTGTTATGGAATGATGGGTTCTCTTTCTTTTCTTTCTTTATATTCTAGAGGGAAAACTTGGTTTTAAAATATTCTCTTCCCATTAGGCTGTTTTATCTATTTTGTTTTTTCTTTCAAAAAATTCACAGGGGATTCTTGCAGGAAACAGAATTAAAATAGCTCATGAGAGAGTTGATAATGATGAGTGCACCCTGAACTTACTTTTAATCATTTTAATTATGTATCTTTCAAAAATAATGTTTACAAAATATTACGTGAGACATATACTAATACAAGGAACAGCAACGTAACAGCAGTCTTAGTATTATTTTGGTTTTATAATGTCTCCATTATTAATTTATTTTTAAGAGAGACTTTGCTATAGGGCGTGTGTGCACACCCGAATAGAGACAGAAAATGAGAAATCACCTTCCAGGGGTGGTGGCCACATCACAATCCCGTCTTCACCATTCTCCTCTTAAGACCTTTAGCATGCACACACAAGCATCTGGCGTGAAGTTTAATCCCCCCCCCCCCCACATGTCAGGGACTCCAATTGTGATTGCATGTTAGTTCAACAACGAAACCATTACGCCACCTGCTGGAACCAATATCTACATTATTTTAACCTAAAATAAATGTCCAACATTAAATCTGATCCAATTGTGTGTAAACATTGAAGAAGCATGGAATAGTAAGAAGAAAGGGCCACAGAATGTAAAATGCATCATTCAGATATTTTACGTGAGTACCTCTTGTGTACGTATTGGGTACCTATTTGGGGCAAAATAAAGTTAGTAGATAGGCCCGTAGTTAAAATACAATGAAAATTGAGAGAGTATAATATAAATGTAGAACTGGGAAGTTCATGATCTGAAGAGCTCATTATTTATCTTTTCACATTATTGTTACCAGGGTTAGATTACCTGACCATGGGTCACTAATAAAACTGTGAGCGTGAAGCATGGCGAAGGAAAGTACTGTTTTACGGCCATGGGCAAGGCAAGGAGCACAGGCAGCTAATGCTGAGAAGACCCATTCTCCCTGCAGTTTTCCACACATGCATTGTCAAGGACAAAATTAAGCTTAGGTGATCTCAGGTATACAATCTGCTTGATGACTGGTTCAAAAGCACATGATTTACAGTCTTAGGCAGTCAATTTTTGTCATGGTAGAGCAATCACTGTGTTTCTGGCATCATATTCTGTGGTCTATGTGTGCTCGTATTCAGCAATTCCATCTTGCAAAACATTTTAAAATTTGAATCCTAATCTTATGTCTTCCTTCATGTGGGTGTTTTTAAACTCCTATATACCCATGACTCATGGTCATTATTTATATTGCATACTTTAACTGTGCCTCAACTCTTCCATAATTCTACAGTTGAGAAACTAATTTCTATAACAGAAATGCAGATAAGAAAGGTTACAAATTCTTCAGTAAGACTCCATTTTGATTCATTATAATAAAACAGACAATTTTACAACAGGAGTTTAGGGAGCAGTATAAGAGAAAGTGGGTAATGGGTCACATTTGTAAACTTATTACCATTTGAAGGTTTTTTTTTTTTTTTAAGGTAATATAAAATATACCCTTCAAACATTGTCCTCCTGATACAGAATAGGGGTAACCAAACTCAGCGACGAAACCATAACGCCACCTGCTGGTACCAATATCTACATTACTTCATAAGGTCATTTTTGGTATGCTGTGGAGGATTTTTTTTTTTTTTTTTTTTTTTTTTTTTTTTTTTTTGTATGCTGTGGTGTGCTCATTAACAAACAGCATCAAAATTTCAAAGGTTTAAAAGAAAACTATTGGGGACCAGCAGTTGATGTGATGGCTATGTCGCTGAACTCCCATGTAGTCTACCGCAGTTTGAGTCCTGGGCCCAGTGGCTTAAACTCACGCATGTGCGTGTGTGCCCAAGATCCCAAGAGGAGAATGGAGAAGGGATTGCAACATGGTCATCCCCCCGGGGGGTGATTTCACGCTTTCTGTTTCTCTGTCTCTCTCTTTCTGGCGAGTGCTCACGCCCTATAGCAAAAATCTCTCAAAAAAAAAATTTTCTGGCTTCAACATATATCACTGGCTGGTCGTTTAAAGACTCTGCTCTACATCTTGTTCCTTCAAATACTGAAGTTATCAATAATATAATGTAAATATTATCAGTAATTGCCAGGTTTAAATGAGGTAAAGAATAATGTAGAGGCTATTATATACTTCCATTTGTATATAAAACAATATTTATACTATATTATATTTTATGGATTAAAGTAACCAAATGGGAAAATCTATAATAATGAATATAAGAAAATCATTGCAAATGTCATAAAATAAAATATACTAATTTCTATGATGTCTTTCAGTTCCAAACAGCATTTGATACACAGCTCTGTGACACTGGGGACCAAACTCCGCACACCACAATATCCAGCCAGTTTCCTTTGTCATCAGATTTTTTAGTAAGCACTGACAATAAGAGACCCTACGACAAAGTCAAAAAATGAGAGAATATAATGATATTTATATTTTCTGTCTTTCTTTCTTTCGGCCTGTGGCCCTAGCAGTGGCACTTGAGTTCATAAAGGCAGTTGGCTCCCGGCTTCAGCTTATTTCCAGAACCATCTACACCACGATTCTCAGATCTGAAGCAGCAATAGGCAGTGTCCCTTTTTAGAGACTGCAGTGCTAACTCTGTGGGGGGGTCAGCAGAGTTTCTAGGACCCCAAGGCCATTGGGCAGTGTCACATGCTCATGAGTGAGAACACTAGCTGTACCTACCACCTACTCTGAGCTCCTTGGTTCTGGAAGTCTACTTTATTCGCCACACTTGTCCATCCAAGAGACAAGGCAAAAGCATCCCTCTCTTTTGGAGAGGTCATACACTCAGGCTTTGCTTTTTTCAAATCTCTCTCTTCAGGGAATATTTATCTCTGGGTGATCTCAATGTTCTTTCCTTTTCTCCCTACCTTTTCCAAACCGAACAAGTTTCCTGTGTGAAATTTTTCCTAGTGATAGATTCCCTTTCCTTTCTCAGTCCTAAGTGATCCACAGAAGTAAGAAATATTGGCTAAATAGCAGAAATTATTACCTTATAATGATACCTTAAAAGGTATTTATGCATCCTATTTTGATTTTTTTTTTTTTTAGAGGTTTTTGCTATAGGGTGCGTGCACTTGTCAGAAAGACAGAGAGAGACAGAGAGGCAGAAAGCGAGAAATCACCTTCCAGGGTGGATGGCCACATCACAATCACATCTCCTCCATTCTCCTCTCAGGATCTTGGGCACACACGCACACGCGCCCAGAGTGAATTTAAGCCACTGGGTCCTGGACTCAAACTGCAGTCGACTACATGGGAGTCCAGCGACACAGTCATTGTGCTAACTGCTGGTCCTGCATCATATTTTGATTTTATCAAGCTATTTTACTTTCCTATGGCATTGACCTTAACTTTTGGAAAGTATGTTTAGTAGCAGTACACAAAAATTTACAACTAAAATATTACTGATTTACTCACTATTTTATTTCAGTTGGCATCAAGAAAGAAAACACTGACGGAAGTTTTCACCTAGAGTTCAATAATTTTAAATTAGAGGGTTGACACCTTTTAGGACTTTGGGAAATTCTTGCAATCATTGCTTTTAATATTGATTGCTTCTGCACTACATTCTGTTTTCTTCTTCTCAGCTGTTTATTGATGTTTGTTAGAACTTTTGACTGTGTACTATATAGATCTTCTTTATTATTTTTTTCTTCATTTGGGATATTTATTATTTACTTGCCTTCTAGTTTACTTCCATTTGAAATTATATTTAAAGTATTTACAGTAGTTTCTATATTATTATTATTTTATTATTTTGCCAGAGGGCTCATGCACTCACCTGAGAGAGAAGGAGAGGAAAGGTAAGAAAGCACCACCCATAAATAATGATCACTTCTCAATTCTTCTGCCTCCATTTCTCCCTTCTTTCAGGATTTTGGGCATGCAAGTACACATACCCAGCATGTTTTTCAAACCACTGGGTCTGAGACTTGAACTGTATAGTCAGCCATGTGAAATGCAGCCACCTTAACCACCATGCCACCAGCTGACCTTACTCTGTTTTAAAGTTTAAATATTGTATTTTTTTAATTCTATCGCGTTAACCGGTTTCTACAAATATATCAAATCTACTACTATATTAATATTTTAATCATTTTATCAATTTTTATACTCCCTTAAACATCTCAATAAACATATCAGTGTATTTATGATGATTGTGTGTTTTTTTTGCTTCCTCTTTTTTTTTAGAGAGAGATTTTTGCTGTAGGGTGTGTGTACTCGCTGGAGAGACAGAGAGAAGTAGAGAGAGAGAAAGCAAGAAATCACCTCCCAGGGGAGATGGCCATGCCACAATCCCTTCTCCTCCATTCTCCTCTCGTGATCTTAGGCACACACACACATGCACACATCCGGCATGAGTTTGAAACCATCCGATCCAGGACTCGAACCGCAGTCAACCATGTCAGAGTCTAGTGATGTTACCATTATGCCATCTGCTGGACCAAGTGATGACTGTGTTTTAACTCTTGTGCCTAGATCATCTGTGATTTTATTTCTCTTTTCTTTTATTGGCCTTACTACCCTTTATGTTTAATACCTGCTCTTTTATTTGTTATTGAATACTAAACATGTTTTTAAGTTTTTTAAGGTTTTTGCCACAAGGTATGTGCATTCTCCTGAGAGAGATAGAGACAGTGAGAGGGAAAGTGTGAGATCACCCCCTGGAAGATGGCCAGGGCACAATCCCTTCTCCTCTATTCTCCCCCTGGGATTGTGGCACGCACTCACAGGCAGATTTTCTACCTCAGTCAGTGAGGCGGGGAGATGTGACCCGGAAAGGGAGCAGTGGTGGATTTGGAAAGAAAAGACAGACAAACACAGAAGTAGAGAAAAGTGGGGATTGGGCTGACTGGGTGTCTCCGATGGAGAAAACCGTGGCACTGAGTTATTCCCAGGTTTATTCCTTTATAGGGCAATGGAGAATAGAGAAGCAGAAGGTAAAGCCAGGTGTTTTCTATTAGCAACCGCAGCTGTGGAGCAGCTTATATTTTGTGATTCTAAACAAGCCTCCCCTGCGCTTCTCTGGCTGACCCAAAATTCCCTTTAATTTACACCATGCAGTGCAAAGTAAAAGCAGATCATATCCTGTTAGAGCTTTTGCTGGCCTTGCAGCATCAGCACAACGACCATATCTTCACTTGTCTTTAAAGGTCTCTTTTATGTTGCTCAGATCTGACTGCTCCCTACTATTTTCAAGCTACTAGGTTCAGGACTGCAACTGCAGTTGATCATGTGGGAGTCCAGTGTCCCAACCCCTATGCCGCCTACTGGCCCTAAAAATCTTTTTATGCCCCTAGAAATTTACTATTATCAATTATGTAAGGAAAGAAGTGAAACTTAATTCGAACTGCAATTATTTTTAATGGAAGCTGGACATGTTTAGGTAAACTCATAATATTTCACAGTCGGAGTTGGAATATATATTCTTTTATTTATCTTAGGGATCCCTCCGACAGGGTGTGTGCACTAAATGGAAAGTGAGAAATCACTCCCCAGAGGGATGGCTACACCACAATCCTTTTTCCTCCATCCTCCTTGTGAGATTTTGAGCAAAAATGTACATACTCCCACTATGTTTTTCAAGTCATTTTTATGGGGCTCAAACTATAGAGCCAGCCATGCAGAATTCAGCACCTTAACCACCATACCACCTGTTGGCCCCTATTTATTGTTTTTTTAAAAAACACATGCCTCCCTAGATTTCCAAGAGCAATATGTCACCAAGCTACATATCAAAATTCAGAACAAAAAGTGTATTGGACTGTTCATAAAAATTGCATTCACCCTAAATTCAACTTGTTGTTTCTTCAGTATACATGCCACTGAGTCTGGAGCTCAATCCCTAGTCAGCCATGTGGGAGTCCAGGATCTTAACTACCACACCACACTAGTGCCAAGATATATATACTTAACACTGATAGTTGAATCATTTCTGCAGGCATTTCAGAAATGTAGAGGTTAACTCTTCAAATTCCTGCTCGCTTCATCTTCAAAATTTGGCAAATATATTCAGAAGACTTCCGGATCTGCTTAACACTTTGGCCTCCAATACCACACACTTTAGAATGACAATGGCCTTAAATGGTGAACATGTCCATTCAAGTTGATCAGTTTTGGAATTTGGAATTTTTCATTCCAACTCTGCCAGATGGCCAGTGATTTTTTTGTCCTACAGAAGTAGTTTTATACCAAGACCATCTCTGTCCAAAGAGGGCAGATGTAGCAATAGATCACAGTGGAAAAGACCTACAGAAATTGGTGTCATTTCTGAAAGTTTTTCTTTTTTTTTTTCCTTTTTTTTTTTTTTTTTTTTTTTTGTAGAGAGATTTTTTTGCTATAAGGCATGTGTGCCCACTGGAAAGACAGAAAAGAGAGAAAGCAAGAAATCACCACCCATGGAGGGATGGCCACACTGTTATCCCTTCTGCTCCATTCTCCTCCAGGAATCTTGGGCATGCACGCACATGTCCCCAGTGTGTTTCAAGCAGCCGTGTCCAGGATTCAAACCATTGACAGCCATGTGGGAGTCCAGCAATGTAATCATTACACCATCTGCTGGTTCCAGAAGTTTTTCTTCTTTATGGAATGTTAATTTCTAATCTCACTGCTTTTGCAGGAATCTGTAATCTTTAAAAGTAAGGTGACCTCTTGCTCAGATTTGGCTTTCTTCTAAACTGCCTGCCTTGTTTCTGCCAAAAATAGGGTACAAATAAAAATAGAGGGAACAATCTTTTATACTTTTCTTCATGACTTGTACCATGTCTTAAGCTATTTTACAAAATTATTTTTCTTCATATAACTCATAATAGTTTTGCTTCCATTATTGAATCCTAAAATGTACATTATCCTTTCTGCCATTCTTGAAGCTCATAGAAGAGGATGTATTAAAACATTAAAGGTGAAATATTTACCTTATTAATGTTTAAATATTATATATTTTATTAAATATAATTAACTCTCTATGAAAAATATCTTATTATACACTTATACCTTAATAATTCATAATACTTTCTCTATAAAATCTCTGTAGCTTCTACTGACATGAATTTAATTTGCTTTTTCATGAATTTTGCACATTTTAACTAAAATTTTCTTTATAAAGAGTAAAGAGAAATGATCTAGTTTTCTTATTTTCCTATAATTTTGTATTATACCTAATGTAAGAATAAATCATCACTAAGGTTCAGAGTATCTTGAAAAAAATCTAGGTATGTTTTTCTCTATGGAGATTTTATTTAATAAATTTTCTATTATAATTGTTTTCTAAATTATCAGTTAAGCCAGTGTTTTTCTTATTAGTATATTAAATGTTGTATGTTACTGGGCTGTGGGGGGAAACCAGAAATAAATGTTTTATTTAGAAAAGCATATATCATGAGTCAATTTTTAAATTATCAGTGAATAAAGAGTTACAGAAAGTATTGTCATAATATAAAAGTCAATAATCCCATATATTAAATACATTTTTGTTTTGTATTGGAAAATGAAAGCACTCCACTAATAAATAATTTAGCTTTCTAAATATATGTCAAGTGAGCCCATAAATTGCTTATCTTATTTGCAGGAAAATCATAGAAAGGTGCTTAAATAAGCCACAAGTATGTTGATTAGACAGAAAAGGGAGACAGAAAAAGAGATATAGAAGTGTTTATGTTTGTTATTAAATATCCATTGGTTTAGATTGGTTCTTCACTCTCCTTGCTGAGAGTGAAGAACCAAGAATAAATATGGGTTACAATGAAGTACAAATTTTTGGAAAAATAATTTATAATATACAAAACTGAAGAAATTATTTCTGTCTTTTTAAAAGTTAAACCAATACAGTTTAGATATACATACACTAGCAATAGCAATGAAAGGTCAGGAATTTTTCTATGCGTGTATTTGTAGGAGGATAATTGAGGTCAAAATGGGATAAATGGAGAACAAAACCTGATGAAAAATAGGGTTGAATATTTAAGTGGATGAAGAAATGTAATAATGTTAGTATTATTTTACAGAAAAGTTCCATTTAGAGTTGAGGCTATGAACTTCTTTATGATTAAATTTTATTTGAGAAATATTTTTTCACCATGTTCTTAAAGGACTGTTTTACCTGCTGGTTCCTCAGGGAATAAATAAAAGGATTTAGCATTGGGGCCACGGACGTGTTGAGCACTGCTATGCCCTTGGTGAAAGCCACTCCTTCTTTAGCTGATGTTTTGACATACATGAAAATGCAGCTTCCATAAGAAATGGAGACAACAATCAGGTGTGAGGAACAAGTGGAAAAGGCCTTTTTCCTTTGCTCAGCAGAAGGGATTCTCAGGATTGTCCTAAGAATTAATGCATAAGAAAGTATCACTAAGGTCAAGGTGACCATGAGAGTGAACACTGCCATGAAAAATCCTGTGAGCTCTAGGAAGGCTGTGTCTGAGCAGGAGATGAGTAGCATGGGGGAGGAGTCACAGATGAAGTGGTCAATGATGTTGGAGGCACAGAAATCCAGCTGAAGCCCCATGATGACAGGTGGAAAGATGATGAGAAATCCAGTCACCCAAGAACTAAAAA
The DNA here is from genome assembly GCA_026018925.1 of Tupaia tana. NCBI lineage: Eukaryota > Metazoa > Chordata > Mammalia > Scandentia > Tupaiidae > Tupaia > Tupaia tana. The sequence goes on along the minus strand of JAKSZU010000006.1, from coordinate 160,140,178 downwards.
CAAGCTGGATGCAGACTCTGCTGCTCATGATTGCTGTGTAGTGCAGTGGCTTACAGATAGCCACATAACGATCATAGGACATAGCTGTCAAAAGGAAAAATTCTGTTGCACCAAGGAGTATGAAGAAAAACACCTGGGCCATGCAAGAATTATAGGAAATGGTTTTATCCCCTGTTACAATGCTAACCAGAAATCTGGGAATAGAAACTGTTGTAAATGAGATTTCTAGGAAAGAAAAATTCCTAAGGAAGAAATACATGGGTGTTTTGAGGTGTGAATCTATCAGGGTGAGGGTGAAAATTGTCAGGTTTCCAGTGATACTCAGAATATATGTGAAAAATAGAAATATAAAAATCAGAATATTTAGATTTGGGTCATCTGTTAATCCCAGAAGAATGAACTCTTTCACAGCTGTATGATTTTTCATTTCTTCTAGGCATATAAATAAAAACAAGGAAGATGATTTTCTGAGTACATGGTTATATTTTATCACATCTCCCGAGTTAAAAAACATGTAAGACCTACAATAAAATAATAAATAACCGACTAAGTTGTATTGCATTATGAAATAGTACATTAATCACACACAGATACACACACACACGCATGAAATTTATGTTCAATATCTTTTCGAACAGAAGTAGCCATTAGTATGGAGTCACTTTATAGGTCTAATAAATGCATTTTTATTAGAAAAATTTACATACCAAATGTCTTACTTAAAAATTTGATTGTGATTGAACACTAAATAAAAACCTTTCAAGTATAAAATATTTTTATTTTTAAAATATTATGCCTATTACCACATGTTCTATTTTCCTGATAATGAAATATTTGGAAGTTTTTTATTTATACATAATTACTGTACATATTTATGGGGAACACTGTGCTTTTTTTAACACATAACTAAAAGGTTAATGATCTAATCAAGGTAATTAGCATATCTAGACCATCAAACATTTATGATTACTTTTTGTTGTGAATAAACAAAACCTCTGTTAACTACTCTGAAAGTATGATAAGTTTTGCTAACTGTTGCTACTCTATTTTCGTATAGAATATTGCAAATTATTTCTATTTATAAATGCAGATTTTAATTTATTTATCCCTTTCTTTCTCCTTTCCTACCAAGTCTTTATTTATTACTATTGATGCTCTATAAAATTTATTGTTTTAATTATTTTTCACAAGTCAAGTTATTTTTTGTCAGTCATGTATTTTTATTGGGAAAGAAATTCCTTCCTCCTCTAGGGCTCATTGAAAATCATTTATAATAGAAAGATTAATAAGAAAAAAGTTATAGAGGTTCACTTTAATATTTATTGTGTACAGGAGAGTTATATGATACATGAACTCAGAAGATAGGACAGATGGTTGTTACAGTCTAAATACACTTTAATATCAGAGAGGAAAGAGGAGAAGAATTCATCAGCTTAATATTCAGACAATCGTTCATACGTGGTTCTCTTTGGAAGCCAATGAGACCAGCAGTGACAGAGAGGTGGGGGGCAGGTGGAAAACAACATGGGAACTAATATTGTCTTACATAGGTAAGGGTTCCTAGCTAATCATTCTCAGGTGACCTGGGAGAAGTATGGATCTTGTGTGTGGAGGGAGACCTTTCAGTTTCCTTGTCTCTGGTTGTTTGATTAGATCTAGGATGAGTTTTAAGACAATTCCATTTCTATTGGAAAGAAATTCTCATTTCTATTGGAAAGAAATTCTTTCTTTTATTGGAAAGAAAGTGATTCAAGAAAACTCCTCTTTGCTCTTACAGTAGAGTAGAAAAAATAAGATCACATAGAGCTTGATTCTGCTTCCAAGTTCTCAGCATATCAAAGCATCATTCTTTGAGGTGCTGGTTGTTTTATACTCAGCAACTATTTAAAGAATTAATAATACAGCTAATTAGGTCCAACAACACAATATTGACATAATCCTAACAACACAAAATTAATATAATCCTAAAGAAACAAACACAGAATTTACACACTCATGAAAAATGTTCAAACTTTTTAAATGAATAAATGTAATAATGATTTAGTACTTTATAGAAGAGCTTCTAAAATTTGATCTTAGAGCCAAATTTAAGTGATCTAAGTTATAAATGGGTCAGAAATAGATTTATCATTAGTTTAATGGGTTTCAATATTTTATGATTTAGTTTTTGAAACATTTTATAGACTTGTTTCCTACCTTATATCTTCTTACTTAATGACCTACCTATATAATGAATAGATGGTGTTCGAGTAGATGATCCTGCTCATATGCAGTTGGATGAAGCATACTGTAGTAATGAGCCCAATAGAAAACCTATTCCTGAAGTGGGGGAGTCCCTCATGGGAAGATGACAAAATCCCAGTTGCTGCCAGAAGGTGCTACAAGCAGACCATGTCAAAGTATCCAAGAGGTTCTGCAACTGGTGATCCAGGAAAGAGTAGGAGACATGGTGAGAAATCTGGGTGTCCCAGTCAGTGGTAAAAGTTGGAAAGTCTGAAACTCAGGTAGTATTACAAAAGTTTTCATCAACACATTCTTTGTACTAATTTGTTGTATGGACCAAAAGCAAGAGGCTGTGGAAAGGATAGAGAGCCAAATGTGCAGTTTGCAACTAGTTAAAGAGGAAGAGTTCAGAGCAAAGCAAACTTTCCTGAATTGTGAATAAGTCTTAAAAAAGAAATAAGGGAGTGAAAGAGGAGTGAGGCAGAGAATTAGTAAAGGGAGCAAAGAATGGAGAGATGGAAAGCAGAATGAAAGAAAAAGAGGAAAATAAGGAAAGAAAAGGAAAATAAGGAAAGAAAAGGAAAATGAGAATGAAAGAAACAAAGAAAAAGGTGGGAACCTGGTCAGAATTAGGGCAAATACTTACAGTGAAACAGGCAACTAGAAGGGATAAAGGTAAATATCCTGCTTGTTAATTAAGTGAACTTCTAGGTTACTGAGAAAAAGACGGCTTGAATCAAAAAGCATTAACTATGGAAAGCAAATGAGCATCATTCCTGGCATAGGAATGAAAACTGTGGGGGAGAACTTCCTTGAAATAAAAAAAGACTATCCCAAACACAAGACCCCAAGGCAGACATTTAATAGCTATTGTTTTTCAAAATTTCTGTAGAAATTGCAAAGTCCTGTCTCTGGGTGCTAGAAAAATCTAACATGCTGTCATACTCCACTCTCAGTAATTTTTGTTAAAGGGAGATGTGTTGCTTTTGTTTTCTTTCATCTTCCAGAGAGGAACTTGGTTTTTAAAATAATCTCCTTAAAATGGATGTTTTATTTTTTTTTTTTCAAAATATTCACAAGGGATTCTTGTGGGAAATTAAAATGTCTCTGGAGACAGTTGGTAATGATGAGTGCACCCTGAAGTTGATTTTAATTATGTAACTTAAAATTGTTTTTCAACACATTTAATGTGAGAGAGGTATCTAGTGCTAAAAACAATGAGGAAATGACAGTCTTACAAATATTTTTGGTTTCATATTTTCTACATTACTCTATTTTAATGTGAAATAAATGTCCAATTGGTAATCTGATCTAATTACATGTAAATATGAGCAAATATTTAAAATAGCAAAAAGATGTTAAATGGGTCATTCAAGTGTTTTATTGGAGTGCCTATTGAGTATCTATTTTGGGTAAAATATTGTTAGTTGATAGACACATCATTAAAATGCAATGAAAATTGAAAGAGTATAATATAAACATAGAACTGGTGAAGCTGATTATCTAAAGAACTCATAAAATGTTGCTCTTTCACATTCATGTTACCAAAGTCAAATCAAGTTTGCCCATCCACTAACTATTCCTACTTAATGCCACTAACCAAACTGTAGACCTGAGGTATGGTGAAGGAAAGTACAGCTTTGCTACCCTGTGCAAAGCAGGAAAGCAGGCAGCTAATGCTAAAAAGCCCCATTCTCCCTGAAGTTTTCCAATAATCTGTTTTTTTGTTGCCTTGTTTTTGTCATAGGACATGAGCACTTGCTGTAGAGAGACAGAGACACACAATAAAAGGAAAAGTGACAAATCATCCCCCAGGGGAAGGTATGCCAGGGTCCTTCTCCTCCTGGGATTTTGGGCAGACATGTGCCCACTGTTATTTTCAAGCTACCAGGTCTGGAAATCATGGTCAGCCATGTGGGACTTTAGTGCCTTAACCACTCTGCCACCTTCTGGCCTCCTCTGACTATGTGTATTTCTTTTTTCTTTTCTTTTCTTTTTTTTTTAATTTTTATTTATTTATTTATTTATTTTTGAGAGGTTTTTGCTATAGGGCGCGTGCGCTTGCTAGAAAGACACAGAGAAACAGAGAGACAGAAAGTGAGAAATCACCCCCGAAGGGGGATGGCCACACCACAATCCCTTCTCCTCCTGGAATCTTGGGCACATACACACACGCGCCTGATGTGAATTTTAAGCCACCAAGTCCAGGACTTGAACTGTGGGTGGTCGACTACATGGGAGTCCACTGACATAGCCATTATGCCAACTGCTGGCCCTGCGCATTTCTTTTTTTAAGAGAAATTTTTTACTGTAGGGTGCATGTGCTTACCAGAGATACAGAGAGAGAGACAAAGAGACATAAAGTGATAAATCACACCCCCCCCAAGGGGGATGGTCACAGCACATTACCTTTTCCTCCTTTCTCCTCTCAGGATTTTGGGCACACATGCACATGCACCTGGCATGAGTTTTAAGTTGCCAGGTCTAGAACTAAAACTGTGGTCGACTATGTAAGAGTCCAGCAATGTAACCATTGTGCCATCTGCTGGTCCAAGTCCCACCAATCAATTTCTATTCTGGGAGAGGCAATTATCAGGTTTCAGGCATCAGCCAGTCTGGGGTCTATGAACTCCTATCTAGCAGTTTCCATCTTGAAAAATTTCTTAATTTAAGTTATAATCTTATTTTTTTCCTTCCTGCGGGGTATTTTTTAGACTCTTGTATGGCCCTGACTCATGGCCAATAGTCATAATGTTTATTTAAACTTTGTTTTAACTACCCCCTGCTTCCGGCAGTTGGCAAACTAATTTTTAAAACAAAAAGAAAGGCCAAGAGGAACATAATTTACAAACTCTTTGGGAAGAATCCACGTTGATTCATTATAATAATGCATACAATTTTACACCCTGAGTTTGGGAGCATTATAACAGAAAAGAGGTAATGGGACACATCTGTCAATTTTTTACAATTTGAAGGTAGTTTTGTTTAAGATAAAGTAAAATAGACTTTTGAATACCTTCTGATACAGGGTAGAGGTAACCAAACTCTGGAGTCTCAAGCTTATTTGGCTATTAAAACTTAAATGGACCTCCAATTCCAAACGACAGGTAGTTATATGTTTAAATGTACTTGTTTAATAATAACTCAGACTTATTCCAGCGTGGGAATGGGTGGGGGATTATCTTCTTTCTCATCATATATGAGTCTTGAAAAATCCCTTTTCTCAGTTGTTGGCTCCTTCCTGAGGTTGGTTATTATTCACTACATGAAGCTTTTGCAGTCACGCAAAACTGCACACTTCATTTATAAGTTTGTACTTTATTGTACACTGACAGTAGTATTCTGAATAAATAAAAATGATTGCTATATATATATATATATATATATATATATATATATATATAATAGTTTTCTACTATGTCTTGTTTGGTCTTTCTGGTGCTTATCTAACATATGCTTTCTGTATGACTAAAATTACATTATTCTTGTGTGGAGTATTGTGTTACTTTGGAACAGTACGTACTCTATGGCACTATAGCACACCACAAGATGTCTATCTTTAAGCTCCTCCCTCATTGTCCAATTCACTTAATTATTTTATCATAGGAATAGAACTTGTTAAGTGAGGGAGTGCCTGTTATTTTATTTCAACTCCTATTAATCTTCAGTTCAGGAAAAATTTCTATTTTTCTCAACAGACTGGGCAATCTGAAAGTCAAACCCATTTAGAGGGTCCCTAATCAGTTTCATTAGAAAAGAAAGCATGCAAAATTTATATACTATTTTAGTATAACAGTCTAATTTTTACTACCAGACATCTGGGATCTGTTACATTATTTTCAACTCCTAAACAGCTTCATTGCAATCTTTTGTGTTTTTCTTACAGTATGTTTTTGTGGAATTTAGGTTAAAATTCTCTGCCTCCTTAAAATTATATGTTTATATTTTTCTTAATTTGCTATAGCAGATGAATCTATGATATGGAGCAACTCAAGTCTGATAATTGCCTGAACTTTCTGTTCTGATACAGAGAAACTTGTGAGTGGCCTTGAAGTGCTCAGGGCTGGTAGCTGCATAGGCATTCTGGTCCCCTTTGAGTTAGTTGCCCCTCCCCTTAGCTGTTCAGAGACCTTGATTCTCTGCTTCTCTGCCAGATCTATGTTAGGGCAGACACTGAGGCCCATCCTGATAGGACACTCCAAGCATGCTGAAACTGCCCCTCCCCAATTCACCCATAAAAGACTGTGCTTAACCACCACAGGGGCCCAGAGATCTCCTCTGTGCCCCACTAGTGGAAATATAAGAAAGTTCTACTTTTTCCCTCTCCAGAGTGCTGTTTTTTCCTTCCTTGGCATCTGTTTTCCAGCAGCACTTGGTACACTGGCCAGGAAGCAAAATCGGCCTGGCCTTTTGTGCCACAGATCCCAGGGCATTTTTCTCCAGGATGGGCACTGTGATGTGGAGAGATAGGTACACACCATCTCGTTTGACAGGATCCCTCAGCTGGGATGCCTGCCCTGAGGCCAAACATTCCTGGCTCATTTTACTCTAATTGGAGAGAAGGACAAACTCCCATTCTGGACCTTGATGCATCATCTGTAGCCAACTCTGGTAATCTAGTAAGCCCCAGGGATCTGTTGTAGAGTCCTGTCAGTTAGTCCCACTCAGTATGAGTGGAAGAGAGGACCCGTACACTCTCCCTCGGTCACAGGACCAGCAGTCAGAGCTCATCTGTCTTTGGTTGGTATGGGGAGAGAATGCATAACCTCTGAATGAATATGAATATGTCAAGTGAATATGTTTATAGTCCCACTGTGCATTGCACTACAGGACATGATTGATTTTATTTAAATCTGCATTTCCGTGGTGTTTCTAGAAAGGCTAAATGGCAGAATTACACACTGAGGGACCCCCTTCCCTCTCTACATGTATAATCTGATGGAGGTTCTATAACCAATTGCTTATTGCCAAGGAAACACACAGAGCCGCAAGGGACATGGCCAAACAGGTGCCTGAATGGTCTCCCCTTTGGGGTGGACACCCATCCTTTGTTTTGCGGCATCATTCACAAGCAGGGAGACACAGGGGCCATTGGGAGGGCTTTCTCTTTAGAGATGGATAGGTAGAGTAAATGTCAGGTCACAAGTTCTGTCCCTAAAAACTGGGACACGAGTTCCTCCTGACTGTGATTCATTTGAAGGTAGGTTGCAAAAATCTTTGCAAGGCAGGTAAAAAATGTAGATATGGCTGAGGCATTTCTAAAAACAACTAGCCTTTCAAAACACTAATATGGGGACCAGCAGTTGAAGTAGTGGGTATGTCACAGGACTCCCATGTAGTTGACTATGGTTCAAGTCCCAGACCCTGTGGCTTAAACTCATGCTGGGTGCATATGCATGCATACCCAAGATCCCAAGAGGAGAATGGAGTAGAAGGGATTGTGGCATGGCTATCACCCCTGGGGGGTGATTTCTCACTTTCTGTCTCTCTGTCTCTCTATATATTTCTGGTGAGCACACGTGTCTTAGAGCAAAAACCTCTTCCCCCTCCCCCCAAAAATACTAATATGGATTATCAAGGAATGTTGAAGAAAACTTACAGCCTGTGGTGACCTTGTAACTCAGTCCCCATAGCAACTTGGTGACTTTAAATGACCTTGTAGCCCTTATAACAGCAGCTTCTATTTAGTGCTGACACTAAATTAACCCTTTCTCTTCTCTAGGGTGCCCAGGACTTTCTGTTCATGGAAATTGCTTTGAGGTTTTTGTTTCTGCCTTCTAAAGTTTTTTTTTTGTTTTGTTTTTTTTGTTTTTTGTTTTTTGTTTTTTGTTTTTTTTTTTTCAGATAGTTAAACTCTTAAACTTCTATCAATAAGAATGTTTTGTTTTATTTGGGGAAATTTGTTGAACAGTTTTTGTTTGTTTATAAAATATATATCAATGTATAAAACAAACTCTCACAATTTATATAAAACAAAACCCTCTACACTTGCTGCTAAATGGCTCTACCTGTGTTCAAATTAAATCATTTAAATTTTGACTTTTGATTCAAAATCACATCAATAGGGCACTGTCTGGCAACATTTTTCATCTACTCAAAAGTTTCCTCTGACCAATGATCTTCTGTGCCTTTTGGGAAGTGCAGGCATTTAATAATTGGTTAAGTCAGAGAAATTTGGGATACAATTGAAAAATCTCATTCCGAGTCTTCCAAGCCTACTGTGCTGGACTGTATGCTAAATTTAAAAAGAACTTCTCTAGTAATTATAGAGTTAAATTGGAACCAGAGATGTTAAAAGCCCTCTATGAGATTGAATGGCCTTTTTAAGGTGGGATGACTGCCAGATGGAACTCTGCACCTTCCGACCATTTGGGCCATGTACAATATGGTTACTCGTACCCCATGTCATCCCCACCAGTTTCTCTATCCTGACTCCTGGCTACAAGTAGCCCAAGTCATTCCATCTTGGGTGCAGATTTGCATAAAAGGGAAAAACCAATGCACTATTTTGGTCACTTATGTTATGCCCCCTGTGCCCAACTCTGACCATAAAAACCTCACAGTGCCAATCCTGCAGGGTCCCTCAGAAGAGTAGCACCACAAAGTCTTCATAGAAACCAAAAAAGTTGCTACAAGAGCATGCCTTCAATGATATGGTACATCCCAAGGCTTGGGCCAAACTGCTTTTCCAAATAAAAAGCCTGACTGAGATTTTAATACTGAGGGTGGCCACACCCATCTCAATAAATATCTAGAGGCACTCATGCAGGGAATGAAAACCAGTGCAATAAAACCTAAAAGCACGGCAAAAAACTCAGAAATAATTCAGAAGACAGATGAACCACTAGGGCAATTTTATGAGAGGCTCTATAAGGCATACTGGATCTATACTCCATTTAATCCTGAGAGTTCAGAAAGCCAGCAAATAATTAATGCTTCCTTTGTTGCCCAATTGGCCCCAGCCTCCAGAGGCAGGATGGCTTCACTGAGATGAGCACCATCCAGCTCCTGGAGATTGCTAAGACAACTGGAGACTCCACCAGGCCTCAGAGGGGGGGGGCACAAACTGGCTCCTCCAGGCTTAGACCAACCCAGTGTGCTTACTGTAAAGAAGATAGACACTGGAGAGGTGAATGCCCCAAGTGAGAGGTAAACCAAAGAAAAATGGCCCAAAACCTACTTAGGGCCCTCAAGACCTTCCACCCAGAACACCCAAGGGACCTCCTGGCCATGATGAACTCTGAATAGGACCTAATCGGGCTCCATGATCCTAGGCCCCCAAGAGGCCCTGGTCAACATCAAAGTGAGGGGCCATTCAATGACATCTATGATAGATACCAGTGCTGTACACTCAGTTGTAACTCAGTCCCTGACTCCCCTGTCAGGCCAGAGAGCTACTATCATCAGAGTCACTGGAAACACTTAACCCAGCCGTTCTTGCAGGAAAGAAGCTGCCAGTTAGGGGGACACTTGGTTATTTATGAGTTCTTGTACCTGCCAGACTTCTCTGGCCCCATTGTTGGGGAGGGATCTGCTAACTAAACTCTGGGCATAAATCAGCTTTGACTCATCAGGGTAGGCTACATTGACTGTCAGCCCTGCCCAAATCTTGACTGTACCAATGCCCCGAGAGGAAGAAGGGAAAATACTCACCCCCAGGGAAGCACTTGCTATTGACTTAGAGAATTTTCCAAGTCAGAAAGCTGGGTGTACTCTGCTCCAATATGTTGATGACCTCCTGCTCTCCAGAGCAACCTGAGAAGATTGCTAGAAGGGAACTTGAATGCTGCTCCAGCTTCTCTCCCAGGTCAAATACAAGGCCTCAAGAAGAAGGCCCAGATGGGTCATACTCAGGTGCAATTCCTAAGTTTCATTCCAACTAAAGGACAATATGCTTTCAGGCATGAACACAAACAGGTGATATATAGGCTATCTCAGCCCACAACCAGGAGACTACTGCATAAATCCCTGGGAGCAACAGGGATCTGTACACTTTGGATCCCAAGTATTGCCAAAAATGCTAAGCCACTATATGAGCTATTAAAAGGCCCAGAGGGAACCCCCCTTTAAATGGGGATCCCTCCAAGAGCAGGTTTTCCAGGATCTTAAGTCAAGCCTTGAGATAGTCCCAGCTTTAGGACTCCCAAACGTCACCCAGAAATTCAATCTATTTCTATGTGAAAAAAGCCAGAGAGCACAAGGAGTTCTGATTCAGTCAATTGGGCCTTGGGAGAGGCCTATTGCCTGCCTGTCTAAAAGACTAGACCCAGTTGTTGCAGAAAACCAGATGGCTGAAGAACAAAAAGGCAGCACTCTGAAGAAATAGGAGTAACTCTTTAATACACCAGTGGGCACAGAGGTGTTAACACTCAGAATCTCTGGCCCTGCTTGGGCAGTCAAGCACAGTCTTTTATTGGGAAGTTTGGGGAGGAGCAGTTTCCAGCAAGCTAAGGGGTAGCCTATTAGGAAGAAGCAGTCCATAAGGAGGATGCAGCCCAGAGTTTGTTCTCAGGAAGAAAGGGTCAGATAAGCAGGGTGTTCGACGTCTCAAGATCTCAGATTGTTTTATCATTTCAGAGCGGGAGAGGCAGAGGCAGAGAATTCACAGAGGCCTGGGATGGCAATGGTCAGCCTTGGGCTATTGTAAATTCTGGGCCCATCCACATCATTCCCCCTTCTAGACCCTCCCCAATTATATTCTAGGAGAATCAATTAACAGAGGGGCAATAGCTGGGGCCAAAGAGAGAATCACAGCTAGTGCTATTAGGAGGGCTAGGGGTAGGAGGGTCTAGGGGTAAGGCAGAGATGACATCTGTCGTCGTACTTAGCTTTCACCATGGGTAATGTCATCAGCCTACAGAGTGACTGTAGCAGGACTGTCGACTCCTCATCAGGTCTCAGCTCTCTGGACAGTCACCTTGATCAGCTGCTCAGGGTGGCTCTTCACTGTCCAGATTTCAGGGTCCTCTGGCTCTGCAGCTCGCTTTACTCATGTATGCTGAACCCACAGGGTTAGCCCCACAACCTTTACTGCAGTGGGGGTAACAAGCACAACATATGGGTCCACCAAGGTGAGCTGTAATGATTTTTTTTTTTTAATTTTTAACTCATACAAGATCCCTAGGCCCATGTTTACATACTCAGTTACAAAGGGGTATGGGGGCTCTTTCCAAGGTGATTTGGGCTATTATCTTTAATGTCTTTTCCAAGGCCATCAAGTCCTGAGTCAAATGTGCCTCCCCCAGCTGATGGACATCAGCCATTCAGGTCTGGACAACTAAGGGGGGGGGGGGGTGGTGGCCTGCCAAACAGAATCCCATTAGGGAAATAACCATGTTTTTGAGGTGCACATCGAACCCGGAGCAGTGCCAATGGGAGAATATCCACCCAGGGGCATCCTATGTCTTGACAGAGCTTAGCCAGGGTGGACTTGAGAGTGTGTTCATTCATTAAACTCTCCCAGAGCTCTGGGGTCAGTAAGCAGTCTGAAGTTTCTATTTTATGCCCAAGGCCTTTGCTATTCCTTGTATGACTTCTGCCATGAAGGCAGGTTGGTTGTTTGACCCGATCATAAGGGGGTGTCCAAACCGAGGTATAACTTCCTTTAAAAGGGCTTGAGTGACTTCTCTGGCTTTTTCAGTTCGTTTTTTCTTTTTTTTTTTGGAGAGGATTTTTTTTTTGCTATAGGGCACGTGCACTCGCCAGACAGACAGAGAGAGACAGAAAGCAAGAAATCACCCCCCAAGGGGGATGGCCACGCCGCAATCCCTTCTCTTTCATTCTCCTCTCGGGATCTTGGGCACACACGCACACGCACCCGGCGCGAGTTTTAAGCCACTGGGTCCGGGACGCGAACCGCGGTCGACTACGTGGGAGTCCAGAGACATAGCCGTTATTCCAACTGCTGGTCCCTGGGGTCTGTATATTCTTTTATCTGGCAGTCTCCACCATCTGTCTTTTTCCAGGGTTGCTCCTTCTGATTTTGCCCACTGATGTTCATCGGAAATGTACAGGGGGGCTTTGGGGAGGCTTGTGAGTGGCAACATTTTAGCCACAGCAGTTGGTGCTTGCTTGGCAACAGCCTTGGCTATCTGGTCTGCCAGCTGATTTCCCAAGACAATGGGATCTTCCCCACTCTGGTGTTCACTGCAATGGATGATAGCCACTTCTTTTGGGGTCCCAGATAGCCTCTAATAACTGGTAGATTTTTTTTCCTTGTTTTTGACTGTTTTGCCCTCTGCCAAGAAGAGTCCTCTTTCACGGTATAATGCCCCATGAACATGCAGGGTAGCAAATGCAGAGCTTGAGTCTGTGTAGATGTTTACCCTCTGACTGGCTGCCAGCCTTAAGGCTTGGATTAATGTCCAGAGTTCAACTTGCTGAGAAGACCATCCTTGGGGGAGTGCCCTGGCCTCAATCACTGTGCCCTAAGAGGTAACTGCATAGCCAGTATATCGTGCCCATTCTTTATGTAGTTGCTACCATTAGTGAAAAGAGTAAGCTCAGGGGCCTTCAACGATGTGTACACAAGATCAGGACACCCAGAAAAATCCTCATCCAGGTTTTCTTCACAATTGTGGTCAGGACGTCCCAGTGTGGCTGGGAGGAAGCTAACAGGATTGAGAGTCTGTAAAGTCTGGAGTCTAATTTGGAGATTTCCAATCAATAGGCCCTGATAGTGGACCATCCTAGAGCTTGCAAGCTATTTAAATCCCCTGTGTTCATTAGTATGGTCACCGAATGGGGGACCCAAGCATTGATAACTTGGCCCAAGGTTAACTTGTCCAAGGACCCAATGTCCTTTAGTCAAAATGAATCCAAAAAATCGCACCTTGGTGCGACAGATTTGGGCCTTTTTCCTTAACTTTGTATCTAGCCTGGGACAGAAGCTGGAGGAGTACTTGAGTTCCCTTCTGGCAATTTTCTTGTGTCACTCCAGTGAGCAGAAGGTCATCAACATATTAGAGTAGAGTACATCCAGTTTCCAGACTGGGGGAATCCTCTAAATCATCAGCAAATGCTTCTCCAAACAAAGTTGGAAAATTTCTGAAGCCCTGGGGGACCCTGGACTACATGTACTGTGTTTTATTTTGGGTGTCTTGATCTTTCCATTCAAAGGCAAATAATGGTTGGCTGCCAGCTGCCAGCTGCAGGCAAAAGAAGGAGTTCTTGAGATCCAGACAAGTGAACCATTCAGAGTCTGCTGGGAGGGCACCCAGCAAAGTGTATGAGTTGGGTATGGTGGGATGTAAGATATCTGTGGTGGCATTCACAGGTCACAAGTCCTGAACTGTCCAATAATTGCCAGAGGCTCCCTTTTTCACAGAAGAAAGGGAGTGTTCCAGGGAGGCTGGTACTTGACCAGGATCCCAGCTTCTCTGAGCCGGTCAATGTGTTTCTTTATAGCCAGTCTAGCAACCTGGCTTATAGAGTACTGACGGAGGCACACAGGCCATTCCTGAGGTATCAGTTCAACCATTAAAGGTGGGTGGTTGATTGCCACTCCCGGTGGGTTTCCTTCTGCCCAGACTAAAGAGAAATCTTTAACAAGTAAAGAGAGTGCTTCATTTGTCTCCACTGGGTGTCTCAGGAGTGAACATTCACCATTCTTCCTCCCAGGGCATTACCACAGCCAGGATTTTGGCGGGGCTGGCTGATAGTTAAAGCAGCTGAGTCAGATAAGTCAAAACTGATTTGTGTTCTGAGTTTAGTTACTAAGTCTCTCCCCAGCAGTGGAACTGGACAGTCTGGCAGGTACAAGAACTAGTGAGGGAACCAGCAGTTAGCGTAATGGCTATGTCGCTGGACTTCCACGTAGTCGACCGCGGTTCGCGTCTCGGACCCGGTGGCTTACAACTCACGCCGGGCGTGCGTGTGTGCGGGCCCAAGATCCCGAGAGGAGAATGGAGGAGAAGGGATTGCGGCGTGACCATCCCCCCTGGGGGGTGATTTCTCGCTTTCTGTCTCTCTGTCTCTCTCTGTCTGTCTGGCGAGCGCACGCGCCCTATAGCGAAAAACCTCTCCAAAAAAAAAAAAAAAAAAAAAAGAACTAGTGAGTACCCAAGTGTCCTCCTAACTGACAGCTTCTAGCCTGTAAGAAGGGCCAAGTTTGGGTACTTCCACTAGCTCCCATGATAGCAGCTTTCTGGCCCAATGGAGAAGCCAGGGGCTGAGTTATTACAGAGTGTTCAGCGCCCATGTCTACCATAAATGTCATTGATTGGTCCCCTATTCTGGCATTGACCAGGGGCTCCTGGGGGCCCAGGATCATGGAGCCTGGTCAGTCCTATTCTGATCCTATCATGGCCAGGAAGTCATTTGGGGACTCTGGGTGAAAAGTCTTGGGAGCTTCTGGGGGGCTCTCCGTGTTGTTCTTCTTTGGTTTGCCTTTTGCTTGGACAATTCATTCTTCCAGTGCCCATCCTCCTTCTTTTTTTTTTCCTGGCTTCTGACATCACCCTAAGTCTGGGGTGGCTAGCCTTTGACCAACCTCTTGGACTGGGTGGGACATCTGGTTGCCTGAGAGCAGCAGCCAGCAGGGCTGCTTTCTGCTTCATCCATCTGTCTGCTTCCTTTTTTTCTCTTGATCTCAGTTCACAAAAATTCGTTAGCAATCTCTAGGAGTTGAGTGTTGTTCATTCCAATAAAACCCTCCTGTTTTTGGAGTTTCTTTTGGATGTTGAGGGCTGACTGGTGAATGCAGCATTAATCATCTACTGACTTTCAGAGCTCTCCGGATCAAATGCAGTATAGATCCAGTATGCTTCACAGAGCCTCTCGTAAAATTGCCCCAGTGGCTCATCTTCTTTTGAATTATTTCTGTAGTTTTTGCCATTTTGGTGGGTTTCTTTGCACAGCTTTCATTCCCTGCAGGAGTGCCTTCCAGTGTCTGCTGAGATGGGCACAGCCATGCTCAGTGTGGAAATCCCAGTTAGGCTTTTCACTTGAAAGGGCAGTTCTAGCCCAAGCCTCAGAGTCCACCACATCATTAGGGGCATGATCGTGCAGCCAAGTCTTTGCTGCTACAAGTACTCTGCGACGTTCCTCTGTGTTAAGCAAGGTGAGGAGCAGCTGCTGGCAGTTGTCGCAAGTGGGCTGATGGTTTTGGAGTATAGACTCCATGAAATCTATCTTTTTTTTTTTCTCTTTTTTTTTTAGCAATACTGTATCAAACTTGAAATACAATCTTGCAAACATTTTTTTCTGGAATTAAGATTATTTGAGAAGTAGCTTTTTCTCTTTTCTTTTTCTTTTTTCTTGATTTCTTTATTTTTCCATTCCTATGTTCTTATTTTACTTTTTCCTTCCTTCATTTCTATCTGATATTTATGAGTGTGTCAGATGACTGTTTTTTCTAACATAGCTTTTTTCTGTTCTTTTCCTCATAGATGTACTGTTAGATTTTCTGTTTATATTTTTTTCCTTCCTAGCTTCTTTTATCACAAATATCTAAAGTTATAAAATTGTAAGGGAGATTATTGAATATAGATCCACTTAATGCTTTCTTTGTGGGACCTATTCCACTATCCCCCTTTGCCTGATTATTTTATCTTCTAAATGAAAGCTCTCAAGAAAAAAAAATGGTATCATCAATTTCCTTAATACTTCCCACCAAAATTTTCTGTATGTGTGTGGTATACCTGTCAAAATCCAATGAATTACTATAGTGCTTATCATAGAACATGCTTCTTTTATACACTCTCATGTGGCTGTCCATATTAGAGAAACACTAGTATGTGCCAAAACATCACCATGTTTCACATGTCAAATCTAATGGTTGTAGAAAAATGACTGTTAATGTTTTCACTTGAAACAAATCAAAACAAAACAAAACAACTTATTCTCTATATTTAGAGATAAATTATGGGGAAGTTTTGAAATATTTTCTACTATTTTCTACTAATTTCTAATGTGAATTGTTCAAAAAATTCCTTCATGCCAGGGATTATTATTTTTGTATTCTTTCTTTTTATTTTGGCTATTTTCTAATTACAAATCTCCATTGCTTTTAGTTTGATGGGGCTTATTTTAAAATCCCTGTGTTGGGACCAGTAGTTAGCGTAATGGCTATGTCGCTGGACTCCCATGTAGTCGACCCTGTTCACGTCCCAGACCCGGTGGCTTAAAACTCACACTGGGCATGTGTGCATGCGTGCCCAAGATCCCGAGAGGAGAATGGAGGAGAAGGGATTGCGACATGGCCATCCCACCTGGGGGATGATTTCTCACTTTCTGTCTCTGTCTGGTGAGCATACACGCCCTTAGCAAAAAAAAAAACAAAAACCAAAAAACAAAAAAAAAACCACTGTGTTGGACCCTCTGTCTTCTCTTTATGTGTTTCATGATTGTGACATGATTGTGACAGTTTTGATCACAGACTATTTATCCAGAAGTAAATTATACATATGGCATAAAGATATTAGAAGAATATTTCAAGTAGGTTCTTTTAAAATCTAAAATTACCTAACTATAAATTAAGACTTCTGTATTTCTCTATCTTCCAAAGTTACAGATATACTTCATCTTGAAAATTACATAAGGCGACTGTACATACATGCCCAAAAGATCAAAATAGAATAAAAGAGAAACGCTTGTGATGTGGCCATACCTACTGCATGGGGATTTCTCAATTTTCCTCTCTGTCTTTCTCCAGTGAGTACTTACAACCTATAGCAAAAACAAATACAAAAACAAATTAATTTTTTTCTGACAACAAAAACATGAATTCTTGACACTTGATTGGAAGCAAATAAACATAATGTAAAAGTAGCTTATATTTGTAGGCACAATCATAAGAATTGTTGCTTGAAATTATCAATTCTAGTTTAATCTTTATGAAAAGAAAAACAGGTCAGTCCTCAGTCTAATTCCATCCTAGGTAACTTCCACTAGCAATACTAATCCAGAGCAAATTACTCAACTTTGTGTCTCCAGGGAATTGAATGATTTATTTATTAATTGAGGAAATAATTAACTTTAGAACCTTGAACTACACTGCTGAATATAAATAACAAAAAAATAAGAAGGGGATAATTGGATAATTAATAACTGAAGGATGATAAATTATTATATCATGTTACAAAATTATGGAATCATATATATGGCATAATTTAATTTAAAAATTTCCAATTTTATTTTCCACAAATTACTATAATAAAGATAACAATGTCTGCAGACTATTATTGCTAATTATGTGTTATTATACTGCTCAGAAGCTTATTTTAAGAGTAAATTATATGTACTTGAATAACTTTAAGTAAACATAAAGATTTTTTTCCTCATGACAGTTATAGAGAAAAAAATCCCCATTGATAGAACACACTAAAGAATACATATCATACTTAAACAGAAACATTTTAAATTATTTAGCCTTAAGAGATTAGACTTCGGATGACAAAGTAATATTAAAAAATAATCAAGGGATTCTCTTTTAGCCCATAGATCTAGAAAGATGGAAGAAACTTATTCCCACTATTATGACAAGACAAAAAAGCTACTAAGATACAAACAAGTGACTTTTCCTAAACCCTGAAATTTCTGGGTTTAGGAAAAGATAGAACTGAAATTTCAGTGCAAAAAATTTACCATAATTCTGGCTAGAAGCAGGTACTGTAAGTGAGTATCATGGCCCAAATATTTGTTTATTGGCAGAAACCACCCTAACACTATAGAAGCCTATAAAATGATTGAGCATTCAGCTAAAAAGTTCAAACAAATTGTTAATTTATGATGAGCAGAAGTATGTGGAGTCTTTCAGGGTGACTACCAAAGAGGGATTGTCAATACAGTGTTTGTTATTTTATGAATATCCCTAAGTGGTCATGAATGAGAACAATAAAGTGTTCAAGATTTATTTTAGATGAGCAAGTATTTATTAGCTCCTTCTTTTTTTTTTTCCTGGCTTCTGACATCACCCTTCATACTATTTGTTTATTTAGGTTAATATCTTTGCTATCAAAGCCTAGATATGATGCTGACATGGAAAGTTGGGGGGGCATGGTCCAATACTCATTGTAGGAATAGCAGTGAACCTGATTCTTTGTCTCAGACTTACAAAGAATTAGAGAGGGGTACACAGAAAGGGGATAGTAGAGTTTATTGAAGGAGAGAATAGCTACCAGGCAGGTGGGAGGCCCAGGAAGGGGTTTCCCAAGGGGAATTGAGGCAAGAAGTTTTATCTTGGTCAGGAAAGACTTTGTCCAGGCTTATTCTCAAGAGTAGAGTGTGCATATATTCTCTCTTGTTGTATGGGTCTAGTTATTATTCTTATTTTGGAATGTGTACAGAGGTCATGAGACTATCTTTGTCTTAAAGGTTTGGGACATAAAGATAATTACCCTTTTTCCTGAACTGTCATGGAAAAAGCCTTAATTGATATATTTGCTTTAGGTCAATCACTGAGTCACTGCTATAAGCTTTCTCTTGGGAGCAACAGCTCAGTAGGAGTTGAATTGCTACTGACCTGTTGCGTGAATACATTTTAAAATTTAGCCATTTTGTGATTCCAATTTGGGCCTATACCCTAACTACATCTTTAAGGTTCCTGTCTCCTACCTCAATTTAACATTAAGTATTAAAAGTATTTTTCCCTTTACACTAGAAAATAATATTAAAAATTGTGTGGTCTTATTATGCATACCTAAGTTTTCCTACCAACTACTAAATCGTTTGTCATTGTCATCCTCTTCTTATAGTATGTCTTTTATGGATATTTGATTCTAATTATTTTGTTCCTTAGAATTATGTTTGTACAATATTTACTTCACCTCGCTATAGCAGATGAATCTACAGGAACAGGGAGAAAATGTTAGTGAATTAAGCTGACTGTCTTAATTTTAGAGAACTTCTAAAGAAAGATTTTTTTAACCAATAAAAGCTACATTTTTCCTTATTCTGATGCTTTATAAATGTTGTTTAGTATGTTTTACACACTTGTAGCTATTATTTGTTACTTTCATCACAAAAGTTTGTGATAGGCCGTTAGTTAGTCATGCGTGGGCAGCCCTAAGAGAAAAGCGAAAGGCTCATCTAGCTCTGGGCGCCAGGAGAGTGAGGCAATTTGCCATCTTCCTTCCTTGAGGCCTGAGGGAAGCACACAGGGATGATTCCTAGATTTTTCTCTTATCAAAATGACCTAAGCAAGCATTTTTGGTCAATGCCTCAATTTCTATTAGGGCAATGGACTAATTGGGCAGTCTAATTGGGGCAACCTGGCTTGAATCGGGCACCACATGCAATTAGGTGGTCAAGTTCCTCATTCTTAACCTGTGAGAAAGATGTGCAGGTGCAGGAAAAGAACGTGTGGATTCAAATTTAAAGGAAGGACATAGGCAGCGTAAGGGGCCTCCCACTAATGAATATTCTTGACCTCTAGTAATAAAATAATGGTGAACTAGTACCAAGCTTGGTTGCCACCTGGCAATCTGCCTGTCCAAGAACCTTTATGGGTGTACTTTCTTTCCTTTCATTTCCTTTCCTTCCTATTAAATCTTCTTTTCTACATACTTCACTCGTGGTTGCAGTTTCATTTTGCACCTAGGGACAGGTCTCTAATTTCAGTGATCTGGACCCAAAGAACCAAGGACTTCACAGTGCAGCTCGACACTTTCCCATCTGTTAACAAGTTCTAGGAAAATATCTCTTTTAAGATGTATCAGGAAGACTTTATGGTAGTCTTGACTATTCTAATTCTGACTGTTCATGACCTTAGATCATCTCTATTCCATGAGTGTGGTCAGATTTACTTCCAACAAAAGATGTTGTGATGTCGTTCTCATGATTATATTATCAAAACTCTTGCTAGCTAACTTGCTAGAATATTAATGCACAAGTTACTTGCCCCTGCTTCTGCTTCAGAATTGGTGCCTTTTAAAGAAAACCAATTCAGATCTTGCAGGTTTTCTCATCTATTTTTTTATCTCCTTTATAATTGGCAATCTGATACACCAAATTTGTTATTTTTTCTATTTATGAGAACATTTTTATTCTGAGATGAAACATTATTGAACTTAAAAGTTTTTATTTTATTTCATTTTATTTTTTTATTGTCACATCTAAAACTAACAAATTTACCTTTACTCAGCAAAAAACCTACATTACTCTTTGTCTTGGTATAAACTTAGAGATGGTTCTTCTAATTATGCTGTGGTTTTAAACTATCAGGAATCCTATTTCCTCTTGTTTTAATCTTCTGTTTTTAGAAAATGTAGGGAAATATTTTTATTTAGGTAACCACAATTTTCCCAAAATAAACCAGAAATTGATAAAAAAACATTTTTCTCCTTCACCTCTTTATCTGAAAAGATGATAGAAAATAAGTCAATTAGTAAATATACAGTATCTACTACAGGCATTTCCTTTGATTTTTACACCAATGGAAAAAAAAAATTCTACCCATTTAAACTCTAAGGACAACTGCAGAAACAATTGCATAGTCTTGCCTAATATAATTCACTCTTTTCAGACAGCAAAGACAAGTTCGATTTCTCCACCAAAATAAAGGATGACTTATTATCACTTTTACTCTTTTTTGGGTAACATTCATTGCTCTTATATCTCAGTAAATTTCTCTGTTAATATCTTGTAAATGATGTTTAAATGATAGAGGTCACCGCCACCCGCAGTAGTTATTAGTAGTCATCTGCAGGAGTAACAAAGCAAGAAAATATATGAATAGTTAGTATTGTGCGATTTTCTCATAATTGTACATAAGTCATCTTAGTATGCTATTGGGATTTTCTATGGTGTGCTCACTAACAAAAAAAAAAAATTAAAATTTCAATGGCTTAAAACAAAGTTATTTCCCCTCTTCAACACATGTCAGGTGCAGTTTGGCTAAAGACTTTGTTCTACATCTTGCTCCAATAAGAATCTAAGTTAATATAATGTAAATATTATCGGTAACTCTCAAGTAGAAAAATAAGGTGAAGAATATTGTAGACTATTATATACTTCTATTTGTAAGTGAAACAACACTTAAATTTTTATTTCATGGCTCAAAGAAGCCCAATGGGCATATCTATTAATGAGTATAAAGAAATAAAGCTCACATCTATGGTTTCGAACTCAATGATTTTGCTACTGTTCTATTTCAGCAGGGATCAATAAATAGATCTCAGAGTTATTTTCACTTCAGGCTCATGAAGTTTCTTAAATTTTGAGGCTACTTCTTCTAGCACTTTAGGAAATTCTCTGAAAGTTAAATTCTCTGTAGTTATTGTTTGGAATATTGCTTTGGTACTACAGTCTTTGTACTCTTCTGGGATGTTAATTGATATGTATATTAGAATATTAACCTGTATTCCAAATGTATCTTACCTTTACTTCCTTATTTTCATTGTTTATTTGGGACATTTGTTATTTAACTGTCTTCCAATTTACACGTCCAGTCTTCGACTGCCATAACAGGGTTAGGGTCTTTTAAAATTTAGATATTGTGCCAGCGGGTGCCATGGTGGTTAAGGCACTGGATTCCCACATGGACAACTGTGGTTCGAGTCCCAGACCTTGCTACTTGCTTTCTCACTTTTCTTCTATTTCTCTACGCTCTTTACAAAACCAATGTGAAGTAAGTTACTAATGCACAAAAAATGAAATATTTTTCTTAGTAGTTCAGCATAACATTTTAGACATTTTAAAAGCATATAATCCTCCACAAAGAAGGTATTTTACATATATAGACAATTTTATTTTCAAATTTGTTAGAGCAGACCCGCACTCACCAGAGAGAGACAAAGACAGAGAGACAGAGCGAGAAAGCACTCCCCTTGGGGAGTGGTCTTATCACAATCCATTTTACATGTGCCTGGCATGGTTTTCAACTGCTGGGTCCAGAACTCAAAGCATAGAGCTAGCTGTGTGTGATCCAGCCACTTTAATCACCACTGTACTTGCTGGCTCAGACATATATATCATAATCAATTACTGCTATCAGTATTTTGGAAAATCTCTCTAACATCTATTGATAAAAATCCAGCTTGCTTTTCACAATTTTTTGTTTGTTTTGGAGAGATTTTTTTCTATGTGGCGTGTGTGCTCACTGGAGAGACAGAGAGAAAGAAAGTGAGAAATCACTCCCCGGGTGCTGGTCACTCCACAATCCCTTTTCTTTGGGATTTTGGGCACACACACACACACACACACACACACACCTGGTGTGAGTTTTAAGCCACTGGGTCTGGGATTTAAACTGCAGTCAGCCAAATTGGGAGTCTAGTGATGTAAGCATTATACCTTCTGCTGGTCCCATTTACCAATTTTTACAAATTTAGACTATGGTTTTCTTAATAAGACTGAACAAGAAATAAATATTTTTGCATTTTAGTTCATAAAATAGATCATATTTATAGTTTAGAGGACTTGTAGACAAAAATCTAGATGTGTTTTTCTCTGAAAAGACTTTATTTAATTAAGTTTCATTATTAGTTGTTTTCTAAAAAGCTAGTTGTGCCATTAATTGCCTGGTTGCTATGTTAGTGTGTAACGAATAACTCATGTTACAAGGTTGAGTGGCAAGAATAAGAAAGAAATATGTTTGGCCTCAAAATAGTAGATATTATGAGTCAACTTATTAATAATCAGTGAACTACAGACAATGTTGACATCACGTATACCAATATTCCCATCTTATTTCTTCAGTGTTCTCCTTTCTTTGAAACAGTCTCAGACAGTTTGTAAAGTCAGTTCTTTAAACAAGCTTTTAATCACATGGTAGTATTAGACTTCATTATACCATCAACATTTCAGGTTTCCTCATAGGTGCCATAACTTGACTCTAATTAACTTTGTTACTTTTTTCTGTTTTTAGAATTAATGATGATGATAGTCAATTAGTATCTTCTTTAAAAATATCCCCAGGGTCCTATATTATTTCAGAGTAAGTACTCTCCTTATTATTAGAGAACAAAGATCTACGGTGATGTAGAGACAAATCTTTTTTTTCATTTAAGAGAGAATGAAAAACTCCAGGTAGTGATCAAAATTCTTAAGAAATTAACAAATAAATAAAAATCACTTCCATTTTGATTCCAATTAGCAAATTCGATTTTCAGATTTAAGTTGTATTGAGCCCAGGCATTATTTATTTTATTTTAGAGAAATAAAAAAATTGTTTGAAAATACCACATGCATGCTGTCTGGGGAAAGAAAGGGAGGGAGAGAGATGCACATTTGTGTTTGTTATTAAATATGACTGACTATTAATGTTAACTGCGAGTGAAAACACAATGAAGAAATACAGGTTGAAAAGAAATTACCTGTTTTTGAAAAAAATCATTTATAACATACTTTTGGGCAATGATACAAAAGAAAAATTTTATAATGCATCAGAAAAGAGAATCCTTTTGGAATTCATGAAAAGTAAGTGTTTTCAGTGTTTTGTTGTTTTGTGTACACACAATAGCTATATAATACATTCTATTATAAATATATTTCAACAAGATTAAATCCATTAGATTCAGAATTAGAGAAAAGAGAAAATATTTATGTAAAATTATTAAATATTTAATGTATATATTTTACAGTGTTTGAATTTGTCTACTGGAATAGAACCATGAGGAACATAGATTACTTCTTAATAGTTTTGTTTTATTGTAAAATTTTTATCAGAGGGAATATGCACTCTCCAGAGAAAGAGAAAGAGAGAGAGACAGGGAAAGTGAGAAAACAACCTCCAAGTGGGATGGTTACTAACAATCCCATCTCCTCTGTTTGGGAGAATAGAGAATCCAATCCTCCTGTTGAGAATTTGGGCATGCAACGTACACATGCCCAGCTTATTTTTGAGGCCTCCCACCCAGTTCTTGATCCATCCAGCTAGCCATGTGAAATTCAGCCACCTTAACCATCACACCATAGGTTAACTCAATTCTTAATTATTTTTACTAAAATTTGACTGATATATATAGTAAAAAAGTTCATATGTTAATATTATTTAATTTAAGAAATTTCTTACATTGAAAAAGCTACTCCTGAAGTTGAAAGTGACTGAAAAAATTGAGTAAATGAATTCAAAATTTTATATAAAATTAAGTTTGATATTTACATAATAAGTTGGGATTCATATCAACTGAAATTTGCAAACACACTTTCCAGTGAGAAATTTCTAATTGATAGTACCAAAGAATGCAGACTATCTAGTACTACAAAGAATCTTCAAAAAACTCATGGAAAATACACATCATAAAAATTTTTTGATGCTTTTCCATTTTTTTTGGCATCAAAATACACTTGTACTTTAATCCCATTTCCATGAACTTTTATAAGTTCCCTCATATACTATCAGATAATGACTATTTTTAAAAAGAGCATTGACAACACTTATTCTGCTTAGCTCTTTTAAATATAGAATTATACAGAAAAAAATCTTAATAAAAGAAACTGAAAAGTATAAATTTAACAATAGAGGGATTAACTAAACTAATCTAAAAATTGTTTTGTGGATTCAAACAGATCACAATAGTTCTTAATGTCTGAGACAAAACTTTAAAGCAGAGAAACATGTAGATACTTACACCAAGAAATGATAAAGTCATTCTTTCCCAATGTAAAAATGATCTGAAAAGAGAATTAGAAAAGCACAGGTTGTAAAGCGGAGATAAAAGTTTTTTTTTTTTTTTTTTTTTTTTGTTTTTTTTTTTTTTTTTTTTTTGGGGCTCTGACTTCTAGATAAAAACGGTTAACAGAAAATAAGGATACATGTTTCAATTGAGCTTCTTGAGACTTAAGATTTAAAATTCATACTCACTGAAACCTTTTTAAACATAAATTAAATACTTTTTTTTCCCGCAGGTCTGATGGAATTAAGACGTTTAACAATGAGTAACTATACAAAGGTGACAACGTTCATTCTTCTAGGACTGACAGATGATGCAAACTGGCAACTTGTAGTTTTCCTTTTTCTATTTCTAACATATTTATTGAGTATCACAGGAAATCTCATCATTATCCTGCTCACTTTGCTGGATTCCCACCTCAAAACACCCATGTATTTCTTCCTTCGGAACTTTTCCTTTTTAGAAATCTCATTGACTTCTGTCTTCATCCCTAGATACCTGGTCAGCATAGCAACTATGGATAAAACCATCTCCTATGATGCTTGTGCTGCACAATTATTTTTTGCCATTTTCTTGGGGGCGTCCGAGTTTTTCCTATTGGCTGCCATGTCCTATGACCGCTATGTGGCCATTTGCAAGCCGCTTCATTACACAACCATGATGAGCAACAGAGTTTGCAACCAGCTCGTTGGTGCCTCATGGTTGGCTGGTTTGTTAACCATCTGTCCTGGACTTCTCATGGGCCTGGGGTTGGAATTCTGTGATGCCAATGTCATTGACCATTTTGGCTGTGACTATTCTCCTATCCTGAAACTCTCCTGCACAGACACAAAGGTCATAGAATTGTTAAGTTTTGTTTTAGCTATTGTCACACTCCTGGTTACATTGGCACTGGTAATGGTCTCTTATGCAAATATCATCAGAACAATTCTGAAGATCCCTTCTGCCCAGCAGAGGAAGAAAGCTTTTTCTACCTGTTCCTCACACATGATTGTTGTCTCCATCTCTTATGGCAGCTGTATTTTTATGTATATTAAACCTTCTGCAGAGGAGAGGGTAGCTTTAAACAAGGGGGTAGCAGTACTCACCACTTCAGTTGCTCCTGTATTAAATCCTTTTATTTATACCCTGAGAAATAAGCAAGTGAAACAAGCTCTGAAGGATGTAGTAAAAAAATGTATCTTTAGTACATTGAGATAGTAGCTTGGACTTTTGTAAATTAATACTACTAACATTTAAAAAAATTTAGTCTGCATTAACTACCCTCTTGACATATCTATTTATTTTATTTTTCTGTTATGATAATAACTCAATTCATCAATAAATAGTCATTGAGTCTACTTTTGGTATGCTTTTGATGGTAACTGTATCCATGATAGTCTTTTATTAGTGCTGGTATCTCTTCATTTTATCAATTTAATTCTCTAATCTTGTTTGTCTTCAAAAATATTACACCTGAATTAAGTTTGATAAATTAATAATTCTGTGGTTTTTAGCATAGATGCATCCAAAATATAGGTCACTTGTGAACTCTGGATATTAATTTATATTACATATTTATTGGCTTTTATAAATATCTAGGAAAGATTTCATTCTTATGCCATATAATGTTAATATTTAATTAAAACATTTGTTTTCCAAATCATAATA
The DNA here is from genome assembly GCA_026018925.1 of Tupaia tana. Classification (NCBI taxonomy): domain Eukaryota; kingdom Metazoa; phylum Chordata; class Mammalia; order Scandentia; family Tupaiidae; genus Tupaia; species Tupaia tana. The sequence goes on along the minus strand of JAKSZU010000006.1, from coordinate 160,113,752 downwards.
GTGAACATACTAGAAACAGAGTATAAACATAATAGAATTAGTTATGTTTAGGCTTGAGGAGGACACCTAAAATATGGCTCCAGGTCTCTAAGCTAGCATAATTCAAAGGGGTATTTTACAGAATAGAGGTCTTTTCTTGTGAGTAAAATTAAGAGCCTAGATAGATTATCTCAGTGTCACACAGCAAATAAATGTCATTTCTTTTTGTAATAATTATTTTATTTAATTTTATTTATTGATTCATTTTATTTTAATTTGACCAGAGAGAGACACATACATAGAGAGAGAGAGACAGAAAGAGAGAAGGAGAGTGAGAAAGCAAACCACCAGGTCCTGGACTTGAACTGTTGTCAGCCATGTGGGAATGTCCAGCACCTTAGCCACCACGGCACCTGCTGGTCTCTGTGAATGTCATTTCTTAATATGTATCTAGGTTTTAAATTTTAAATCCTAAACAAATAACTCTTAGGCAATAATAACCTTTTTACTGTGAATGCATTGTCTTTGATGTGAAAAAGCTTGAGTTGGGGATTATAACAGCACTCAAAGTTTTTGAAAAGTCATCTTGGAAGGCAGACAAGATTGGTTTTTAGAACTCTAGGACTTAATTCCTTCAATGTGCAATGGGCCACATTTTACTCAGTAGAGTATTTTACATATGCCCCTCTGTCCCTCAGCAGTTCTCCCCATTATATTTCATTTCCTTTTTCTTTTAAGAATTATTTTATTTATTATTATTTTTTTGAGAGGTTTTCGCTATAGGGCATGTGTGCTCGCCAGACAGACAGAGAGAGACGTAGAGACAGAAAGTGAGAAATCACCCCCCAGGGGGATGGCCATGCCACAATCCCTTCTCCTCCATTCTCTTCTCGGGATCTTGGGCACGCACGCACACGCGCCCGGCGTGAGTTTTAAGCCACCGGGTCTGGGACGCGAACCACGGTCGACTATGTGGGAGTTCAGCGACATAGCCATTACACTAACTGCTGGCCCCAATTTATTATTTTTTTAAGAATTATTTTATTTAACTTTATTTATTTATTTATTTGTTTATTTCAATTTGATCAGAAAAGGGCAGAGAGAGAAAGCAAATCACGAGGTCCAAGACTCAAACTGTGGTCGGCCATGTGGTAAACCAGCACCTTTAACCACCACGCCACCTGCTGGCCTTGTATTATTATTATTTTTAAATTTTCTATAAGGCATGTGCGCTCACAAGATATATACATATATATATATATATATATATATATATATATATATATATATATGGAGAGAGAGAGAGAGAGAAAGTGAGAAAGCAAGCTACCAGGTCTGGGACTGGAACTGCAGCCAGCCATGAGAATCCAGTGCCTTAAGCTCCATGCCACCTGCTTGCCCTGTTATTTTTCTTTTTATATATATTTCCAATGTTATGCTCTAATTAATTATTGATGATCTAGTTTTTCTTAAGTACCATTCTTTCTTGTATTTATTACTGCTATTATTATTTTTTAAATTTTGCCATAGGGCACATTCACTCACCAGAGAAAGAGAGAAAGTGAGAAAGCAAGCTGTCAGGTTTTGGACTAGAACTTAGTCAACCATGTGGGAGTACAGTGCCTTAATCACCTTGCCACCTTCTGGCCCCCTAGAGACCACTCTTTCTTTCTCTTTTTTTTTTAAAGATTTTTTTTTTCTTTTGCTATAGGGCATGTGTGCTTGCCAGAGAGACAGAGAGAAAAAAGAGAGAAATCACCCACCAAAGATGATGATCATGCCACAATCCCTTCTCCATTTTCCTCTTGGGATTTTGGGCATGCACACACACACACACCTGGCATGAGTGTTAAGCTGCTGGGTCTGGGACTTGAACCTTGTCAACTACGTAGGAGTCCAGTGGCGTAATCATTATACCATCTACTGGTTCTGAGATCACTCTTTCTTAATAGACACTTTTATTCAGCAGGTGCAAGTTCATGTGTGTGTACCTGATCATCAAAAAAGACACATATGTATATATTTTTAATTAGAGAATTTGATGACTAAATCACTCAACTCCATCATCTCTCTTTATCTTAATTTGTTTTGTAGACTTTATTAATAGCAAACAGATCATTGTTAATTATTTGTTTGACACATAGAATGTAAACTAAGTGATAACAGGGGGTTATTGTTCAACATATGACTCCAAAGACTAGTGTATTATCTGTGCAAACTGAGGGTTCATTATATTTGTTACACAAATAAATGCCAAATGTTTGCTATTCTTTAATTTTTGAAATAATTGTTTTGATGTCCTTCTTTAATACACTTTCTTAGAATTTTCTAATATTCAGTTTTTGCTGGTGCTGTTAATGTAAACAGTAAGAAGTTCTGTCGGTGGCACAGCTAACCCTGTTATAACCTCTGGAGTTTAGTAATCTGAAATCAATGCATCACCAGGGCCTTGCTTCTGAAGTCTCTAAGAAGCAAGGCCCTGGCGATACATTTTTCTTTCTTAGCTTTTGGTAATTGCCAGAAATTCTTGTCCTTCCTTGGCTTGCAACTCCATCACTCACATTACTGCCTTTCTGTTCACATGACACTCTTTCTCTTTGTCTGTCTGTCTCTTATGGACCAGTTAGTTATATTGTGTTTAATTAATTATACCTGCAGAGAAATTATTTCCTAAAAGGTCATATTTTTAAGGTGTTTATGGATTTTGGAAGGATACTATTCAACACAGTCATAGTACTCTACCATACTGTTAAGGGTGTTAAAACAAAACTGGGAAATTGTCCCTTAGGAAGAGATTAATGAGACATGTTGACTAAATGCCATGTAGTAACTTGCCTTGCATTCTGTCACAGAAAAATAACATTAGTTTCCTATATACTTTTTATGCAGTTTCTCATATTACTGACATCTTATATCAATTTAATATATTCAATATACTTAGGGAACCAATACTGATACATTATTATGAACTAAAGTCCCTAGTTTATTCATATTTTCTTGGTTTTACCCTAGTGTTCTTGTTCAGTGTCTATATCTGATCCAAGATACTACAATACATTTAGTCATCTCCCTATGTTTCTTTTAACAGTGGCAGTGGCTCAGATATTTTCTTACTTTTGGTAACAAGAGTTTTAAGGACTCTGATCATGTATCTTGTATAATATCCCTTATTTGGGATTTATAGTTTTGTTTTGTTTTATTTTGTTTCCTCAGATTAGACATATTTTGTGTTTTGGAAAAGGCAACAGGGATAATATGTCATTTTTTTCCCCTCATGTTAATGGCTTATGCCATTAACATGATTTATCCTTCCCAATGTGAACCTTGATCATCTTTTCTGAGGCACTGTTTGGATTTTTCCCTGTGAAATTACTCACCTTCCTTTTCCACACTGCATTTTTTGGAAGGGAGGTCATCACTTGCAGCCCCCATTTAAGAAGTAAGCCCCTTAGAAGGTGCAGTACCTATATAAATTGTATGGGATTGCTTCACATGAAAATTAGAGCATTCTTTCCCATAAGTCATTTATTTAATCATTTATTTATATCAGTATGAACTTATGGATATGTGTTTTGGACTTGGAATAATTTATAATGTTAATTAATTTTGTTACTAAGTTTTTCAACTTTGGCCATTGGGAGCTCTTTCAGTTGGTTCCTGTGTCCTTTGGCACAGTGCCGTTTGTTGGTTGGTTTTAATTGCTTCCTGATTTTCTTCCAATAAGAGATGTTCCTAGATCATTTTATATATTCCTTGCTACAGATTTCTAATCAGCAATTTCTCCAGTGATATCTCCCTGAGCAAAGTGGTTGGGTAGAGGGAAGGGACAGGGTGGCTGGCCAAGAGGAGGATACCAGGTTCTCCTGCACCTTGGCAGCCCCTCATCCTCATCCCACCTAGACAGAGAACCATATCCCCAAAGAGACCTGGCACCAGGGAAGTGGTTCCCTCCAACATAGTAGAATCTCTCTCCTCTCTCCCTCTTGGACAGAATTCTGTGACCAGAGATGAGCCTTGCCCCTGGAGATATGGACCTTGCTTTGGGAAAAAGCATGCACCAGGGTGGGCTTTTCCCTCCAACCATAGTGGCATCTCTCCTTAGCCACCCATCTTGCCTGAGTAGAACTCAAAAAATAGGCTAGTGTTCAGCCCTATCCCTTGAGTGCTGACAGTCAGAGAAAGGCAGGCTCCAGGGCAGGATGTTTTCCCGTACTCCAGAAGATCACACAACAGGAAAACAAAGAATCTAACCACTGTAGACACAATGACTAAGCATCTATACCTTTCTTGTGTGGAACCCATTCAAGACAGAGGACTTCACTAACTCTCTACTGATAACTCTACACAATTACCTTACTTAGAAGGGATCATGCATACCCCTTCTCAGGCATTCAGATCTTTAGAAACCACCCTCCAGAGCAGCTTCTGCCACTGTTATGAGTGACTCTATTCCTTCTACAGCCAGGGAACCAGTGTATAACACTGGCCTCACTCAAAGCCTAGAAACATTTGGAACTTACTGCTTTTTCATACTCTCTGTAGTATAAATAAAAGGAAAAAAATTTGAGCAATTGAATGTATTATAAAATATATTTAGAAATCCTAAATAACACATCGTTCCTAATAATATTCCTTTACATATAGAAGTCTATGTAACAATATTTTTAGCCATATAAATGTGAAAAACAGATATTCTTTGTCTGATATTTTCTAAACACTCCTTCAAACAGTAATTAATTCCATTTGGAAATTTTTTTAAAAAATGTTATTTATCACAAAATCAATATGCTTTCTGTGCTCTTTGGCAATTCCTCCCCTGTTCTATTACCAATTTCTCTCTCATTAGACACCAAACTGATCAATGATTTTAATTTCCGAAGTAATTGAAAACAGAATTATTAAATAACTCTATTTAAAAGTCATTCTTAGCATTTTGGGAATTATATGCTAAAATATAACTGAATTTTTATGAAAGCATAGAGACAATATATAAAAGTTGTTGCAGGGAACTGGAAAAAAGCCATCACCATTCCTGAGTTATAAAATTGCTTCTACTAATAAATACAAGACAAATGTTATTTTTCCTTTATAGAAATACAAAACAAAGGGGATATTTTAGGGAAATTTTTAAGACATTTATTCTATTTTTATTTAGAGAAATTCAATTAAGTGTAATCCAAAAACTGATGTTCACTTCTGTTCTAAAGAAGTTATCTATTTTGTTGGCTCCTGAGTATTTTTATACATAGATGCTCCTTGAATTACCATGGAGTTATGATTCAGTAAACCCATTATTAAGTAAAAAAGTACATTATAATATGCCTAACCACCTGAACATCATAATTTAGCCTAACCTAACTTAAATGTACTCAGAATACTTACATTAGCCTTTAGTTGGGCAAAATCAACAAATATAAAGCCTATTTTATAATGGAGTTTTGAATATTTCATATACCACATATTGCTAGCTTGGGAAATTATTAAAATTCAAAAATTGAAGTGTGTGAAGATTTCAATGGCTTTTCATGGTCATAAAGTTGAAAAATCATAAGTCAAACCATTGTGGAATTGGGGACCATCTATATAGGAACCAAGATTTTCCAAAATTGTCTAATTATATGATTCTTAGATTTTATGGTCAATAAAATCTAATAGTTTTACCTTTTTCAGCTAGTCACTATATATTATTATAATCCAAGGAACTCAATGGCCCTAAATGATTACTCTGTTGAGATAATTATTTTTTAGATCACTTTTTTAACATGTAGGACTTGAGGAATGTTCCTTGGGAATCTGAATTAATAACTTTTTTTTTTGAGAGGTTTTTGCTATAGGGCACGTGTGCTCACCAGACAGAGATATAGAAAGTGAGAAATCACCCCCCCCCCCCAGAGGGATGTCCATGCTGCAATCCCTTCTCCTTTCATTCTCCTCTCAGGATCTTGGGCATGCATGTACACGTGCCTGGTGTGAGTTTAAGCCACTGGGTCTGGGACTTGAACTGCGGTTGGCTACATGGGAGTTCAGTGACACAGCCATTACGCTAACTGCTGGTCCCAGGAATTAATCAAGTTTTAATTTTTAGTGAGCACTTAATTTTCCTAGAATCATCTTTTATAATGGTTACTAATCAATGAAAATAAATGACTGTGTTTTATAATCTAAAGCAATATTGTCACAGTAATTGCCTCATGATTAATAAACAGTTATGATATAGATGTATTTTGTGCGAGCATTATTAAGCATAATTTCTCTACTGCTAAAGTAAATGTATTCATGAAATAGTAAAACATAAACATTAAAAATGGGTTTGTTATTACTAATACATTCTGTGGACCTACACGTGATACCTGGAAGACATATAATTTATAGTATTCTGAACTATACTGAAGAATTCAAATATAAACATGAGAAAATATCAGAAAAACCCAGACTGAGGGTTTCCTTGGCTGTCCTACGTTGTTAAAATATATCAATATTACAAAACCAAAGATAGAGGAATTATTAGATAAAAGAGTCATGACAATATAGTTTACAATCCTAAACTTGATCCTGGAGCTGAAAGACTACTACTAATAAAACAACAAATGAAATTGGAAT